>BHDV01006078.1:50046-115475 GCA_005406045.1 Adoxophyes honmai | reverse complement strand
AATATAATTTCAATTGTAATACCTTTTCGTAAAATTGTTTTATTCAATATTTCTACTGTATTCGAACTTATTGGACACGGTGTATTAAGGGTATGCTAGTAGTGTAACCTACAAATTCAGGCCAAAAATGGCTTGGCCAGAATCCATGAAAATAAAAATGTACTTAAATAAGAACACTGGACAGAAACATGGTGTCTGTTTCAAATCGCTTGGGCAGGACGAGGATAGCAGAGATTAGAGATTACGTCATAGCGTTAGGCCCTCGTGTTTCCAACACTTTTCATTTGTGAATCGAAATGGTGATTAAAAGTGTTTCTTACTCAGAAGATACTGAACGATGGAATGCGCTAACTCAATTGTTTTATTTTAGTCTTATTAAATTGGAAGTGTCCATTACATTGAAGATGTGATTTCTTGTCACAGGCCAGTTGGCGAGTTGAATATACTTAGTACGGAGAAAACATACGGCATGCACAGCCACATGACTTGTAAAATTAATTGGCCATATTTATTCATATACAGGCAAGCGCGATTTACAGCTGATGATTAGTTGTTGCGCTGCTAAATCATGTCGTCGGCTGTCGTCACTTCGGTCGTGGCGACGCTGCGGTAGTTGGAGCACCGGCGATCTGACAATCTTACTTTTGTGCATAATTTTAATAAATAATAATAATAACTGACATGTCGCTTTAAAAAATTATGCTTTTAATGAAATCAGGGCTAAAGTTTTTCTGAGTAACGCCGCTACGTACATCTAGTGTGTTCAAAACGATCATGCAGTCGATAACGATTCTGTTTGTGAGTATCGCGAAATTGTACGGAAACTGAGACAGCGCCGCCAGCGGAACTTTTGCACAACTGCCACAGTGGATACGTCTCCAACTCCATCTTCCGCGTTAATTCGCAAAACGAAATCGATATCAAATTTATCATCGTTTTGAATACGCTGGACGCTCAGAAGCAGTCGCAACCAGCGCCGCCTCGCATCGTAATCGAATAATAAATCGAATGTCCTGCGTAGTTTATTAATAAAGTACATTACCATTTGACATTACATAATGGACAGTCAGTTAGCAACTAAGATGTTGACTCGTTTAAGGTGCCAAACATACCTATAAAGTAAGGGCATGTTGGTATAAGTGCAACATAATGTTTGGCTCTTAGATCGTGTCTATATTTTTATTACTGACACATGTCAGTAGTTTTATAGTTCAAATTTTTCAAATTTTTAAACAAATGGAGGTTATAAATTGCTAATCGATTTTATGGACAAAGTTATTAAGTTAAGTATGCAATGTATGGAATCCTGAAAGTGGGTGATAACATGAAAAAATACAATATATATACGAGCAATGTTGCAAAAGTTAGTCAGAGGGGTACGTTAGTAAGACAAGAGTACAGTTAGCCAGATAAATAGAACCTAACTATGCATCCTATTGTTACACTAGTCCTATTGTGCATATGTTACGCTCACGGCTTAAAATCGTTCAGAGGAAACGATGTTTTGAGATATGGCAGCATAACCTTGAATGACATATCACGGGTTTCAAAGGAGTGGATCAAACAGCCCCTTGATCATTTTAGTAAATCTAACAAATCCTGGAAGATGAGATATTTCAAAAGACTCGATCTTTGGAAGCCTAACGGACCTATTATTCTCTACATCAACGGTGAATGGACGGCCAGTCATCTAAGTATAGAGTCCGACAATATGTTGGCCTATCAGTTAGCAAAAGACACGAACGGTGCTTTGTTTTCTTCTGAACACCGGTTTTATGGTGAGAGCATACCTGTTTATCCAGTAACCACGCCGTGGCTGAAATTCCTGAGCGCAAAGCAAGCATTAGCTGACTTGGCTGAACTAATAAAATTTATAAAATCTGCTCCTGAATTCAAATCTTCGAAAGTGGTCGTTATAGGTGGTTCATACGCTGGTAATCTTGCTGCTTGGATGAAAGTACTGTATCCTGACTTAGTTGATGCAGCGGTGTCCAGCAGTGGACCAGTTTTGGCCAAAAAGGATTTCTATGAGTATCTTGAAACTGTTAATGACGTTTATCAAAAATATGGCTCTTCCGACTGTCTCGATAGAATACGAAGAAAGTTCAACCACTACGAAGACTTGCTTAAATCTTCCGAAGGAATCGAACAGTTGAAAATTGAAATGAATATTTGTAAAGATACGGACATGCATGTTTCCGAGAACCAACAATTATTTTTCCAGGATAACTTCGGGGTATTTCAAGATAAGGTCCAACATGGAAATCCTGATGTGATAAAACGACACTGCGATGAACTTAAAAAAGACAATTGGATTCCTTCTGGTCTGGACTATAAGGATGTCACTGGGTGTAAAAGATACGACTTTGAAGCGTATGTCGACTATGCAAAATCAGATAGAATAACTCCCATGTTTTACTGGCTGTATCAATCTTGTACTGAGTTTGGATATTTTCAAACAACGACATCTGACAAACAACCCTTTGGCGACAAAACTCGCACCACTGTCGATTTTTACGCAAAACTATGTCAAGGTTTATATGGTGATGAGTTTAATGATAAGCGAGTGGATGATGGTATAGCAACTACGAACTCTATATACGGTGGACTGACACCAAATGTGACTAATGTAGTTTTCACTCACGGAGACATGGACCCTTGGCACAGACTGGGCGTGCTGGAAGACCTCTCAAAAACGGTCCTTGTGAGGATTACCAATGAGACATCACACTGCGCAATATTGAGCGAACTCAAAGGAGAACCAAGAGCCCTTACGGAGGACAGAGAATACGTGAAGAGTGTCATCATGAAATGGATAGCGTAGATATAGCAATTCTCTCTTCATGTTATTACTTTTATTATATGATCTACGCATCTTGGTTCTTAAATTGATATAGTTACTTCTAATTTTGAATTGCTATGCAAATTAAGATAAATTGTGTATAAAAACTGTGTTTATTCCTGAAACTTAAATGTGTCCTTTTACTTCACTTGACATTAAACATAGCTAAGGAAAGATTGCCTCATAGCGTTAAGCCGCCGTGTTTCCATATCTTTTGATTTGTATAATCTAAATTGTTGAGTGTTTTTAACAAATAAAATCTTCATATTAATTGCAAAGATTTGTCTCAGTCGTTAATGTATTTCCAAATCCAAAGCGATCTATCTAGGTACAGGGTGTTAGGTAATGAGTGGATAACCCTTGACCTACGGATAAAGGGCACTTAGGACGTTATGAAAAAGCTAAAATAGGTCCAGTAAAAGTCGCACGGTTTTCGAGATATTGGGACTTTTAGGTTTTTTTCGAAATTGAACACCCTTGTTCAATGTTTCGATTATAGCATCATTGTAGGTAAGGTATTTTTTTTTTTGGTCAATATTACTGAATACTTGTGTTATCAGATAGAAATCACCATTTTTGTGAACCATCAATAGATTTAGAAAAAAAAATATCGCAAACATGAATTTTGCATTTTCAATCGTACATGGATCGAACTTTCAACTCTCATGGTGAAAAATAATTTTAAACAAAAAAAAACCGACTTCAAATTTGGGCTATACTGAAAGCATTTGTCTAATAATGAGGGTGACCTTCCATCACCAGCAGGCCTCACTAATTACTGAAATTATAATTTCCAGTCTGCAGGTGCATTCAGTATTGAAAGAATTATCCTTTAACTCCTAAGCATTAAGGAGTTGACCTTCCATCATCAGCTCAGTCATATTTTTTTTACTGCCAGACGTAAATACTGGTGTAGCTTTGAAAAATGTACTAAAAACATTACCTGTGCCAATAAAATTTGAGGGTTGCCCTCGATTTCCCTCATATTCCATCACCAGATCAAGATATGCTGGCAATGGGACCACCTGGAAACTATACCCTTTCAAACAAAAAAAAAAAATTCCAAATCGGTCCAGGCGTCTTCGAGTAATCAGCGAACACACATAAAAAAAAATAATGATAAAAAAAATAATAATAATAATAAAAAAAAAATATCCCGACGAATTGAGAACCTCCTCCTTTTTTTGAAGTCGGTTAAAAATACACTACCGTCTAGTTGCCCATAAGCCTAAAATGCTTATTTATTATATATTTTAAAATAGTAAACATTTTGTCGGTTTCACTAATAAAACCGTGTGGTGCCGGATTAGAATAGCACCTCCCCCTTTCTTCACGTGGGTGTCGTAAGAGGCGACTCAGGGAAAGGGTTAGTGTATTGTGGGCGATGGGCTAGCAATCTGTCACTACAATCTCACGTTTAACTATCTGGTTACCTTGAAATTGCTAAACGTGGCACTGGATTTTTGAATTCATATGCTCTGCCTACCCCTTTTGGGAATACAGGCGTGACAATATGTATGTATGTTTGTGTAATAAAACTTTTGAAAAATTCGGGTAAAGGACAAAGCAGCTGATACTATTAAGTCTAGTTTCTCATGAAATGACTGAAACGATGCCGCCGTTGAATAAAAAATAGACATAATGTTAAAAGTTTTAATAAATTAAAATAAAAAAAAAGTAAAAAAAAACTTTTAAGTAAAACGGTTTTATTTTAGTCTAATCAATGACATCAATGTGTATAAAACCGTTTTACTTAAAAGTTTTTTTTTTACTTTTTTTTTCGAGCTTTTAGTTTTTTTTTTTAAATTTGATATAGTGCACTGTATTCTCCTTGCAAAGACCTTTCAATTGATACCCATATTGATGGGGTAGATAAGAATTAGGTCATCCGCCATTTTGTAGCGGCGGCCATTTTGAATTTACAATGACAATGAATGTACCTACATTATTGTATTGTCACCACAACTAAAAGCGCATACCGAATTTCAGATCAATCAGTTGACGGAAAGAGGGTGAAATTTCCATTTCTAAATTTGAACCAACAAAGACCAAAGAATAAAGTCTAAAACAAACGGGGTAAGCTAAGTAAAACCGTTTAAAAAAGTTAAAGTAAGTGCTCAAATTGCCGTCCACTAACCTCGATACACGCTCTACATCGTCGCATGAATTACCGCTTTGCAAATTTGGGGTATCCTGAGTCGCTTATTTCTCGAACTGCAATTCTAATTCGACCACACAGTTCACCAGGGGTTGTTATTACATGGCCACTAATTTAAATGCCATTTATTCCAAATTAAAAAAAATATCCCGCCTGCTTTTTGTTTTTTATTCTAACTCGATTTTTTTGATGTTCCCGAGGGAATGTTCGCTTTATACCGCAATATAACCGAATTCCACGCGGGCGAAGCCGCGGTTGGAAACCTAGTAAATAATAATAATAACTGTAACTGATACGTCACTTTAAAATAATTCTACTACATTTTTTTTAATTAGAGCTAATGAAATCAGGGCTATAGTTTTTCTGACTAATGGGGCGGAACCAGTCGCAATACGTCGCCGTAGTTGATGACGTACCTACAATAAACGTGCCACAGCAAATAATGTAAAACAATTATATTTGCTATTACAATGTCAGAAGGCGCTTCAGGGATGTCACTGCGACCGGTTGCGGTGGCGGCTATATGGACGACTGTAGCGTTTATTTCGGTGTGATTGGTTTGGTTTGGAGTGATCAGGCGCACAGTTCAGCGAATTCGAGCGATATTAAATCTTATAAATTTCGTTTATGAGGAACTGTGTCGAAATTACACTACTCTTGCGTTGTTGGAGCCTGAAGGAAAATTTGCGTGTTCTACGTAATTTGTTCTGGCACATTTTGTAGGCGCTTCAACTGCGACGACGTGTCGCGACTGGTTCCACACCGTTAGTCAGAAAAACTTTAGCACTGATTTACAACGTGAGTGTAATGCGACTAAAATAGAAAGTGTCGTATTTAATGTAGCAACACAATATCTTACGTGATTTTTAACTTTGTCGCGTTTATTTATCTTTTTTAAGTACTTACCTAAAAGAATAGACCATAGGTTATGTTCTATCTTAAGTGAAGTAAAAGGACAAATTTAAGTTTCAGGAAAATAAGTACACTGTTTTGTTACCTATACAATTTATCTTTATTCTCATAGCAATCCAAAATCAGTAGTAAGTAACTAAGTATATCAGTTTCAGAAACAAGATGCGTCAATTACATAATAAAAATACCAACATGAAGAAACGATTGTTAAATCTACGCTATCCATTTCATGATAAGATTCTTCACGTATTCTCTGTCCTCCGTAAGGGCTCTTAGTTCTCCTTTGACTTCGCTTAATATTTCACAGTGTGTTGTCTCATAGGTGACCTTCGCAAGGACCGTTTCTGAGAGGTCTTCCAGCACGCCCAGTCTGTGCCAAGGGTCCATGTCTCCATTAGTGAAAACTACATGAGTCACATTCGGCGTTAGTCCACCGTATATAGAGTTCGTAATTGCTATACCATCGTCCACTCGCTTCTCATTAAACTCGTCACCATATAAACCTTGACATAGTTTTGCGTAAAAATCGACAGTGGCGCGAGTTTTGTCGCCAAAGGGTTGTTTGTCAGATGTCGTTGTTTGAAAATATCCAAACTCGGTACAAGATTGATACAGCCACATAAATGGTTTCATGGCCTCGACATACGCTTCAAAGTCGTATCTTATACAGCCACTGATATCTTTATAGTCCAGATCAGAACGAATCCAATTGTCTTCTTTAAGCTCATCGCAGTGTTGTTTTATCACATCAGGATTTCCATGTTGGACCTTACCTTGAAATACTCCGAAGTTATGCGCGAAAAATAACTGTTGGTTCTCGGAAACATGCATATCCGTATCTTTACAAATATTCATTTCAATTTTCAACTGTTCGATTCCTTCGGAAGATTTAAGCAAGTCTTCGTAGTGGTTGAACTTTCTTCGTATTCTATCGAGACAGTCGGAAGAACCGTATTTTTCATAAACGTCATTAACAGTTTCGAGATATTCATAGAAATCCTTTTTGGCCAAAACTGGTCCACTGCTGGACACCGCTGCATCAACTAAGTCAGGATGCAGGACTTTCATCCAAGCAGCAAGATTACCAGCGTATGAACCACCTAGAACTACCACTTTCGAAGATTTGAATTCAGGAGCAGATTTGATAAATTTTATTAGTTCACCCAAGTCAGCCAATGCTTGCTTTGCGCTGAGGAATTTCAGCCCCGGCGTGGTTACTGGATAAACAGAAACAGGTAAGCTCTTACCATAAAACCGGTGTTCAGAAGAAAACAAAGCACCATTCGTGTCTTTTGCTAACTGAACGGCCAAAAAATTGTCACCCTGTATACTTCGACTATCGGCTGTCCATTCACCATTGATGTAGATAATAATAGGTCCGTTAGGCTTCCAAAGATCGAGTCTCTTGAAATATCTCATATTCCAGGATTTTTTAGATTCACTGAAATGATCAAGGGGCTGTTTGATCCACTCCTCTGAAACTCGTGATGCGCCATTTATGGCTGTGCTGTCATATCTCAAAACATCGTTCTCTCTGAACGATTTTAAGCCGTGGGCGTAACACAAACACGACAAGACTAGTGCAAAAATTGAATGCATAGTTATAATTATTTGACTGAATTTGCTCTTATCCTACTGACGCGCACTACTGACTGCCTTTTTTGAGACGATTCCTGTGTATATATAGTATTTTTATCATGTTATCACCCTCTCACAGGATTCCATACATTGCATACTTAACTTAATAACTTTGTCCATAAAATCGATTGGCAATTTGTAACCTCGATTTTGTTAAAAATAGTTGTGATAAATCTGAATAATAAAACTACTGAAATGTGCTATGTAACAAAAATATAGGTCACGGTCCAAGAGCCAAACATTATGTTGTAGTATTACCAACAACAGGTCATTACCTTACAGGTGTTTTTGTCATCTTAGACGACTCGACATCTTAGTTGCTAGCTGTCCATCTGTAATGTCATGTCACGTATGAATATAAGTAGGTACGTCATTAACCCGTCGTCCTGGGGGTTGGGTCTGTGAAACCCGTCACGCATAATTTCGCTTCTGGTTCAGTGACATTGCCGCTCTTCTCAATAGCTGGAGCTGTTGAGTCGTGTTTTGCATCGCAAGTAGATACCTCAAACCGGGCGTGTTTGTGGTATAATTAGGTGAAAAACTTAAGTAAGTGTGCGAATAAACCATCTATTTTTAAAATATGTAATAATATCGTATGGTTTGCAAACTCATTATTTGCTTACTTTTCATGATTATATGCAAGGACATGGTGTACGAGTATGACGTGTGTGTGTGTGTGTGTGTGTGAGGTACCACAGTAATAACTTGTTAGTCTGGTGGCTAAAGCATACCTAAACTTAGTGCCGGTTTAAACACTATCTATCAGTGCCCTGGGCGGCCAGATTTTATGGCACCCCTTATCTAAGAGCGATAGACTACAAAAGGGTTCATGTGGCGCCCCTTTTGCCCGCCGCCCTGGGCGGTCACCCAACCGCGCCCTACCCTAACGGGGCGTTTATTCGAGCGTTTCAACCGCCTCATTCATCTGGCTAGATTTTATACGAATCTGGTGTAGATTTTTATAACGTTTTTGGATATTTATTAAGTGTTCCTGATTCTCTAATAGAGACGATACGATGGTATCATAATATTCTTCCATTTTCACAAAAATGTGGCCAGATGAACGGTTGAAACGCTCGAAGAAATGCCCAACGCCGCTACTGTAAACCTAAGTATTTGTTGTTTAGTCGTCTTTCATGGAAAAAATATACTCTAAACCAAATGGGACTAACGTATTAAGTTGTAAAAAAATAACCTTGCACATTTTTTTATGTTCATATTCTTCACGTATTGATGTTAACGTATCGTTGACCGCATTTCTGTAATATCGGACCATTATTTTAACTAGTTTATCAAATAATTTTTATAACATCGTAAAAATATAAAGTTTTTTTAAATACTGTCAAATATTTTTATCGGAAAAATTATCGGATAACTCACGTTTAATAAATCGAGTTGAGCTCGACATGTTATCCGATAATTTTTCAACATGAGTGAGTCTCACGGTAGTTTAATGTATAATTAAGTTAGGTATTAGTTAAATTAGGTTAGTAGCTATGTGTGGAATATTAAACTATGGTAATAAACGCAAAACTACAAAAAATGTGAATGTCAGTAGCCGATTATCATGCACCATAAACGAATAGATACATTATGTACATAGGTAGGTGTATGAAAATTAGTGTTTTGTGGCGTAGTTTCGTATCCTTGTTTTATGTGTCACCAGGGCCAGTAGTCGTGGAAATGGGTAGCCAGATGTCTTCCGGAGATTCTTAGCACCCCCTGCTTTGATGTTACCTTGATCGCTACCGCGCCAGGAATAGCGGAGCTGCCGGGAACTGGGGGCTTAGTATGTATTTAAATGTTACTTGTTTGCCATGTAGGGGAGGTTTTGCTAGAAACGCTTGGCAGTTTTTTTACGACTCCGGAAGATGCTGCTGCCCCTCTCCTGGTTTATTCCCTTAGCATGCTCCTACTGCAACCACGGGCCGACATGGTGGGAGACAATTAGGGTTGCCAACTTTTTTTACAAGAAAGAATTTTATATGAAGATTATTAAACAGTATTTTAGAGAAACGAACAGTATTTTATTTATTTATTGATTTAAATACATATTTTTAGAGCTTCCCGCACAACTTACTAATTTGCAATCTTTTTAAAAAACTTCATACGCTGAAAACAGTATTTTGCATACTTTTTTTTTGTTAAACAGTAAAAAGTATAATTTGGTAAAAAACAGTATAATACTGTTCAAAACAGTATAGTTGGCAACCCTAGAGACAATTCGCATGACAATTTATTTGGTTAGACGTGTTATCGTACAACACAAAATTTTAAACATCACTATGTATAGAAATGTAATACCATGTCTACTTATAGCAAATAAATTTATTTCATTTAATTTCAATTTTAAGGCCGGCTACCCCTTGTTTAGGTTTCTTTTCTATTTTTTCCCTATTGGGTCAGGTGAAATAAATAAAATGACTAACTACAAATATTTTTTTATTTATCGATATACATATAAGTAGGTTACTCATTAAGCAACACCCTATGAACAGAGTATAATTCGGATGTTGATAATTAATTATTCTACAGAATTCGAAATTGTTACCGTAAATATTTTAAGGTTAGTTACAGCGCACTACAGTACGCTCGGAAAATGCATTTCGTTTGTTGTGACATGTCGAAGAGGGTGTATCTTTATATAAATTATCTATAACTTTTAAAAGATACGTTATGGTAACCAGAATAGCACCTGCAAAGTTAAAATTTCAATGTACAAATTTCGGTTCACTATAAAAAGCTATAAAATCTAAAAGTACTATACAATGTACATAACCGACAACAGTTTGTATTGTACCAGTGTACACGTACATAGCCAGTGCTTTCAAAGACACTAGTATAAGGCACTTAAAGTATTGGGTACAAAATTATGAAAACTAAAGCTATAGCGCAGTAAAACATTGTTCATATCTGTCCCTTATTATAGACGAAAAAGACAGAACAAAATAATGAGTACAATAGGATCCACAGTCTTCAACCCGATAAAGTATATTTTCTTTTGTTTGCTAAACTTTTAAACAAAAATGAAATCAATTGATTCAAATTTCATGGGCAACAGAAATGATATATCATGGTAAGCAAAACGAGGGATAAACATTAGATCAAAACATTGTACACTTGTAATTTGGCATACCGAAATACCTATATTTATACGTCAATAATATCTTCGTTTCTAGTAATAAAAGCAAATTTTAAATAACTTCTAGAAGTTCTAGTGATAGATCGACTTGAAGTTTGGTAGGTACCTATATGGTTGCAAAGACATTTTGCTAAAAATCTCATATAGAAAAAAAATAGTTCATAATTTTTTAACTTACATTGATATTTTAAGTCAAAATAATAAGTAAGTCATACACTTTATAAAACTTATAATAAATTACAACGATCAAATACCTAAATTAATAGTTTAAAACTAAGTTGGTATTGATATAAGATTATGTTGAGTATTGGCGAAAACGTATGAAAAAATTGATATACGTACCTAAAGAAAAGTGTACAAAGGATTTCCTATTTAATACAATAATATATGCAGCTAAATCTAACAATTAAAGAAGAAAAATAAGTATTTACAATAGAAACAAAAATGAAGAAAATCGATAGTAGTAATTATAATTTTTATATAATAAATCAAGGTAATGATCGAACGATTTGCGCGGTTCTAGAAAAGATTGTACATAAAAGTAAGAAAAATGTTTCTGTAACTATCGGTGTTGTTATTATACATATAAGATGATGACATATATGGAAATAAAACGAGCGCTAAATTGTCATAGTCTGAAATAGACATGAAATGTACAAACTTTTCTAGAAATGCTTATTTAAATATGAAATACAATCGTATATTTTACGTTCTCAACCACTTGTAGCCTTTTGTATTATTTGATAGAGTCTAGAATTTGACTTCCATTATTTACAGTACAATTATTACGCCAAAGGAATCAATAATAAAAATTCGTTCGCCTCAGTATTTGTCATAATTTCCCAACCCAGTTTTGACTAGGATTGACACAATTAATAAATAAATATAGTGAACACTTCACATATCAAAAATAAAAATGTAAATTATAGTGGCAGTGATTGCAATTTAACATTATTTAAATTGTAAGTAGTATGTATACCTACTTCTAAAATTTAACTACAACAAATTATTATATCCATTAACACGTACTTACTGACTTAAAATGTACGTCTATTTAAATTTAAATCTATCTTACAATTCGAAACAGTAAAAAAAAACATAATTATTATTTTTTCAAAAATTCTAACAGTTTAGCGAAGGTCACGTTTATTACCTGTGAATAACGAAAAACGCAACAAAATTTTAAAATGTATACAACAGTTATCCCTACTGTACAAAATTACAATTAAGTCAATATTTACACTAACACTCATATTTCCAAGATACAGTCACATTGATATATGTAAAGATACAATCCTATCAAAACAATAAATATAATAGCTTTATTTTCATAGTGCTATCTATCAAAGACGCGTCTCGCTCTTCGTCCTGTGGCAAATCTCAATAATAATTAACAAATCTATCATTTTTACTGTCCTAGTGAGCTAAACTATCGCTCGATTAGATATTGGGACCGGCCGCTATAGTTCGACAAGCTCATTCGCGACTTTCCCTAGGAATCAGACGCGGTGGCAGGAAGAGGTACTACAGACGTCAGCGGAGATTGGAGGGGTGGCGGGGAGCATTGCGCGAGCTCACGGCGCTCTGACGCACTACCTCGCCCCCGCCACCGCCCCTCATACCCAAGGACAGTCGCGCAATACATTGTAGGATTACAGTCGCGTGCAGTGTGAGTGGCAATTCTGTTAATTCATTCGCTATGAGTTATTATTAATGTTCATATAGCACTGCGGGAACGTTGCTCGCACTGTTCGTGCTGGGAAAAGTGAGGCGCATCTTCGTAAGCACTATTTAAAACTATGCCATGCGGCTTTGGCATCTACATCAATGTGACGATATCCAACGCAAGCGTCTAATGAATGTTGCTAGTACCGAAGTATTCCTGCTACAAGAATCAGTACTTTATCTAGTTGGACTTTAGTCCCAATCTCCGATGTACATTTTGCGTTGCTGTGGCATCTGGTGAGGAGCGAAGCCGCGGCCGGGCATGGGGAGGCGGCCGTACAACGCGTAAGGGTCATAGTGCTCTCCATCTGGAAGGATTGTGGTCGTTATTCTCGTGCCAGCTGTGTGTCAGACTAGCAGGGCCCGTATTTGAGACGTGCAAAGTGATTTTAATAGCTGCTAGGACGTTATGCGTTTCATCGCTAGTTTCTAAGTGTTAAGGCATCGCTTGTTAGAGTTTAAGTCTCCAAAACTCTTCTTTGCGCTTTATGCCGAATCAGGAAGTTACGGATATTGAAATTCTATAATCAACTAAAAATGCTTACATAATGTGACATAATATAAAAATCACGCCTGCAGTCCTAAATGGGGTAGGTTAAGCACACGAAACGTTACATAAACAAAAGGATGTCAACTTTTCATGTTTCGCGTGCACTTTTAGCACGCTTTTTTGGTTTTTAGTTGGACTAGAGAGGTATAATATACTTATTCTTAGTCGCCTCTGTAATATTTGGGAATACAGACGTGATGTTTGTATGTCAACAAGTGAAACAAAATCTATTGACATTAGAATTAATGTCTACAGATCATCTACGTAAGTATCTACTCCGTCAGTATTAATTTCAGTGCACATTCGTTCATGCTACACTCACGGACAGTGAAAACAAGTCGTTTTTCTTGTGGAATTAAACGGTTTGCGGTTTCATTGTCCATAATGTGTACTTCCAATGTTAGTAAACTCAACACAGAATGATGCTTACTCAAGGCAATTGTCAAGTAAGTGCGGACTTTCAAAACGGTGCTACTGATGGTAGCAAAATTATAATTTCGAGTGTTTCAGATGCAGTATTGGTCAGTCTATGGTCAATTCAATGTATATTTTTTAATGGAAAAATGACATTAGTCATGTCTTTATTTCCAATGAGCTTGTTTTACCAATAAACTTTGTTGGTAAGGAAAAAGGTCATATTGAAGTTGCAGTGAAGTTAAGAATCAGTTAAAAAAGAAAAGTGCTCTAGGGTACAATAGCGAAAGGCTCACTAATTCAAACGTAAATAAATTAAAAAAAGTGATAAAAAACAAACTAAGTATGCACCTTGATCTTGATTTACCAAAGTGCCAAAAGTGCCGCTGTTTAATAGGGATGTCGCGAACGAGCGATTCGTAAGGAAATATTCGTATCACTTTGAACATTCGTGAACGCATTCGCATCAAGGAATGCAAAATTGGTACAAATGCAATGTAAGCAGGTTGTAATCTGCGCCGGGATTTCTTGACACATGATACATTTAACACATAAAAAAAAGAAATTGCAAAAAAGGCTCGTCCCTCATGTAGAGAGTCGAAATTAATATCCGTATTCGTATCCTCAACATTTGCATTCGACGTTGCGAATTTGAGTAACAACGACATTCGTGACATCCCTACAAGATCATACAAAATGCGCGTAAACTCCACATTGTTGCCACCCAGTGAAGAGAAGTGATAACAAATATCGAAAAGAAATTACTTGAGTAAGGATGCAATCTGAAGCAGCCAGGCGTAGAGTAAGCTAAGCAACAGAAAAATGTCGTTTAAATACCAAGATTGGAGCGAAGAGCCTTCAGGTTAAAGTGAGGTTAGTCTTTATGCACACTAGCGTGGCTGTTGGATCACTAGGGGGCGCAGCCGTCGGTCTCTGTCGGGGTAGAATTGGTACATGAGTTTTTCCTTCCTCGGGGGTCGTTCGTACGCACCGATTCCGCTTTCGTATGAGCGCGCATGCCAGAGGGCTTGTGGGGGCATTGGGGCGTGGGCGTATGGGGCCATGTGCGGCGGGAAGGGGCCCGGGTGGGCGTGGGCCACGCTGAAGCGCTTGCTGGGGACGGGGGCGTCTTTAAGCGTGAGACGCTCCGTCATCGCCGGGAGTATTTTTACGCCGTTCGCCTTTACGAAGTTGGGCACGCGGGCACGCAAGCCGCAATAGTAGGGGTCATCTGGAAATACAAATGTTCGTGGTTATTTACACGTTCAAACAAAACACTAACGCTGATTTTTAATAACGTAATTGAGTTAAATGTAGCTTTACTATGAGACTACAGTGACTGTACAGTCGAGTTCATAAATATATGAGCAGACAAGTGCCAAATATGTAAACTTTTGCATCTTATTGTCAATGTCATAAAGGTATACAGATATTTTTGAACCCTCAGTTTTGCTCATATATTAATGAATGAACTCGGCTGTACTTGCTAGCAACGGCATAAAAGATTTTATTATTCGACACTTCTGCCATTAACTAAGTATTGTTTCTGCACATTTTTTAAAGGCAGCTGCAGAGCATATTGTGAAGAATCGCGAATAGGGACAAACAATAAGTGGCATAAGTGTCGAATAATTCAAAATATTTATATGGATAATTTTACGCCACTAGCAGTTAATTATAGAAGTGAATATAGGAATTATGAGTGCGAAATTATTAATAGTTAAAAAATTACAAATGAGTGTATATTGCCAAAAAACATTTAGGTACATTAGGTTATGTTCATCCAAATAGATACAGAATCAAGAAAAGATTTCAAAATAAGATACAAACAAAACCCATTTTACCAACTCAACACTCACATGTCCAAGTCGTATGAAAGTACATGGATACATGAGCACAAACAATGTTGACATTTTGAAATGGAAACAAGCTCTTGTATCAGCCCTATCTACACGATTTTAGAATCGCAAAGCCTTGTGACATCTCGTTCGAACACAACTAAAGAAATGGAAATTAATGTCTTAACAGAACTGTCGTAAAGGCGTGTACACGAGGCACGAGCAACACGACAAGAAGATGGATAAAGCAAGTTGCTCACAGGCGTTACAATCACACGACGTGCGTGGTGTCCATGTCCTACGACCTATTTTAAAGCTTGACAGTTTATATCTAGTGTGGCCATGTTGCGTATTTTCGTTGGAAGTAATTTTAGTAAGACTAGAGAGACTGAAATTGAATATGGGTGCCACTTTAGCAAACGTCACTTTTTTGACGTTAGTTGCTGAAAATGACAATATTTTTGAATGACAAATTTTAGTTACTTTTTGTTCGTTTTGTAGGCACTGTTTTTTATCGTTATGTATGATGTACTCAAACCACGCTAATTATCAGTACCTATTATTTAAGTAAGGCCGAAGTTTGAAAAACTCCCAAAATTTAAGCTTGAATCCAAGTACGTAAGTTACATAGTTGTGTCTTCAGCTAATTTCAATTTAAGACAATACTTAGTTACACGAGTGAGTGGATCAAGCGATAAAATAAGAACAAAATATGGTACTTAATTCCGAATACATTATGTGAATCTTTTTCAGTTAAGTAAGTACACATTTCTAGTAAACCTAATTCAACTACAGTATTAAGCCACTTAAAAATCTTTGCTCCTTTTTTTTTAAACTCAGGCCCCTTTGAACAGTAAACAAGGATAGCAACCCTACGGGTGCGTTCCAATTACCGCTAGCAAATATCAAGGATACACAAATGTCAGCCGTTTGCGACAGCAGCATTGTTAGAGCTTCGACAATTGGAACGTCGAGTGTTCGGGACGTGTGCCAAGGTGAAGCGTGATCCTAACGCTGGAGTTATTAATGCTTTGCTATATTAATAAAACTCAATATTGAGTTCTCTAATATAGTTTATATTTTGAAAACAAACATTGAAAATTTCAAATTCTAAGATACGTCTGTGTATATATAAGATATATAATACGTCTGTGTCTACGTTGTAAGAACGTCGATATAAATGGAAATTGTATCGTTCCACGTAAATACAGTCAAAAACATTACGTTGTGTGAACATTAAATTTAATTCTGTCACTTTGATCGTGTCGATAGATAGATAGCTTCATTTATTTAATTCTAGAGATCACAATATCTAACTTCTATGTCAAATTCAAGTAATTCACAAAAGGATTGTCAAATTGTGTTAACAAACAATAATTAATAGCAAAACAATTGCTAAAAATATATATACTTACTTATGTTTACTTTAACATCAAATTTTCAAAATTGATCTCGATAATGTACCAGAAATGATAACTATAGCAGTTTGGGGTAGTTTCTAACACATTTCGGTAAACACCTTAAAATGATTTAAAATGATGGTTTTACTTACCGTATTTTTTGTTGTCTTTCCCCTTGTCCGACTTGCCTCTAGGGAACTGAGAAGGCAAGCGGTTGTCCTCTATATCATCGTAGTCCGGCTGAAACATAGAAATTTGATATTTGTATTCAAAGGGTTGAAGGAAGGTTCACTTTAGATATTATAATATAAACCCGGCATTTATTGGAGGGTTTCAAAAGCCTCATTCATTTGGTAACATTTTATGCGAATAGACTGCACGTGACCTAATAACTATCATAAATTTGTATTGAAGTACTAATAACATAAAAAAAACAGGTACAAGTTTTACTGTATAGTCGAGTTCATTAATATATGAGCAAAATTGAGGGTTCATAAATATTTGTACACCTTTATGACGTTGACAATAAGGTGCAAAAGTTTACATATTTGGCATTTTGTCTGTTCATATATATTTATGAACTCGACTGTACTTTATTGTCATTGTACTGTACTCGACTGTCATTCAAATTTCCAGTCACTCGAACCAACCTTTGATTAGGTTCACCAGATTATTGTATTGTCATCCATCATCAAACTTAATTTACAAGATTTGATTACAAATGACCACACTTTAGAAGGTGAAAATATAAAAACTTGTAAATAATGAATCCAACATTCAAATGAAAGGGGGTCGTCTGACGTTATAGAAGAAACTTGCTTTATACGGGACCCTTATTCACATACGAGTCCAATTCGCATTTGGCCAGTTTATTTTTTAACGTAGAAGTGTTTCCTTTATTATCAAGAAATTGTACAAAAACATGTACTAATAGCCGTCTAGACCCACGCTTAGTCGTGATTTTATCTTATAAAGAGATGATATCTACAATATTGCCTGTATGACCGTCATATAGAAGGATCTTATCATCAGACTGAAAATATGAACGCCACCCCTTCGAAGAACGAGAAGATACGCGAAAGTGTTTATTTTTATTCATTGCACTATGGTTTGTGACTGAAACAAAAGCTAAGCTACTACATCAGAACATTTTATTCACTCCATCGAATTAACTTCGAAGCTAGTAAACGACATGCATATTATTTTTATTTTATAAAATCTAGTAAAAACGTTATGAAATTAGACCCTCTTTTTCTAAGCAACTGAACAGTTAATAATCATTAAGTAGGTGGGACATAGTTTGTTATCATCAGCTTTGAGAAGTTATAGTAACGTCTGTGGATACTAGTTAAACTACTTTATAAAAAGACAAACTCTTTTTACTTTGTGTTTGTGTCTTGGGTTGAATGCTGACAATAAAAAAAGTCCAAGATCGGAAAACCTAAATTTTGAAAGGGAATTTGAAGTCCAAAATTCTTTGAGCTCCAAATCTGATATATTAACCTTAGTGATGTTAAAGATAACATAATAGCAATTCAATGACCGTCGGTCACGACTGGATGACGTTGCAGGAAGATCAGAGAAAGTTACTTAGAATCGGAGAAAAAACGGGAGGCCATCCCATATCCGAAAAGCGATCAAGAGGCTGCGCCAGTCATGTTTGAGTTATCAAGATGGTGTAAAAGCTATGAAAATAATGGGATAACTCAATAAGTAATTCACGCAGGGGCTGGAGGTTTAAAAAAAGAAGACGATTTGGTTGTACTCACGGTAGAGTTCCGTAGCGGACAAGAAGGAATAATAAAAGGAGTTGGGGATCTATTGACTTATCCTAATTAACACTCTATTATGTAAAAAAAAAAACAAAATATTATTTATGAATTAGAAATATTGCGTATTTTTACCGGACTTGTAGTTAGGGAGACGTCATAAATAAAACTGATCTTTCATATTTCAACAATTGGCTGAAAATCCTAACAAATGTCAAGTCCACAGAAGAGACGCATAATCACTAATATTGTCTTATAGTAAGATTTTAATCAGATTTACACAGTTAATACAGTGTTAATTTTGCAAGTTAAATTAAGTGTCGTAACTCCTATTGGTCTTAATGGTATAAAGACAGATCGAAATTATAGTAAGGCAATCTACAAAGCAGTGTCGGATTATTTGAACTCTTTACAGATGTCTTAGTAAAGACAAGACTAATAAACTATAGTGAATGCATCCAAATAATCCGCGGAACCCAAATAAAAGTCGTGGCTTGTAGGTCACTTTAGTTCCGAATCATTTGCCTTCAATAATGTGACCATTACAAGTCGTGAACACAAGGGATTGCATTGTACTCGGAACGTAAAGGATAATTGTGTATTACCCCAATTATCCAGACACGTCTGCTGATATCACAGGTAAAGGCTGTCTGTAATTATGCGGACCTTGAAATCTGAGGGAAATAAGCTCGGAATAGCACATTTTAAGAGGACTAAAAAAATAAAGTCATCAACATAAAAGTCAAATGGTAATCTTTGATGATTTAAGAGTAATTAAAGGGTTGGTATGATGACAAGATCAATTTAAAGGGTAGATGGAGACTATAATGCAACAAAGCCTGATAAAATTGTAACGCGCAGGACCAGTTGGTCATCTGGGTTTTTTCACCGCGTAGTTCATTATTCTTCTCAGATGACACTTTTTCGCATTCGTTTGTAATCATCTGTCCCTTATCGCCCTTTAATGCATTTGTTGAGCTTGAGAAATTACTTCTGCACTAAGAGCTCCTTAAGATTTATTGTAGAGGATTTAGGTATCATTTTTATTTTTACGGACTCCGGTTTTTGACAGGTTGTAAAAGATGCAGGTAGATTTAAGTTATTTTAATGACTAGTCTCGGAATATCGTTATAATTCATTCTTTAAATGTGTTTTATTGTAAATAGCTCACGGAATCGTAAACAAATTTGTTTCAACAGAGTAGCATATTGAGTGATCGATTTTTGGGGTTATCCTATACCTACGTTTTTTTGTAAGAAATAATCTAAAAAATTATAAAGTAATCATACGATAGTGCATCTTGAATACTAACGTGGCGTGCCTAAATGAAATAAATAATAAAAGAAGAAACAAAACCCTTTATTTGAAATAAAAACCGCCATCATTTTGACGAGAAAATAAATTCGTGGGGCAATTTTCACTTGCAACAATATTACTGCGATTGGTGTTGCCAACCGCAAGGTGTGTTACGAATATGGAAATGTTTTTCAATCACGTGCGAGGCGGTATCTTAATTTAAGCGCCATTAAATTAATTTGACATGAAGGGCGAGCTGTAGTTATGGTTGATAAATAATCTGTTGAAAATCAAATTATGCTCCGTAAGGTAATGGTGTGGAGTGGTTGCTTTCTATGGAGGATTTCAAATTTATTGTGAAGATTGAATTTTTTGCGAATAAGTTTTTTTTAACTTTTAAGGACTCCCAACGAATGAGGGCTCAAAAATAAAATAAAATAGTCAGGCTCGAAACTATTCGAGGCAATTATTTAAACAATCAATATAACAAAAAATTCGACAAATGATTGACTGACTATCTAATCGGTTCACAGCAGAAATGCAAATTAAAACAACAGCTAAATTATGGTCTGTCAAGAGTACGTAGTTTTGAAGCTTGAGCATTCAATCACGTAGTTGATATTTGTGCAATTCTAAGATAAAGTTGTCACGATTGTGATCGAGTTATGTATTCTGGAAATTGCGCAAATTATCAATTAATGGAGCAATTTGATATTATTAGGTATATACCTGAAAATATGTGTTCACGGACTGTCGGTATTATTAAATTTGACATTTGAATTCTAATTCCGCACCCATACCCTTTACAGTGGAAGATAATTAATGATCTCAAACTGGTACAGTAACAACACGGGCGTTTGTTTTTTCCTTTAGCGGTTTTTTGTGTCATTAAAATCAAAAGCCTTAACCTTAACTTTAAACCAGATTTAGTTTAAGCTTATCTGGTCCTCACCAAAAAGCATTACCTATGTGAGTTAGGTGCTTTAATTTTTCTGCTATGATAAGAAAATTAGCCATACATTGTATATGTACGGCTAATTTTCGTCTAGTCTATGACTATTTGTATACTTTCGTGTCACAACCACAGCAAAGAAAAACTAGCTTTTGGATATCAAAAATGTAGTCGGAATCGATCCGCCTGTTAGAGACCTACGATGCCTCAGAATTACACACACACCCCCACAGACATCGACATCAAACTTAGCCCTACCATTTTGTCATCAGGGGTTCAAAAAGTATCTTACCTTAGGAATATCAGCAGGCCCATAGCCATTCTCTCTAGGCGGCAGTTTCGGAGGCTTGTCACCCCGCCGCTGACCCATCTGCATCATGAGCTGTTCCCTGGTGGCTGCGACGACCCCATGCCCGTTGTGGCCGTAACCTGAACTGCCGGAGGACCCTGAACCGTTGGCGGTGTTGGCGATGCTGTACGGGTCCTCATCAGGTATCGGGATGCGAGGTCGATTCTTGATATCCATTGGTCGTTGGACTGTGGACAAGAGGTTTAGTTGAGTCAAAATCTTTGGAAGTAAGGGGGAAAGGTTTGAGTTGCTAAAACGAGGACTCTTTCAAGGATGGAGTCTACTGACTGTATTTCCAATGATACAAGGATTACAAAAGAGACGTTGAGTAGTTACTCACGCTCTACATGCTCTGGAGTTACTTTTGGCAATTTTGAGTTTAAGGCTTTGCACATCCTTTGATGAAAATGGTGGAATACATAGTGACAGCTTGTTAGCCTTTCGCCTACATCAATTCTTATCTCTTTCTTTGCATCTTACGACGTCTACTACAGAAATTGGAAGTATAAAATTTATTTAGCACGTAAAAATTAAAAATGGCGGCTAGTTAGATGGATGGCTACATATTTTTGATTTGAGGGATTTTAGCGGTCTATAACTAAGCCAATAAACATTTATGGCGTTGTCGACCATTACAAAAAAACCATAGAAAGTGTTTGATCGAAATAACGTCAACGAAAATGACTTGCCCATCACAACCAAAATCTAATAAGCATTCCGAACAAATCGTAAGCGTTTAGCGATGTGCCTGCGCAATGGTACGACAAGAACGTTACATCGTGACGTGGTTCAGATGGCAATCATGCCTCTTCACGATGCCAACCTACTGCTATTAGACGTAAAGGTTGTGTTTCATTATTCTAGGTCACTGTCTTGACACCTTAATGTCACGGGGATCATTGATTTGTCATTATAAAAACATTGCGTAAGTATTAATCAAATCACAATTCTTTGGCGATACTAATTACCTTCAGATTGAAAATTGTATAGTCTAGGAGCCAGATGGTGGTTTACACCTCTACAATGTTATTTCTTGCGAACGGTAGTAACCCTTTAAAAATACAAAATGCCTTAAAATAAATGGGGATAAATTTAACAATTATTAGTCTAGATAAGATCTAAATGTGCACCTGTCAAAAGACGCTTATTAGTTGTGCCCTTCAACAGTAACAAATAACGCAGACGCTTAAGATGATGATGGTAGTTCCAATTTATAACAACTTCTACATCTTAGAAGCATGAAAACTATTGAAAACGTTGATAAACAGCGAAGTAACCCGTCAGTCGATTTCATATGCTAAATTATTATATTTTGCAACAAACTTTAAACTTTAGTGGCATTTAAAATACAGAGAGTATCATCAATCTATGCTTAATGTTGTGACGGCATTCCAACCTGTTAACACTACACACTTCGAATCATAACTAATGATAAAGCGGAAATTCTAAACAACCTCATAGCCTATTGAGCAATACATTTAATATGTTCACTATTATTAGATTATAACCATTAAAGAGGTAGCTACCAATACTTTGAAAGCACCAATTATGATAATGCATTGGATATTATAGGTGCCTTGGTCCAAGTTTCGATCAATCGATGTTTAAATCCATTAGCTATTTGGATCAGGAAACTTACATTAATGATCGAAATCTGAGACAAGAATTCAAGTTCATTGTTTTCAATAATAGTCTTACAAGTACTGTTTTTTGATGTTTATAACTTGCGTGTGCACTGTAGGTTAATTTTACGACAAGCATTTCTAGACATGAGAAGATAAAGTCTGTGGAAAAACTGCAAGCGCCAACGGCATTAGAATCCAGATAAGCTTGTCTTGTGATGTGAATACATAATTCAGGTCTATTCTTATCGCTTACTCGTACCACGCTTTACGCTTACTTATGTAAAAAAAAATCCCTTTGGAGTCACTTGCTCTATTTTTGCGTCACCCAGACAGCTATTTTGATCGCGTATTGCTTCCTATTGTCGTTTCTATTTTGCATAACATCGGTCACGATCCGAGTCCACTCGGCTCTTAATGTTTCAATTTCAATTGCCTCGTTTCAAATCCAAAGTGAATTCTACTGTAATGGGTACTGGCAAACGGTGCCAATCCATGCCAATGATCTAGTTATGCCATAGTCAGTCACGAATACGCTCGACGACCTTCATGATGAAATCGAAATTTGTCGGCCTGATGCAGAACATGTGAACAATACGAACAATCCCAGATTGCTAATACACGTTGGAACAAAACAAGAAAATCTGAATATTAGATCATTAAAATGATACCAAAACGATCGTATCTTTTAATGTGAGAAGCATTAACTGTGACGTATCAATTGAACGCACTTAGCTATAAGCAGCGGTTACTGAGCCATGAATCAAATTGATAGAGGTCAACTGCATCGGTACCACGTACAAAGGGCTAAGAGCCAAAACCGTTTTGGGATTGAGAAACAGTAGGCAGTATCAGGAACCAAGTTCGATGACATGAGCGGGCGTTTACGATAGTTAATACCTACAATAACGGCGGTCCCCACGGTTGTGTCACGACTTACACAGAAAACATTAGCTGCTTTATTGGATAGATTTATTTGAGTTCCCTAGCCGATAAACGGTGGCTAGACCGCGAAACCACCAGGAAATCTATGAACGCATCTTATCCGGGCTTGGAAATCACGGGAATCTCGCAATGCGGTTTCTTTCCCATAGATCTGAGATGATTCGTGCAAAACCAATGTTGATAGTTGTTAAGTTGGCAATATGGATGGGGTTAGAAATATACTGTGAATAGGCAGAGTGAAATGAGGTGCAATACAACATAAGATCGAAGGGAGATTGCATTGTTGCTCAACAATAAAGCAGACTACTAAGAAGTAAGGCTCTGCATAGTTGATGCGGTTGCGTGCTATGAGAACTAAATCAGATTCGCAATTTGTTATAAAATTACACGTTCATCCTATTTTACAAATATTCAAAAACACTGCAATTCCGTATTTGAAATAGCCCGGTGTCTTCCTTCAAGGAATTTGTTGGATATTGCTTCCGGATTCTTAGAGCAGCTCAATTCGATACCCATCATTAAAATGGCATGTTACTGGGCATCTGCATTGATCAGCTGTGGTCACCAATTCCGGAAGTCGTGGCCGGTCGGAACGCATGCACTGTATTGGCTGGATCACCTTGCCTTTTTAAAAACCAGTCCACTTTTATACAAAGAGACAATTAACACGACTGCCCGCTGATGATCCTGGTTTTAAGGCCGAAGCTAACCGGCCAGGTAATCGATTCTTTTTTTAATGACGCTATTTTTCTTTCCGCGCTAATTCGACTTTTTGTTTATTTAACTTTAATAAAGTCAAGGTTGCGAAGACTTAAACGGTACGGTCTCAGTTTTGCGTGAGAATGTTGCATTCATAATTGTATATTCGTTAGTAATTTTAACGATAAGGTGTAGAGGTCGCCTTATTGTTATATGGTCGTAGGTCTGAGACAAGGTAACTGTATCATTGTTGGTTTCGGCGCCTTCAGACGGCGCATGTGTATTTCCATTCAATGGTAATTGGAGGTAGGTGATGACGCGTGACGTTTGATTGAGTCCTTGTAATATTTGTACAATACGCAAGATTGATCGTCTTTAAATGTAAACTTGTAGCTACATTCACAGAGTTTAATAACATTTAAAATTAAAATAATCAAAAGTCGTTGTTCCAAGTTGTGGGCGCCTGATGGATGTGACTCACGATGCAATTTTGTAAAACAAGTAAAAGTAAATATTATTTTTCTGAATCCAGACAAAGAATCGCGTCTACATTTTCTCGAGCGTCGTGTGTCTCTGTCACAGATGTCGGCGTTAGGTAGTTTGTTTGTTGTGACACTTATTATGGCTTTAAGTCAACTTACACCGGTTTTGTGATATTTCTCTTGATTTCGTTCAGCATTTACCTTTGTATTTTACCTTTTACAGTTTCATACTGGTGAGTTATTGTAGAAGTGGAAGTTATTTTTAGGATAGTTCATTATTATCGTCTGGCGGCGGCTATAAATATCTTTTGTAAACAGTAGCAGCATTTTTAAAGACCATATTAAGTGTTTACTGTTTTAATCCTATTTTAAAAGAAACATTGCAATGTAAAATACGGCAAAGGTTTATAATATAATACACATTTTTATTAATAGGTACTTGGTGTGGTGTAGAATAATACCTCTCCATTTCTTCCGCAGATGTCGTCAGAGGCGACTAAGGAATTAGGATAGGCTATATTTTAAGCGACAGGCTAGCACCCTGTCACTGTGATATCTACTGAAAATCTAAAAAAATTGCTAGAAGTGGCGACGAAACGTGAAATAGTCATGGTTTTGCCTATGTAGCGTTACGTTCTGCCTATAACATTTGAGAATACAGGCATGATGTATGTATGTATGTATTTTTTTACAGATAAAGACAGGTTTAAACAAGTAAGTAGCGACACAAATATGTGAACGCGGAAATGCTTCCAAATTAAACACATGTTCATTAATTCTTGGACCCTATTACGTTATTATTAGGCGCTCTAGAAACTTTAACAGCAAAAACAGGGCATCATTTCCTCGTTGTAGTTTTTATCGTGTGAGCTAAACGCGTTATTAATTCAGATGTTTAATTATTATTTTATGAACACAATGTTAGTTTTTTAAAATTGACTGTCTATTCAATTTGGTTTAGCTACGAGTAAATATAGTTGTTGATTGTCTTGAGCTTGAAATAATCCAACAGATCTTCTATTTTTTTTTTTGCACTAAATTACTAGGATCCATCACCTGGCATTCACGAGTAACAACGCACTATTTAACCAAGGATTAAAACAGTGGACTACTAAAGTCATTTTTTTTAGATTTTGAAGAGGAAATGTGTGTCCAATGAAAACCCGGTTTTTTGTTCAAATTCCAACCTATTCTTTTGCTCGAAATTTAAATTATGAATCAACGAATTCGTTACGTTGAGCTATGGTTTGTTAACACAAAAACACCGTGCTTTTTTGATGCTTCGCTAATATTTTTAGCACTTCTTTTATCTGCGGTTGATTATCGTGAACTTTAGTCGTGCTGGTTCACATTTGTAACGATGATATCAATCGGCTGGTTTTTTAGCACGGAAGTCGGTTTTTTCATTAAAATATGAACTAATCTACGCATCCTACGTAATAAATGTTCTTGGACAAGTTTCATTGTTTTGTGCGATGTCGGCAAATGTTAATTCTTTTCAATTTAGTTTTTTTGCAATTGTGATTTATGCGATTTGGTTGAAGTCGATTTTATTCTTTACGTTTAAGAAATTAAAAGTCTAAATATGATTACATCACGTCTGTTTTCTAAAATGGGGTAGGCAGAGCGCACGACATGCTACATAGGCAAAATCATGACTATTCCACGTTCCCGTGTGGTGCCGGGTTAGAATAGCACCTCCCCCTTTCTTCCCGTGGGAGTCGTAAGAGTCGACTCTGGGAAAGGGTAAGTGTATTGTGGGCGATGGGCTAGCAACCTGTCACTGCAAAATCACGTTTAACCATCTGGTTACCCTGAAATTGCTAAACGTGGCACTGGATTTTTGAATTCACGTGCTCTGCCTACCCCTCTTGGGAATACAGGCGTGAGAATTATGTATGTATATGTATGTATTCCACGTTGGTTGGTGGTATTTTCCTTGTGGTGTCTGGTTTAGTATAACACCTCTCCATTTATTCCGTGGATTTTACGCTAAGTTACGTTGACATTTATAATATTAGTAGACATTACGACAATTTGGGAGTGTCCTAACTTCTTCAAGTTTGGTTCTTCATAAACTTTCTTCTTCAGAGAACCTCAAAGAAGTACTTTAGCAGTTACGAGTACTCTTGGCGACGACTCACAGAAATTAGAGATAATTATACTGTAGAGAAATTTCGACAATTAAGTATATCAAATGTAGCCAAAAGTAAACCAGATCGTGGGACAACTGGTGATATAACATTTTTGTCACTTGTATTACTTAAGCGAGTGACCTTTTACGGTTCTCATTATAAAAGTTAATGGCTACGAATGTGGTTAGTTATCAAATAATTGAATTATGTTTTTTCATGTTAAAATTACTTAACGTTTAACCTTGATACGTTTTTGGGCATGGACATAGACATAGGCTAGAAAAAGATTGATCGGAAAAATACACAAAAAAGTGCAAAATTTACTAATACGTGCATACATTAAAAAAAAACTTAAAAACAAACATCAATAATGACAGACTGCTAGCCTGTCCCCTAAAACATACCTAAACCTATATCCACAGTCGCTCCTTACGAGATGCACTGAAGAAATGGAGAGGTGTTATTCTAAACCCGACACCACCTATAATTATCCCAAATGTGGCCATAAAACGTGTAGTAGTCATAATTTTGACCATTCAGCGTTTCGTGTGCTTATGCCTAACCCATTAGGGAATGCAGGCGTGATATAATTGCTTCCAGATTTTTTCAATATTGGTACAGAGGTAGCTTTAGTACAGTTTTGGAAATATATCCCTCCAATCTAAGACAAACTCTCTTTAATATGGTAGCTCATATGAAACAGAGATCACCTTACTGGTCTCTTACAATGTATTATTTATCAAAAGTGGACAACGATACCCAAATTCTCCTCAAAGTCGTGGGCTAGTACAAATATAGCCTCATTCAAGCCTAACAATAAACGTGACAAGGTCCTATAATGATATCATTCGTCGGTCAATGGAACTATAGCATAGTAACGAGTGTATAGAAAGCCACTTACGATTACGACCTTGGTCACACAAAGGCCAGCTGCTGTGACAACCGGATTTGCTTGTCAATTCCTATACTTACAACTATTTAGTTATCTGATAAAGTTAGGTTGTGTTTGTTGCTTTTAACTCCTGAACTATTATTTGCTGACGTTATTAGTTTGTTTGATTGGAAACGATTATGGTTGCTTTACCGTTGTGTTGGATGTAATAAGCAAAATGTGTAACTAGTGAGAATTACTTCGACTCTGAAGTCTTGTGCAATTTCAAGCTTTCTGTATTCCGAATAAGAGTAACTGTAGCCTCTGATAGAACAAAAACTACATACATTCATAAACATCAAGCCTGTATTCAAAATGGTTTAAAGTAAATGGGGTAGGCAGAGCACAAAAGAGAGAAAAACATGCCAATTTCACGTTTCGAAGCCACTTTCTGCATGATTTCAGGCTTAAAAATATATCAAAGATTACCATCGCCAAAACATACTTTAATACCTATCCGAGATCCATTCTCGAAGATGTTAAGGCGTAAAGATGTGGTATCTCTTTCTACCGTCACCTAAACCTACTTAAACTGAGAGTACCTCCCCTGCCTTAATAGCATTAGACACCACAAAGACCACGTTGAAATTAAAACAACTATACTTAAAGTTTATGTCTCGTCACAAAGCTGAAAGCAGCAGTGGCGTAACTAGCCTTTTATGCAGCCGGTGCGAGCTTTCAAAACTGCGCTTTTGAAGATACTGATCTGGTTATTTCTGCGCCCCTTCAGGGTCTGCACCCTGGGCTCAGGCACCACTGGTGCCCTAGTTACGGCCCTGGAAAGATTGCAAATTACCTGGAGGCAGCTTCGACTTGAGCATATCCATGGCGACGACATTGATGATGAGCACCCAGATGGGGCAATCTAGGAGGTCGTTCTCTGCTTTGACGAATCCGATGGCGCTTAAGCACTGGGCCTCGAGCCGCCGGCGGTCCGGGTAGGAGCGGCGAAGCTCCCGGTTCACGTTGGATTGGAACCGTTTCATGTCGAATAGCTGGAAGAAGAAGATGGCATTAGTAAAGGAGATTAGGTACTAGGTTAGACTTATTACATACATACATCATATGTATTCTCATATGGGGGAGACAGAGCTCATGAAACGCTACCTAGATAAAATCATGAGTATTTCAGTTTACGTGGCTACTTCTACATATTTTTTGAGGTTTTAAGTTAGTATACCTAATAGTAAAAGGTTGCTTCTTTCTAGGTGCACCTCTTTCCTCTAAATATTACTAATTTTAAGTCAAATTTCAAATCTGGCATCTATGGCTTAAGCTGTGCGTTGTCTGTCACTTAAGTACTGTTTCATACTTAAAGACAAAACGTTCATTGGTGCGCAGATAGACTTATACAGGGAAACATTGGTCTCATCTGCCCTTTCTAAGTATCTGGCAATAAATATAAAAGGTCAACCTTGGTGAAGGTCAAGGTTGGCTGATATTTGTGAGTTATGAGAAAATCTATTCATAGGAATGAACTTTTGCGTGACTCAAGTTTGGTGTTTATATGTATCACCAAATGTTTATGTCAATCAAATCAAAGAACTAACGAAGTTGGCTTTTTTAAGTGCAAAGTGAACAAAGGGCAAGGACCTGAACCAAATTGAATAATAACAACGTACGGAATTTCCACCTAGTCATCGTAACATCAAATGAATTTCGTAATATGAAAGTGTTAGTAATCTACGATAAGGATCGTATTATTAAAAGCAAACTACCAAAAAAGGTTGTTCCTTTTTTATCTCAATTAAACATACACATTGATCAAAACGGTCTCTTTGTAGACGAATCAATTGTTGCCGGAGATCTTATCGAGCTAATATTACATAACAAGACATCAGACGGTAATGAAAAGACAATCGATAAAAAAGTCAGCAGCGATTTGGTCGCGTTTTGATTAGCTTCGGATGAAACAATTAAGTACAAGGTTCAGTAGATAAATAATAAATAAGTGTTATAGATTTTGAACCCAAATTCAAAATAATTTATTCTGTAACATCAAAGTGAAAGAGAATTTGAAAAAGTAATTGTTTTTTGAGTTAAATTAGGTACTATAAGTACAGGAAATGTTAATTGTAAGACAACATTTTCCTCTTTGTCTACTTGCTCTTACTACTTACACCAAAAAAGGGAAGACAACGTGGATAATGCTCATTAGAACAATTCGCAACTGCAACCATTTTAATGTACCGAGAATATTACCTACGTCGATGATTTACTGTTCTCGTTGAATACAAGAACCAAGACGACGGAGCTCTAAAACAAAAACCGCCGCGTCAGATGCATCCAAATTGTACGAGACTATGAAGTCGTTACATAACCAGTGCACTTTAACGTCACTTGCATCAAGTCATCCGTCTCGGATGATGTTATCTCTAAAGACGCCGACATTTCACTCAAATGCATATGACGTTAACTATTTGGTTCAAGATTCATCGGAAGTGTTGTTTATAAGAACTTAGCTCAGTTTTTAGACTACTTCTTGTTTGTAGCGAAAGATTTTGTTTCTTGACGGTTTGTTAAACTTATAAGGATTTTGTAACTTAGACATAGTGTTGCAGTACGAGTATCTTTGAATAAAGCAATCACTTATTTGCTCATTACACTTGCTATTTAGTTCCTTGCATGTAGCGACCACCCAAGCAAAAGATTAGAGCTACAATGTTTTCCTTCAAAAGTTCTGCATCGATCTGTAATTATCAAGTTTGCAAATCGCAAGAATTGCAAAAGCATCGTGTCTCGACATGGTAATAAAATTTGAACGCTAGTTCTAAATCGATGGAATTTTTAAATGACTGCTAAGGTACTGTACGAATGTTGACTGGAATGTTTGTTCTGTTATTTGGTTTCGTAATAATCCCATCAGTTAATTGGTAGCGTACTCTGATGCTGTGATGAATTGGGTTTTGCGTAAGGTAATAAATGATGTTAAAAATTGTACCGAGTTAGAGCATCATTGAAATGAACCAAATGGTGTGGATGATTGAAGATTTGTTAAAAAACAAAAAGGATAATAAGAATGTTTACCGTTAAAAACCGACTATTAGTTTTACTACAATGATTTCAAATTGCTGTTAAAAATCTGTGTTAATTAAAAGAGTGGTTAGGTCGCTTTGTAATAGCTAAATCATAAGCTGTAATTGACTCCCTATACGATAATTCACACATAAGCATCTAGGTAAGTATATGCAGAAGCTACAAAAAAAAAATATACCAAAATGAAGCCCTTCTTATACACCAAAATATCGCAGCTCGATGTTTTTGTGAAAAAGCTAATAGCTACTGTCAAAAAAGATCACTACATCGGTTTAGCTAATATTAAACTTCGAATGGCCCAAGGACATTCGTTCCCCAATCGACTCATTAGGTTTGAGTTTAAAATAATGTTTAAGTTGAGTAGTTTTTTTACGACAATCTTAATATTATAAATCAAAATAGGTACAATAAAGAACCCTAGAATATCTGAAGACAAAGCGAGTAAATCCAAACCGCGGATTAGTTGACATGAGGCGCCTGATAACATTGTATCTTATTAATTTAGGCGCGTGAATTCGGTGTGGGAACGCGGCGGATCGCAGGAAAAAATCTCAGGGATCGACAAGTTTCAACACTTCGCGGGTATTGTTTCTTTTTTTAATGAAGACCTTTGGTGCTTTATGCTTTGACGACACTTGTTGACTAAGTAGTTTCTTCAGGAAACTTTGAGTTGATATAAATACAAAAGATTCTTTAAATAACTAGATTAAGAACCTAGTTCAATAATGTAACAAAGTAACTATCAAGAAAATCTCAGAACGTAACTCAAATCAACATAATTTGGCCAAAACGCAGACAATGGCATGGTTAGCTTGCGGCAAATTTGCTTTCGTTGGGTACTCCCAAGAAAATAAAATAAGAGGCTAACAAATAAGTGAGGCAATGACTATTCTTTTCGTTACTTACCTAATGGTGCTATCTTTTTGCATTGTTCGCGGCAAACCGAGTTACGTAAAACTGTGCGGTTAATGGGGTATGAATTACTAATGAATCCGAATCGTTCTCTAGGAAGAGTTTCCCATTGTGCCATTGTTTTAAATCATTTGTCCCGATAAAACTGCTTCGAGCCGCGCTCATTATGGATCCTACAACACAGCTGATGACGAAAGTGAAGAAGGTAATCTCATCAAAAATTCAAATCAAGTTCATGAAGGTTGTGTAATATGGACATCAACTAAAAAGAAATTATGTGGCAATGTCATGGCCAACAAATTCTGAATCGTGTTCAAACATGGATGCCAGCGATGCACCGCAAATGACCGAAGCCACAATGCAACGCGCATTAGAGTAATGCCCGGGCTCTTAATTTTTTTCTCCTATTATTGTCTTTACGAATTATGAAATAAGAGCATAAGACATTAAGGCTGTATGCCTTAGATGAAGCAATTGCAGCAATTATAGCAGTAATGTGAGCACAGCAAATTCTCTGATTGAAATAATTCTAATCACAAGGGCAGTATAAAGAGGGAATTTCTTTATAAACGTTGCTTCATTGAAAATTACCATCTTAGTAAGCAGTTTGATCATTATGTGGGCAACCATGGAATTAATAGACCGTGTTTCGACATCTCACTTTACAAACGCTTCCATCTCGAAGGAAATTATTGATGGTAAACACCCATTCGATATTTAAACCAAAACAGCTAATCTTGCTCTATGAATGTTTGTTGTAAGACTCCGTGTCTTATTTCAGTAGCGAGAGGGATCATATGAGGTTAAAATTTACTTCCAAAGGTGAAGATATAATATTGTATTTGATTCGAAATTGTTGGCAGTCGAAGGGTAGTAAATGTAGGTCACGTTATTAGATGCATCGATGAAAATACCAATTGCAGTCGGCTACTGAATCAACGTGTTATTAGAGTTGCAGTTTAAGTGGCTAATGTCGAACCAAGATTGATCTATCATCAAATCGGAAACCAATTAGATTGTGCCATTACTGTAGATGAATCCGACTAATCAGTTCACTTTATTTTAACTGCTTGAGTAAAGTGGTTTTTAATAAGTTCTGGATCTAGTCTGAGTTCTTACCTTGAAAATTTTCTCCTGTTCAAGTGAATATCCAGGTAGTTTGATTATGTCCTGGCCTATAGCTGTCTCTTCGTTGCTGTTTGCTGCTGTACTCCTCACAAATACACTACTCTTGGAGTAGCGTCTGATGAGTATGTTCCCAGCATCATCCATTTTTATTTTAACTCCCTGTGGAAGATTAAGAGATTTTAATTTAGTTACATGTAAAGGCAATGCACTGCTGTTTTTTGGTAACTTAAAATACCTGCAAAGTATGTACATACACTGTCGTTTAGTTTAAGCTTACACTGAAGTAAGTGATTTATCATCATCAATACAAAAACAAAAGTGAGACAAGTTGTTGTCTACACCGTTAGGGCTGATGACATCAGAGTCATTCCTTATCTCACCATCAACAAATACTTCAAGGTCGTTGCCTCGAGAATCATTGGTTTTTATTATTTTAACGTTATTCATCTTACTATGATTTATGAGATGAACGAGGTGCACAACAAAAGATCTTATTCTAATAATCTTTTGACCTATGACATCAGCTGAGTCTCACGTTTGTTACAGCATGTCAAGTAAATCATTGTTATGCATATTTAAATTTTGGGAACAGCTTCGAACAATGCGCGGAAAAGGTTTTAGTCCAACAGTTCAATTGAACAGTAGATTAATTAAACTCCAGATAAAGTAGGTAATGACGGCCATAAAAAGTAGATAAGTGGTCCTATTAGTAATCGAAAAGCCCATAACAATAATGCCAATGCCGCGGTTATCGATGAGCATTAGAACATATCCGCGATTTGCAAGTGTAAAATTGCCGGTAGTAAAGCGGGAAGTGGAGCAAACATTGCAGTTGTGGTATAGATAATGTGAGTTTGACGAAACGACTTAATTGTCGCACGCCGGTTTCAAATACCGCAGACTCAGCAGTCCGTAGATAATCGATGCAAGTTTAAATCACGTTTCGATCGCGCAGCCGTTAGACACTTGATTAATTATTTTCAAAATGAACACGATCAGTATCGAGTTACGCTGCACCCAAAAGAATCAGGAAGAGTTTGTGTGATTTTGAATAGGTGATTTGATTCAAGTACACGAAAATTAGATATGGGTTAATAAAATCGTTGACCGTGCTCTCATCTTGCTACCGGCCTTACGTTTGATATTAAATTTAAGATCCGGAGCAGATAGAAACCGATTAATCATAAAGATCAAATGTTTCTTTGTTTAAGAAGATTTGACGTCTAGAAGATGATAATTATCTACGTCTATACCATCTAAAGATATAGTCAAGCAAGCCTGAACCCAAATCAATATTTGCCAAGGTATTGACCTTGTACTAGACAGCTCGTTATCGTTCTCATTTGAATGTCAAAACATATTGGATGCTATTGTTCGAGAGAATTGTTTCGAAACATGATCCCAGTTCATCTCTACTTCCTATTATGTCTAGCAAATGTTTACAATCAATTTCAAAGTATTATTGTCAAGGTCCACTCCGCTATCCTTAGCAGTTACCACCAACACACCATAGCTAATTTGCCTACTCTTGCATATCGCTGTCCCCTGCTCTATTTAACATATACGGAGAACATATTATTCGTAAAACTCTTGAAGATTGGGGGAAAGGGTTTTCGATTGGTGGAAAGAGAATATCGAATTTAAGATATGCCGATGACACTGTGCTCCTCGCTACCTCTGTGGAAGACATGCAAGAACTGTTTCGGAGAGTCGAGACTGAAAGTAACGAAATGGGCCTTGCAGTCAACAGGAGCAGAACCAAGATTATGGTGGTTGATCGCGCTGGTCACTTAAATATTCCGTCCAACATAATACCAGGCGTGGACGAAGTGGAGCATTATATTTATCTGGGTGCTCAAATAAACAGGGAAGGCAGCTGTGAGCCTGAAATAAGGAGACGCATTGCGATGACGAGGGATGCTATGACTCGCCTGAACAACATATGGAAGAAGAGGGGAATATCAATCAACACTAAGATGCGACTGGTGCGAGCACTGGTATTTCCCATTTTTCTATATGGAGTTGAAACGTGGACGATACGAGCCCGGGAGAGACAAAGAATCGACGCGCTGGAGATGTGGTGCTGGAGGCGCATGATGAGGATACCCTGGACCGCCAAACGCACCAATAAGTCGATTCTCTTGCGGCTAAAGATCAAAACCCGCTTATCAACAATATGCCACCAGCGAATTCTTGCATATTTTGGCCACATAGTGCGAAAAGGAAATGAGAGCCTTGAAAAGTTGATCGTAGTTGGAAACACAGACGGCAAACGAGCTCGTGGCCGATCTCCAACCAGATGGACCGATCAAATAAAGGACGCGTCATCTTCCAAGTTTTGCTCGGTTGTGAGGGAAGCAATGGACAGAACTCAATGGAGGAAAATCATCCACTCCAGATGCAGGCCTTCCAACGATGACCACGATCCTCAGTCATGAGGGAACGACAAGAGAGAGCATATCGCTGTCTTAATGGCATTTGAAAATACAAAGTTGATTATCACAGTTTTCTCATGATATTAGATTGTTGTGACCGCGGCCTAGGTACCTACTAATTATGGCATTCGGTCTTATGCAACCTTTTATGTATCTGTAATTGTTTCCGACACGTGTTGCAATGTAACATTATCCCCTGTGATTTAAAAAGCTACACTTACTTCTAATGTTTGGGCGTTTTCATGTTAGTAATGTCTATTTAAGAGTATGTCATTAATCAACGCTTGATTTCAAAATTTCATCTAGTTTTTTATAGTGTTTCTAATTTTTTTAACTAAGTATTTGTAAGCTAAAATCGTCGAGGTTGCGTCACTACTTACTTACTTTAGTTATTATAATAAAAACGCTTGTATTTCGTAACGTGATATTGGTTATTTAAAGGTATGTGGTTCTTAGATGATCGGTCATCTCTGTTTTTAGCGTAGGTGTCATCGATGACGGCTAATGATGACCGAGTGAGTGTAAAAACTTTATCGTTAACTTTAATAAAATCTTAGCAAATACAGTAGTTGTTTTATAATAATTGTACTGTAGAACTTACCTGTCCGATGTGTCTTTTTGTTTCTATTGTTTTCTGATCTCGGTGAGGATTATCAAATCCACAAAGGCCGATTCTGTAAAGAAAGAAAAAAAATACATTAAAAACAAATCGTAAAAATAGCATAAATCAGGTACAGAAAATATTCACAACACGTTTTCTAATATCTTTTGATCTAGCCTTTGCATGTTGGATTGCAGCCAAACAGTTTATCAATAAAATAAAAATATTGCTGGTAAAAACCCCTTTTTTATAACCGTGATCTTTAATTCATTGAGTTGAACCAACCGTTAATACGCGCCATTCCTCCTAATTTATACAAACAGTGTAGATATACGAATTGATTTTTTGCACGTCTGTATTTTCCTATTAAATCTAGACCGATGCTTGGTTCTCATGTAACAAATTGAAGAATGACGGCATAGGAATTTGTCATTCATTTGTATTTCGTTTACGTCTCGCATCGGAATATTGTTTTCTCAAAACCGTTCCTTGGCATTGCTCTGAGAATGCCACTGCCATTGGCATTCCAGCTCAGTACGAAGCACTGGGCTTGCCTACAGATTGCTTATTTCTATTCGACCATGTTGTCGATGTACATGCAGTTTTCTATTCCATCGACGGAACATATTATGTTTAGTACCTTAATGATTTCTTTTGAAAGTTACCTTGTTGGGTGGGTGAATAATAAAATCAACAACAGAACCATGTTGCTTTGTTCAAATGCGCATTAGTATTAGGAAAAAAGTAGTAGCATATACAGTTACTCGTATCAATAGGCAGGCATAGCACATGAAACGATAGTCAAAGCCATGACGATTTTACGAATAATCTCTTCTAGGATAATTTTACATTTTGACATAGACAAAAGAGGTTCAGTAGTGACAGTTTTCTAGCTTGTCGCCTAAGGGTCAATTCCCACCAAAAGAGCAGCGCAGCGCGGCGTAGCGCAGCGACCCGCTCCGTGGAATGAGAATTTCAACTTTATTTTCATTACAATAAGACTTATTATCGCATGAGAAACTCTAACGATGCGGGCGCATGCCCGCGTATCCATGGTAATAACAACGCATTCCATAAACGAAGCCGTGCGACTGCGCGAGCCTTCGCAGGAATGTCCGAGGATGCTCGAGCAGTCGCGACGGCCGCTGTCAATACATATGTCAATATGTCAATAATTATGTAAATTCCAGCGACTTCCTACGCATTCCAGCGGCTTCTCGAACAGTCGCAGGAATCGTCGCGCGTTCTCCACGGAGCGGGTCGCTGCGCTACGCCGCGCTGCGCTGCTCTTTTGGTGGGAATTGACCCTAACGCATACCTAAACCTATTCCTTGTCGACCCAATCTCGATATAAAGACGTCTATCCGTTTATTTCACTTTAAGACTGAGGTAAACGCACAAAAGTAACAAATTAAGGCGCGCTTCCGATGAAGATAAACAACGCGTTTGACATTTAAGTTGTTACGAAACCGCAAAGATTTTCCTTAAGGCCACACCAAGATGGTATAATTTTATATATTTATATTAATAGAAATGCGTTACACCATAGAACAGATGCCGCGAGCGTGTTCCAAATGATACACCTGCTTGCAATTGTAATGACTTGATTGTTTAATAAAATAACGGCTCAAATTACGTTATAAAGAAAATTTAATAGTCACGTTACCACAATAGAGAAACGATTTTAATAACAATAAAAACAATTAAAGCAGAGTGATGCATTGACAGGCGAGGGCAACGCATTGTATCGTGTCGTGTGTGATCTTGAATGTTTGCATAGTTAACACATTTGGGTACGAAGGTTTTAATAAAACTACATTTTTCGAACATTGTTGTGTGACCTTTAGAATTTCTTAAAAGGACGCCGGTGGTTTGTGATTTGCATAGATAAAAGTTTTCTTGAAGTCTCAAGTTTACACTGATAAGAAGTCAAAAATAATCTCATAGAATAGTTATATCGCCGATCAGTCCATGTCCTCTTGTATCTTTTTATCTTACATAGAGACAAATACTGTGCAAAAGGCTGGTTCTGTCATCAGTTGACCCCAGAGCTAGCGCTTACCTCGCTCTAAGGCTAGGGATAGCCGTGCAGCGGGGTAATACGGCCAACGTCTTGGGGACGATGCCAGAATCGTCTTTTGACGATGTATTATAGGTAGTTTTAGATTTTTTTTTTTTCAGAGCTTCCTTTTTTCGAAAAAGTTACATTTCACGAATGTAGCATTTAAAACAAACATCCTAATAATAAAGCTTGTGCACACGGTGGGTCGTCGAACCAGTGGGCGGCGCGCAGTGAACGGCGGCCTTGGCGCAGTTGGTGCTAATGTCGCGCTGCGCATACGCTGCTTCCCAAAAAAGACACAACTGCTCTAGGTTTCCAAGACGGATAGGTCGTTTTATGACAACGTGCTGAGTATGCACTTGACTGTTGTTAGGATTTATTTTGCAAAGGTATCTGGAGTAAACCATAGTGAAATTATTAAAATAAACGGCCTCATCTTTTGATTGTATGGACTTAGAGGTTTGATTTTTACAGCGTCAAGGGACTGAAGGTTTCGTATTTCCACGGATTCCTCCGGAAAACGTCTTGACCAACGAATAACTAACTAATGAACATCGAAGTGACCTTACAAGGGTTCCTTTTTCCTTTAGGTATATGGAACCCTGAGAAAGGGTACTATCGCACTTATACCGTACTAAAAATGCATACTAGGTGTGTTCAAAAAGTATCGCGAATTATGTGTTTTTTCAAAAAATATTTATTTATTCATGAATATCTATTTTGTCCCCTTCAAAGTAATCCCCATGAGATATTATACACTTGTGCCAACGGATTTTCCAATCTTCGAAGCACTTAAAAAAAACATTTTTTTTATCTTGTTCAGCTCCTCCATCGATGCCGTCTTTATCTCGTGAAGAGAAGCGTAACGTCGTCCTTTCATGGGCCTCTTCAGTTTAGGGAACAAGAAAAAGTCTACGAAAAGAAGCTACGCAGAGCACACAAAAGGGTACCATCGACAAACCATGATTATTTCCCATTTCGTGACATTCCTGGTTTTAAGTTGGCATGTATAGTGACAAGTTGCTAGCCTGTCAGCTAAAATGTACCTTAACCTTGTTTAGACATAGGAAAAATAATTGATTGTTATTCCGCGTTAGCAGCGAGATCTCGGCACTGGAGAAAGACCTCGCTTCTACCTGTCAACTATGATTAAAGCACTAGCGTAGGTGCTCATTATGTGCATAATACTAAAGGTATGGACGAGCGTGTCTCGAGTCAAGGCTGTGTCGATCTTAATGAAACGACTCAACTCCGAATTAATTCGATTGTTTCATATCTAATTCAATTATATGTTATTTTGTGATTACGGGCGCAGTCACGAGCTGTTTAAATGAAATTGTGGTTTACATTGTGGCATGTAAATTATAGATTGGTGTGCATTGGATTAGAGTATTAAAACGCAAGGATTTTGTATATCTTGTCGCCTTGAGATCAATTGGAGTCAATATACAATTTATGGCGCGTGTTTGATTGGAACCATTCAATTTCATATAGTAGAAGGTTCCATACAGTTACAGAAAGGAACAGTTTGTTGCTAGCAATTATTTTAATGGATCGATTATAAGCTTTATACAGCTAGCTACTTTAGATAAAGCAGCAATATCACGATAACGGTGATTGTGTTTTTTTTTACTGAAAAGTCTTGACATTGTAAGTTAAGTCGATTAAAAGCAGTTTTATTGCTAACCTAAATACCACACTTAAGTATAGAGCTAAACTGATTATAGTTTTTTATTAACTGGGCACATTAGTAGAAAAAAACCAATAGTAGAGTAAATATTAAGCTATTTTAGACGTGTCACCGATAAAATTATAAGACATTCTTGGGGGTTTTGTTTGTTCTTTGGAATAATACAAAGTCCATTATACCATTATTAGTCCATTACCATGATTTTACTCTGACCGTACTGGCTATCGAAGGCGTAAAAGAATCGTAGGCAGAATTGTGGAAGTATCTGTCGGCAATTTAAAAAAAAACTAGTATTGTCACTGGCCACTAAACTGTTCCTGTTTCCTTCAGACAATGACCCGGGAAAGCCTTTGCCAGCGGTCTCGTCCAAGTTCAAGGCACGGAACCACGCCCGCACCATGAAATCTGCGGAACCAACCATTGTTTGTTTAACAGCTTTCAGACGCGCTTCATTTGTTGCTACGCGATCCGTGAAGATGTTTAAAAGCCGTCTTCTTTTGTTTATTTGGAGATATTAGCTGTCAGCTTTTTGCTTTTTTTTTAGAAAAAGTTTGTTACATGCCAGTTAATACTAAGTCTCGAAGTGTTTTGTAAAGTAAGTTTCAATTATGGAAATCATAATCATAATTATATTTCGCAGATGATCATGAAAAGAAAATTATTCATGTATGACGTAAGCAACATATCTATTGACACTAAAAGGTAAACAAGAGTTACTATCAATGGTTATTTCATATGGTCGAGAATTGTACAAAGTCACGACTACACTAACATGTATAGATATAGTATGCTCTATATAATAGTATTCCATAAGCGACAGAAGAAAGTGCGTGCTGTCATCGATCTGCATACTTGATGATAAACGCCCTAGTGCTGGGACTATATCGATAGAAAACAATCCATTTAAATAAATTTCTTTAATATTTAATGGCTTTTGCTCAAGTTCAAGCCCGGCTCATAGTCGAAAGGTTTTACATTTACAGGATTCATTGGAGAACGTTATATTTTTTACGGTGAAAAAAAAAGTAAGCAATATTTTAATTTCGGTTAGATGGAATGACAGCAGCAGGTGAAGATACAATTGTAGGCACTTATTACGTACATAATAATTAAATTCAAGTGAGAACAAGATTCTACACGTAAACGTCGATAAGAGTCAAAACAAACAACGCGCGGATCTTTGCCTAATTCATCGTTTAAGTTTTTACCAACACACGGAAGTTAGACAGCAAAAACAAGCACGACTTAAAAATCTACGAAGAAATATCGATTTTCCGTCATTTTTGTCGAACTTTGAAACATTTTTTCAAGTACCGTTCAAAAATTCGATGATGTCATAAAGGTCCGTGTTATATTTTGCTAGCGATCGACCACAATAAAACCGAAAGTTGAATTTATAGTCGCTTATAAAACGATGCTTTAATTTGCGTACGGTATAATGAAAGAAAGTAAGAGTATAAATTTATCGATAAATTCGAACGTAACCGTGAATCGAGTACTTTCGTTCGCGGAAGCTTGCGCGCAGAAAGTAAAAGCTGATTGGTACCGGATTTACTTCGACGTTTATATTATCACAATTACGTGTCGCGGATGGGAAATCTATCGGGAAATTGTTTCCTTACACGTTTATGGGGTAGGAAATAAGTATTTTGTATCCTGATTAACACGAGTTATTCGGAAACTTTTAATGCATTGCGATTTTTATATGTATTTATGTTTAAATAGGGAATTGTTATGAAGTTAATAGTATCTTTTATGTAATGTTTTAAACTTTCGCGATTCTCACTCATAAGAGAAGGTAAATAAATAAAATCGCGATTAAGTCCCGCGTACATATAATTATGAGTATCTTTTATGTTTAAAAATTACAAAGGTATGACTTATCTGCAGATTTAACAATACGTCGTAAACGTAGGCCAACCTGTAGGCACCTACATAAAGCTTAGTTAGTTAGTCAGTTAGTTTCACTGTTTCGGTATAATACCTATCTTTTTTTGATATGTGGATGTCGTAAGAGGCGACCTGACCCATGTATCAAAATTAGTACCCCTACCGCAAAGCAGCAATGCAAGCACTGTTCTGTTCCAACGCGGAAGGCCAATACCCAGCAAAGTTTTTAGGACACTAAATATACATTAAAAGCGAACGATTTAATACTAGGTACAGCTCACGCAAATAGAGAAAGCTTCGTATCCACGACATATTACAGTAATTGCCACAACGGTGCGCCGCAAACCGGAACTGGTATCGGAAACGTAATTATTTGCAAATTATACCAGACACACGACGAGGTAACTAATCTTGAGTTGTGACAGTTTACTAGTGTCCGACCGAAGCTTCGGCTTCGGCTTCGGCTTCGGCCACCTTCGGCCAAAAAAACCACCTTCGGCCAAACCTTCGGCTTCGGCCAAAATTTGGGCCGAAGCTTTGGCCGAAGCCGAAGGTTTGCAAGTTGTGACTTGAAATTGAACAAACGATGCCAGAGCGAGACGGATAGTGCGCAGCGCTTAGCAGGACAGCGTTTCGCCAGCCCAATCCTATTACTTGCAGTTAATTATATAAATTACTGACAACACATAACGTAACAACATATTCACACTTGATTTAGAAGCGAAAACTGCGCATAATTTACTGTCGTTTTTTTTCTACTAGCAAATTCTCGTACTTCTTAGGATCAACATGGGGTCAACACACCTTCGGCTTCGGCTTCGGCTTCGGCCGAAGGTTTTGATGAAAACCGATTAATCGGCTTCGGCTTCGGCTTCGGCTTCGGCCGAAATCGTACCTTCGGTCGGACACTACAGTTTACATACAAAAATATATATAGACTCCTTGACGGGCGAATTGGATTAAGCGACATTTTTTTTAGGATAGCAAGTTATCCATCCTATTTTACCGTATCAGTTTTGTTGCTGATTTCTACCATGTTTAGTATCTTCAAAATTGTCGCTTACCACATTTCGCCTGTCATACACACACATCACCCCTGTATCCCCAAATGAGGTACCTACGTACCTTCGTGGGACTTTTAGTATATTTTTTAGGATTAAGTTAGCAAGTATGGTAGTGACAGGTTCCTAGTCTAGGCACCTTAACCAGTTTCCTACGTCGCTTCTTACGACATCCTCGGAAGAACTGAAGTGGATTTGTTATTACCTGGTAACACGCGGGAAATATGGCAACATTGGCGTTTAATTAATACATACATACAATCACGCCTGTATTCCCAAATGGGGTAGGCAGAGTCCACGTAACCATAGACAAACCATGACTATTTGACGTTCTGTGGCCACTTTCAGCAATGTTTTAGCTTTAATTAAGAAATGAAAGAGGTATAATAGTGACAGGTTGCTAGCCTGTCGCCTAAAACAAACCTAATCCTTCCTTAGTCGCCTCTTACGATATCCACGGAAGAAATGGTGTTATTCTAGTCGCGCCATTCAGATAATTACACACAGACACACGTACACATTATTTATCTAAATAATAACCCCTTTTTTTAGTGAGGGTTAAATCTCAGCTCAATGTAACTTAAGTACGTAATAATGACAGTAAAGAAAGTATTAGAACGCGAGTAGGTAGTTAACAATATAAATGGTGTCCCAAAAACGAGTGTCAACAAAAAATGTTTTAATGTTAAATTGATTAAACGAAGAAAGCGAGTGTGATTTGTCACTTTCTTTTCACAATGAGATCATGAGGATAATTATTAGTGAAATCGTATGTTAGTTTTTATATCAGTCTCACGACTGCTACAATTACATTCTGAGTAATTCGTTTAATTGATTGGATGTACTGATTTGATACGCATACTCATCATTTTGTGAATCTTGAGGACTGACTTGTACGAATGTGTTACATGTATTCATTTCTTTATTTTAATATTTCTATTTGGTCCCTAGTATTCAGTAGCTGTAACAAGGATGTGTAAGTAAATTTACAAGGGAACTGTGCTAGGGCAAGTCAGTCGAGGGCGCCCTGGAAGAACATATAAGTATATCGAGCAGATAAAAGTATAAAAGCGAAATATCCGAAACCGTGAAGTATGCATGACAAGAGCGATGAATATAACTTTACTTACTAAACAGCATATAATAAACACACTGATTTTTAACATACTTTAGTAATTAAAATGAAACGAAATTGTACAGCAACAAGATCGTAAATATGAAATGTCGTGAATTTAGAGAATTTTATATTTCACGCCATTTTTCTTTAATTTTTTAAGTGTGCTTATTCCAAGACAGTAAATCAGTGACGGCCCACAATTTCGATATCTGCTGAAGAAATATTTTTTTGTTTCTATAATTTTACGTGTAAATCAACTTGGATAAATATTGCGCTAGGGTGCAACGCTGACGACAGACTATCCGTGACGCACTTTTTAGTCTGTGAAAATAGAACCTATGCAATTATATGCAGTAGCGAACGGACTTTCAGCGTGCACCATATAAGGTGTTCTTCAGCAGTGTCTGTGGATGCCACACACTCGTCGTGATATAACTCTGGATAATTATCTACAAAGCTATTATCCCCAAGTATCATCCTAATCTCGGTCACTATCTTCATTACAATTGCATATTCAATCCACATGCCCTCGAATCCGAATCGTAAAGCTGTCGGTTGTAGGCCAACATTGCATTACTAACGGAACAATAGCTGACGGTCCCTGAGCGGAGATAAGACAAAACTAATAGGTTTTATTAGTATAATATTCACAGTTATAAAACTTTTAGAAGTGACATCTTTATTAAAGCCCGCACGCCTTCTTCATTTGTCACTTGCATTTATATTCTACTAGCTTTTGCCCGCGGCTACGCTCGCGTTAAATTCGGGGTAACACAGAAGAGATCTTGTTAGCCACAGCCCGCATGTCAATTTATAGCTTATTACGTTGAAAATTGCGGAATCCTACTATTTATCCTATCGTCATATTTTGGAAAATTCAAACAAAATCTTTATAAATTGTAGCCTATGTGCTATTCTGATGTATAAGCTACATTACTGTAAAGTTTCATTAAAATCCATTCAGTAGTTTTTGCGTTTAAGAGTAACAAACATCCAAACATACTCACAACATACATACATACATATTCTCACGCCCATATTCCCATGAGGGGTAGGCAGAGCACATACTCACAAACTTTCACATTTATAATATTAGTAGGATATTTGTGGTTATTACGTTGTAGTTTACTATAATTATTACGATGTTTCACTAATAAGACATTTTTTAGAGTTCCATGCCCAAAGGGTGAAAACGGGAGACTTCGGCGTCCGTCCGTCTGTCAACAGGCTGTAGGTATTTCACAAACCGTGTTGGTAAAACTGCAAACTACATAGTATGCAGTTGAAATTTTTCAGATTATGTATTTCTTATGACGCTACTTATAGAGACTTATTCTTAAAAAAAAAACAAAGAATTTTTTTTTTTTACTTATTAATGTTCTCAAGTGTTCTCATTACAAACAGTTATACCATTTGCGTTGACCTTAAGCCCGTCACAGACTACGCATATACGATAATATTTTATCTGCGTATAGGTAAATGCCATTTTTCCATATGTCGGTGACAACAGATCCTTGACGATAAAATCTGCGCTATGTGTTAGCTCATTGAATTGTATAGGGAGCGATATTGACAGATATCTGTTCCGTAACTGCTTAGTGTGTGACGCGCTTTAGGTTTGCCTAAAAATGTGAGAGGATTTTGATATAATGTTACCTATACAAAGGAGTAAATCTAGATATAATGCGCTATATGGATCGGGTACTTTGATTCGGTGCCAAGGACCGCGGAGATTGTCCACGGATGCGCAGACGCCGGTGTCACCTTGTGCTTAGAATCGGGTCGATCACTTGAGAGCATCGAATTGAGATCGACGGCACGACTTGCCCGAACTCGATTACAAATAGTGACGTTTGACAATAACATAGTGTATTATGGGACTGCTTTAAAAATACACGCTGTAGATAGACGTCTTGGGAAACGACACCATGACCATTCACGATAGGTAGCCACTTTCTAGCATATTTTTAAGGTTATAGATACAGTTGTGGCGTGGTAGCGACAGATTGCTAGCTTGTCGCTTAAAATACGAGGTGGTTTTTTTTTCTAAAATTATTTCCTTTAGTCGGCTTTTACGACATTCACGAAAAAAAATGGAGAGGTGCTATTCTAATCGCGAAACTACACAGGAAAATTTAGAAAATTTATCGTATTGATCAATAACGAATATTATAATTAACGATTATATAATTGAAACGATAGAAGCTGTTACCCGAGTTTCATTAAAACTACTGATGAATGAGTTATTGCGTTCATATTTTACATACTACATACATATATAATCACGTACAATATACATACATACTACATAGGGGTCATCCATAAAGTACGTCACACTTTCGGAGGGGGGGGGGTCAGTGTTTTGTGACACTTGAACGAAATTCCTGTAATTTTCATAGTAAAATGTGTGACATAGGGGGAGGGGGGGTCTAAAATTACCCAATTTTTGTGTGACGTACTTTATGGATGGCCCCATACATATATAATCACGTACAATATACATACATACTACATACATATATAATCACGCCTGTATTCCCAAATGGGGTAGGCAGAGCACGCAAAACATGGACAAAACGGTGACTAGTTCATGTTTTGTGCTCACTTCTAGCATATTTTATTTTGTTTTAGGTTTTAATATGACAGATTGCAAGCCTGTCGCCTAAAATATACCTTAATCTATGTCCTTAGTCGCCTCTTACGACATCCACGGAAGAAAATTAAATGGAGAGGTGCTATTCTAACCTGACACCACACGGTACATATTTATTTGCCAATAATGTGGTCTTACTATTATTGTGAAAGTGCAATATGCATCGTTTTCCCACGCATTACGAAATCGTAAATATTATTTCAACGTTTTCTTTCATACGCCTCTATTAATACACTAACTTCTCTATTCTAGCGTTAAGGTGCGAAACGTAAACAAAGCATTATCTCTGAGAGATTATTGGATCAGTTCCCACATAATTTAGTTTATGGCGTTGATACTATCAATAGTCGATCGTAGTTCAAAGAGATATCTTCATAAAACATAAGAAACATGAATTGTTTTCTTCAGTGAGTAACTGTGTGTCTAACCTACAAAACAGTTTTTACAATGTCTTAAATAATACAATAATATGAGCTTTGGTTCATTAACTAAAAAAAACGGTTTTGGAAAATGCTCTTCAAAGTTCCACTTATTATCGTTGTTTAGATGATTCTTCCGTAGATGTCGTAAGAGCCGACTAAGGAAATAAATTAAGGTATAAGCCAGCAACCTGTCTCAACTTGCCAATTTAAAACCTCATAAAAATGCTAGAAGGTCATGGTTTTGTCTATACAGGGTTTCGTATGCTCTATCTACTCCATTTGGGAATATTATGTATTTATGAATGTGCGAAACATTTAAAGTAGAAACCTCTCAAACACTCAGAGCTCTATATCTAGTTCAGTTTTTAAAGATCTCCTGATCTACCTGGGTTGAAAATCAACTACCTAACTGTATGTCTTTAGGTACGCCTACCTAGATACTGTTTGCAATTATCGCTTTCAAAAAGACCAATAGACTGCAAACTGTTTGCTTCCCGGACTCAGCATTAGGCTCAATTCACACCAGAAGAGCAGCGCAGCGCGGCGTAGCGGAGCGCAGTTTCAGTGTCATGAGAATTTCAACTTTATTTTTATTACAATACGACTTATTATCGCATGAGAAACTCTGACGATGCGCGCGGATGCCCGCGAATCCGCGGGAATTCTAGCGCATTCCATAAACAAAGCCGTGCGACTGCGCGAGCTGTCGCGGGAATGCCCGAGGATGCTCGAGTAGTCGCGACGGACGCTGTCAATACATATATGTCAATATGTCAATAATTATGTAAATTCCAGCGACTTCCTACGCATTCCAGCGGCTTTTAGAGCAGTCGCAGGAATCCTCGCGCATTCTCCACGGAGCGGGTCGCTGCGCTACGCCGCGCTGCGCTGCTCTTCTGGTGTGAATTGAGCCTTACGCTCTCCAATGAGTCGTTCACGCGGAAAATCAATTTACCTCACACCGGCAGCTATTACTTTCTTTTTATTTCCTCTAATACCTTTATTGCCGCTCTAGTTGCTATTTGTGACAGCAATTATGGCCAGTACGAGAACAAACACTTTCTTTCTTTTGTTTCTTGCTTTGGTTTGACATTGCCGAGTTAATATAGGTATTTAGATAGATACGATATGATAGTCAATTGTTCTGTAGCCATCTTTTGTTTGATTTAAATTTTATCGAAATTTATATAACACACGAAACGTTGCATAGACAAAACTATCTGTGACTACCTATTTCACGTTTCGCAGCCACTTCCAGCATAAAAGGTTTGAAAACAGATAGAGGAAGTATAATAGTGACAGGTTGCTAGCCCGGTGCCAAAAGCATACCTAAACTAAACTTGTTTCCTTAATCTACACTTATGACATCAATGAAAGAAATGGAGAGGTTTTGTTCTATACCGGCGCCACACAGGATGAAATGTATTTTTTTTTATTATCCTACAATCTTTGATCCCTTTTCCGCATGCTCGTTACGATTACCTTTCGTAAGACTGCTGTGGATCCAATATTTGACACCCTAATAGCATTTATTGGGTTCTTCCACAAAGGGCTGAATAATTTTAATTTCAAGTCCGCCAGTTTTGAAACAATATTCAGAAAAAAAAACAAAAATTATAGCTACACTGTTAAAAATACTTTATGGTAATAAATTCACTTGTGTACCAAATGCACCAAATAACTATTAGACTAGTGGTGAACTGACACAGCTGTATTGCACGTGTTGCCACAAAATAGTATACTGAATTGAATAGGTTAGTCATAGACAGGCCTACAAAGTAATGGTTGATTCAATAATAGAACATTACCAGTTTAGGTTTGGTGTTCAAATCTAGACTTTAGCGTAAAACGGGCATAACGTGTCGCGCTCCAGGCGGTTTGAACATTAGGGAGCTATTTGAGGCTAAGGGGTCTAGTTATAAGGATATACCGCACATACATACTTACACCTAAATCCAACACCATGACTTATTCACTTTTAACATAATTTTAAGTTTTAACTTAGATGGAAGATAATATATTAGTGACAGGTTGCTAGCCTATCGTCAAAAGCATACCTAAACCAATTTCCTTAGTCGCTTCTTACGACATCTACAGAAGAAATGGAGACGCGTATTCTTATGTCCTTCCTTGGAATTCAGACTCCATGATCAACCATGATGCTCAAGAATTTGCTGGTGTTGTGATTATTGTTTACAAAAATGACATTGTTTACATAAGTGACAGTAAAAAAAAACAATACTTCTAATGGTCTTAATAATATCGAGACCAGTAAACACTAAATTATAAGATCAAGAGCGTACGCTAACAAGAAACACATGTAGTTAACCTTATAAAATGCAAACTATATCCATAACAAATCCCCCATTATCCAAACAACCGTTTGTCGCGATACAGCGAATAATGCTACAATAACTCATTGTTTCGTGTGCGGAATCCTATCCCTCTAACATTTCAAACGAAACCTGACTAAAGTTCAACACGAGCATAAATTTAAACTGCGCCCAGTTATTGTGAGATTTATAGATGGCGGTATTTGGAGGAATAATATTGATGTATTTGACACGGCAAAGATTGCTAGCACGAGCTACAATGTTCTATTACTTACCCACTTATGAAACACAATTGACAAGGCTTATGGACTAACCGTTAGAAATGACTCAAAATATGTTAAAATCGCTATAAAACAATGTCCGAAACAACGCTATCTATCGATAGTTACGCGCATTCGTAAATTAAAATCGATACACTCTACAATTACAGCATTTCATGCAACTAATGTTCGTGATCGTATCTCATTACATCACAATGGACACCTCAAACACGACGGGTTTCAATGCATACATGAAATACAACGTGTAATATACATTATCACGTACAAAGTTAAAATTGCACATTAAGTGCGACCGGCTTTGCCGGCCATAACAGTAAGTAATGATCGCTTATGGTTGACAAGTCGCTATGGGGACAAAAGGAAAGTGTTATAAATTTGCGATACGGCAATTTGCAGTGAAAAAGGTTTAGATTTAGGGGGGCAAGAGTCGTTACTATGCTGGAGATGATAAAATGGATTAATGCTTAAGGATTTGTGTCAAACGATTTGTTACATTGAGGCAATTAAGTTCTTTGTGACGGTAACACGTGCCTAATGGCAATGTCTTTATAAATTAAATATTCTTGCAGAGCTAAAGCCTGATAAAAACATAATATCAAAATCAGAACAGTAAAGTTGGAAGAGAAATGTCAGATCTTAATTTGATGAGCTTAAATTAAGAAGATTACGTTAAAACCAAGACGTACTAAGTAAGCCGACAAGAGGGATGTTTCAGAGATTAGAAAGATAGAAAAGCTAAAGTTGCAATACGAAACATAAACACAAAGACAAAACCCAACAAAGCCACGTTAAACTAGAGAAAATCCTTTTGCGTAAGTGTATTATTTATTCACATATCACGCGAGATGAATATGGCTATCTTTTATGGCTGGAGATAAAGAAAGTGTCAACATTGTGATTTAGAGTTCGAGTAGAATCGAACCTGATGACCTTCGCCACACCCACTGAACCATAGGTACAAGTTTGAACAGGATATTGTCGTCACGACATACATTTTTGTCATACCGAATGATTTAAACGCTGTTGAAACAAAAGTATCTATAAATTCTGAAGTAACTTTATCTAAAAACGATCAGAAGCTAAGAAATGAAAGATGGAACGAAGCAAGTGTCAATATAATAAAACAAAAAAGATAAAAATCGATCTAAAAACAAACTTGACTACTCAGTACAAAATAATCTGTTGATTTTCAAATTAAACGATAAAATTTAGTTTTCATTACCAAATTGAGACATCAAAGGATTATACTCTGCCTGTCAGCAATGTTAGGCCAAACGTGATACTAACAAGAAACTTATTAGCTTTGTAAATTTAATTTAATCTGATAATCTCATTCGTGTTAAAGAGATGATTGCTATTTTTTACAGAACTGTATAGATCATTGCACCTTTTTTTGCTGTTAGTTGTAACTATTTGCACTCAATGGTTCAAGTAATTTTAGAATTATATCTTCATCAGCAGTGGAATAACAATGAAGGACCAAATTGTTTAAGTGACCTTTAGTTAAATACTTAAGCACCTGGCACAATGGGTGAAAATGTTAAAGATCCTAAACTCATCGTTCATTTCGGAAACAAATTACTCGAGGCTTTTCAATCTGCTACAATTTCTGATCTCAAATAATGCCAAGGCCGCTCTCATCGTAAAAATTGTTACAATTTGAAAGGAGTCTCGCAAATTTGCAGCCGTATTGTACACAATAATTGTTATGCTGTCGAAAAATATCGGCGCTTGTTCGTTTTCATGCAAAGTTTTATAGACGTAATTAAGGTCAGGCTGTTAACAAAACAAAACTACACAGTAAAAGTGAACCATGATCGTCTCGGTTGTAAAGTAGGCGAAGCATAGAGAAGCCCTTTGTAAGCAACGGCCCGTGACAATGCAAATCGGCTTTGGTTTCTAGTAAAACAGACCTTGAATTATGACCCCCGAGATTTCCCTTTAATCTGTTACTTTAGCAACCTGTCGATCAAACCTTTCTATGCCAGAGATCTGATTTGTCGCAAGGGTTTTAGGGCAAAAAAGTGGAAAAAGTATAAACACTACGAACATCGCGTATGAAGCTAAAGTAGTCTTGACTAATTTAAATTGATGAGTCGTAAAAGGTACTGAATTGAGATCAAGGATAGATAGATGTAGTTAGCTTATCTTGTCACTTTAAAGATGTAAAATGAGAAATACGGTTGCTGCTTAGAGGTCGACCAAAATTAAAGCAACTAAAGTTAGAGCGCCATTTATTTCGCAAACGTTGCTTTTCTGATGTAAATTTCAGTAAAGCAACAATTTTGCACGAATTTTTTTAACGTCCTTTTCTCGGTTTATATCCGCTTTGCTGTTTGTTACATTTTATCTTGCTTGTTAGAAAATGTAAAATAGCAAGAGAGTAGCTAAAAACAAATTGTAGCTAACTAGACCTTTGACTTTAGATCAGTTTTACGACAGTCATTGATGCGTACTAACTTCAAATGCATTATTTTAATGTGAATCCGTTTCCTAACATCCCGTCTATGTACAAATTAGATAATCGGTAAAGGTTACTTGATCAATTTGCGTTTATGTTTCTCAGAATACTTGTACAGTTGTAAATGTTTAAATTCACACAGGATGAATAGTGTGCTATCAATTTTATTGAATAATTTTTGAAAAAATAAGTTCCTGTCAATAATTCCGTTTTTATCGCTAGTTGCTTCCTGACTGTACTTTTTGCCTCCTTTTCTCGCGTTATCTGTTGTCTTACCATAATATGTTTACTCATATTTTACATTTGAAGACTTCCTTCTCGTGGAAACGGTCCTAGCTGTTCCACCAGAATTCTTGTTTAGGGTCATTGTACTTTCATCAGAGTCATCAGACTTGCATATGTACAAAATTACACTCAATCTGGTGAAGACTTGCTTGCGAATTGAGTTACAATAAAGTATATATAGATTGCAAGCTTACTGAACTTGTGTCCCAGAACTTAAATAGAAGATTGATATTATTACAATAAACGTAGTACGCTTGAACTATTATAAACGAAATAACGCCCCTATTTCCGGAATATTTCTTAATCAAAAATAATCTAATTTAATGTGACTATAAGGAGGCCATCTCGATGTATTTTTTTTTACTTAATAATCGTTTCATTCACTATAAAACCACAACGATAAATTTGACATGCAACGATAAAATAGATCGATGTCTCTGAGTAAGCCGGTTAGTGAGTTTAATTAACAGTACCAGAACAGTCGTTGGTTTCATTTGTTTCAAATTTGGCTGTGCCCGAGGCCTTCTCTTGCGTGGAAGACTCATCCTACACATCAGTGCTCGGAAACAAATTGCTGTGCCATTTAACTTGAGGCTGCTAATGTCTAACTAAATGCCGTTTATAATGACATTTGTTGCAATACAGTAAAAGCGGGTTAGAATAAAAAGAGTTTAATGAAGTGATGAGTTTCGAAAATCAATAATTGTCAATTGTTTTTATAGGCGGGAAAGATATCGAGGGTTCCTGGGTGAAACCCGATAAGTAGCATCAATTAAGATTTAAATCTAAAAATACATTATAATGCGTGTAGCATGCTCTATAATAATACACTGGATATAAATTGTAAAATGATCATGGTTCCCATTTGGGAACACATAGGCCTTGTTGTATATTTATGTATTCTTGTCTAGACATTGGTACTCTTTACGCATTGTCCTCAGTTTAACTGTGACTTTATCCACAAATTAATCTAATTTTATAATTATATTCGTAATTAATTTACATGACACAACGGTTAAGTGCTGATGAAGAACAATCACAACATTTCACACATTATTTTCAACGGCAATAAAAAATTAACCAACTGAGTGGATGATTTACTTGACACATTACATCACAAGGGTGATGAGAACGCAAAAGAATACTGATTGCGTTCAATATTTTACTAGTTTTACCGTTACTACACTACACAGTTATAAAACAGTAAACTAAATCAATAGATTTAAGGAGAGTACACAACTATTGATAGTTCAACAATTCGTAGTGCGAAGATCTGTGTATTGTGCAGTAGTTTTACAAATGCGTAGGTAGACACGACATGACGTCGATTTTGGCCACAAGCGATTATTTGATTGATCGTTCGAAATTTTCTGCTAACACAAGGCCGCCCGTATGGTAATCGATTAGAATATCGATACATCGATACTTCACGAATAAACAATGGCTCAGATGATATCGATTGATGTAGGTCAGAGTAGAGCAATTTAATTTGGGTCATAATAAATTGTTCTGGTCACTTTTTGTTGTTTAAAAGAACATAATAGTGTTGTAATACTATCCACAAAAGTATATCATATGTGATACATTTTAAATTGGCCTTCAAACATTTATTTTCATTGTTAACTTTATTTATCTACGAATTGTATCAAATGCCTCAAGGAAGCATAGGTATCAAATTTCGAGTATTGTTTACTAAGTACGCTAAGGTTTCTTTGTTATTGTAAACGTAAACAAAACATGTCTTCATGCGGTGTCGGGTTTAGAAAACACCTTTCCATTCCTACCGTGAATGTCGTAAGAGACGTCCTAGGAAGATTTTCGTATGCTTTAGGGGACTGGCGATCTACTTACCACTATGCTTCATATCTCTTTGAATTTAAAATGATTTTAATTAGCTTTAGTGTCCCTTTAACTCAATGTCGTGTGACGTATTTAGGCATCCCTTGTAAAAGTGCTACCATTGTCTCAACTCACTTAATCGCGGTCAAAAAACGTTAAACTGAATGACACTTGTATTACACAATACATTTCCCGGCTGCTCGAGATTGTCAGATTACATTGTCACCTGCGCTCACTTTCACTTCGAACTCACTTTTCACATGGTGGTTTATCTTTATCACTATCGTTGTAGCGACCGGAGATTTGTATCTACGAATTTTGTTATTCAAATATGACAAAGTAACGGGGATACTAGTAAAGTTATTCGCCGTGCGCAAACTTGTTCTTTGGGATTAGAAATTTTAGCGACAGTACTTTTGGACGCATAAATATGTGTCTAATCTGTAAAATGACACCTAGCGCCATCTACCATTGAGTAGTAGAATTTCTGTTACAAACATCATCACAAATTTTACAATACATTATCAACTGTCAAAATGTTTTCGAAGATCTTTTCTGGACTTCAATCCTTCCTTAGGCATAACATCTGCTTGGAGAGAGAGCTCTCTATTAGAGACTTTCCCCACAAATGAATTGAGAACATTTTAGTTCTTGGTTATATTTTCGTACATTTTCTCATGGTGAAATAAGGAACCCTAGAATAATGCTTGTATGACAACAGTTTAGCAAGAAAATGTACAAATCTAACTGAATTATTCAAGTCCTCTTTGTTTGATTTAAAGTTGAATGTTTCTCACTGGACTCATGCTAAATTCATGAGCTCACCACCCGCGAATCATTCGCCAGATATTTCTAACAGAACCTGTGGCATTTGTCTAAACTAGCCGTATTTCTACGTGCCTAAGTTCTGTAAAGATTTATTCACAAACGTAGACACAAACTAGACAAGGGAAAAATACCATTATAAAACAAAAGCTAAAAGTAAATGTGGTGCATTCTCCGTTTCTGACAAAATTTCGTCGACAAATCATCCACATACAACACGCCTGTTACAAATGGGGTAGGTAGAGCACATGAAACATTACATAGACAAACCATGATTTCTTCTTAAACGGTGTCTTCGGTCGAGTCTAACCTTAAATTGAATGCACCAAGCTTTTTCAATTGTTTCTGTCCTCGGCGGTTTTTATAGCTTTAGGTATTTGTAGGCCAATGGCTATTTTATGTTTAACAAACACTTTTTATCACAATTTCACATTTAAAAATATATGAGATATAATAGAGACAACTACAACATTCTTCAAGTGTAATATAAATTTCGTTCAATTCATTCTATTTTTTTATTTATTTCCTACTCTAAACAGAACATCAAACATACCGCTAACTTCGTCAAGATCTCGAGTAGATCCCTACAAGTCTACATCACACATAAATAATCTCACGCATTGAAACGTTCCTACTTTTTTTTAAACATGCCTACCTCTTGTTTTAGGTCTAATACAGGAACTCTAAGCCCGTGGGCTGAATCTGGGCGCGCATCGGCTGCGCGGGAGCAGCTAGCCCACGTGCGGTGATCGACATTTGCATACTTACCTGATCTAGGGCCACTTGACTTTGTTTTGTTTCGGGAATAGATCTTGTTCAAACTTGTCACTGTCAAATGTTTTAGTTTCAGGTCAAGTGGAAAGTTAACAACGTGTATATTTCCAAATGGGGTTGCCAGAGCGCTTTATGCACGTTCGTAGCCAGTTTTAAGATAAATTAGATATAACCTTAACCTATTGTCCCTTACGACATCCATGGAAGAAATGAAGAGGCATTATTCTGAATCGACACACAGAGATTGCTTGCGTTTAATTGTATTTAAGAAAAAAACCACGTAAATTAGAAAAAAATCACTATTAATGAACATAAAGAAGAAAGGAAACGGGTGTGATTAAAATTAACTTGGTAAATATGCTGAAGGAAAATTTTGAGATTCGAGTTACTATTTCTCTTGCTTGGATCAATCATTTTTCCGAATTTTCGTACAATTCCTAATATGATCTAAATTGTGACCGCTGTTGTCAAATAATAGTTTCGTGACAAAATGGCATTTTTCTATAACAACCAAAGAGTGTATACCAAGCTTAAGCGTCCGCGGTTTTTCCTCGAATACTTTATCTAAATAACAGGTTACTTAAACAACTATCTCAAATACTTAAGTTTCGTTTACACTTTCATTCGACATTAGGCGTATCGAGCCGGGCTCATTATTTAAATCTTAATTGACTCTTACGAGCTGTTAGAAGCGTTTATTTTTTAAATTAGATCTAGCACGCGAATACACTTTGCGTTCTAAGCGCCCATAAAGGTTTTCGTGTAATTACAGAGAAAGGTATACTTTAGAAAAGTCATTTTATTGTTTCACAAGTGCGGTCGGTTCTAGTTAATCTTTTTTACGCTATCTAAGTTGTTTAGGGTACTTACTTCTTAAGACAAATGGCCCTGTAATTGACCGCTCCAGTAGTCGGCTCTACGATCTCATTTAATTAAAATTTATTTTTGCTTGTGTAAATAAAAAAAAAGCACAAAACAGACAACAATGCAACGTAGGAAACAAAAATGATTGCTTTGGCGTCACATGCTCGCATTGCCAACCGCGCTTGTTTTAAGATGTTCGAAATTTACATACATATTCTTACGCTTGTATTCCCAAGAGGGGTAGGCAGAGCAGATGAATTGAAAAATCCAGTGCCACGTTTAGCAATTACAGGGTAACCAGGTGGTTAAACGTGATATTGCAGTGATAGGTTGCTAGCCCATCGCCCACAATACACTAACCCTTTCCCAGAGTCGACTCTTACGACACTCACGGGAAGAAAAGGGGTAGTGCTATTCTAACCCGGCACCACACTGGAAATGTATTGTAATTTGAAAATAGGCCCTTTGATTATAGCGCCTGAAGAGTAGACACATTTTAATTTGGATGCACAGGCACCTAGCTAGATAAAAGGTTATAAAAATCGACGCAAATGCAATAAAGTTAGAATAAAAACAAAAATAATAACGTTGACCTCCAGCACACAATAAATCTCAGCCGTTGAAAACGAACAAGGCTTTTAATGCACTTAGTGCATTGTTAATCCGATTTATCGTCCCACATCACACGAGTTGCGCAACGCTGAGACAAATTCTTTGACACTGACCAGCGATTGCTTGCAAAAGCCTACCTCAATGTCGCCCTACTTTCCAACTCTAGTTACGATCTATATACGCGAACAATAAACAAATACGTCATCGTTATTAATAGTAATAACAGAATGCCTTGCGAATGCGAAGCGACTTTTTGTTTCGATTTGTAATGTCACTTTTGTCGTATTCTGTGGTCAAGTCTTGATAGAATGACGCTGTAGTAGTGATCGGAGTAATATTAAATTTGAAATGGTTATAAGAAGCGGATTATGTTGGACTTTTTTTTTAAACTATAGATTAAAGATATTTTTCGAGTTAATGACACATTAAAATATTAATACAAGTTATTAGTAAACGTACCTACTGTTTTTGTTTCAGATTTGTGCATCACAATATCCAAATCAATCGCTACATTAATCTAATAAACAGGGCGCAGTTTTGCCTGAATTAGGTTTACCTATTCTTATCATCATTCTTATCATCAAAGTCAATTACTAAAATTAATATCTTTAAATGACGTAATAAAGTACATTTTGGCACAACAAAGGATCAGGATAATACCAGTTGGCGCCAAGGTGTGGCTCTTTCGGTAGTACCATAGTTAAAAGCTAGTAAGTGATTTAAACATCAGGCGAGTGCTATATCAGCACGTCGCGAACAGATAACCAACTGGTTTTAAACTGTGGTTCATTCTGTTAACATAATCGAGACAATTACGAAATTTAGTACGTGGGTGTATCAGGACCTCTGTTATGGACGCTATGTTAAATGTTATATATCCGTGGCGCCATTACAAAGGTGATAGTGATCTTACGACTAAAGTAAACAGAACAATTTTAGTGAGAATTGTATTGCGGATTTTCACCATTGTTTTTTTAAATTTACGTCGTTTAAGATTGTTCTGATTATTTCCCTACAAAATTCTGTCATTGACATTTTTCTAAAGGTAAAACGTGCAACATAAAATTGTCACGAAAATTATCCCCCCTTGGTTACAAAATGGAATAACGTTTGTAACAATTTTGAAATTCGCTATTTTTATAAATAGAACAACCATTTGCTATCTCTTATAACAGAAGAAGAACGTTCATAACGTGCCTTAGCTGCCAGTAACAATTAAGAGCGTGCACACAAAATTCGGTGATTTTGATGTTTTTCCAATGCTTTAGAAAGCTATAAATCCTTAAGTTTTTAAAGAAAAACTACTGTAACATATAAATAAACTCTTTTTCTAGGGATTAACGGAAAAAAATATTTTATTAGCAACACAGATTTCTTTTACTTAGCCAATTTGTTGAAGGGTTTTCACAAAAATACGCGTCAGAGCTGTCTTTCACTTGAAAATTTGTCATTAAAATTTACCATAAACGATATAAACTTGTTATTATCTGATAGACAATATAGTCTACTGGGGATTAACGGATTAACATGAATCAAATTATTGGTTTTTATTATTCAAATATCATTTTACATAATTTGAAAGTTGAACCATTACTTTATTTTTTTTCTCATTGATTTTAAATGTAATTACATATGAAACAATTTTATTGTAAATTTACAGAATATGTTTAGTCTAACCATATTTTTTTCATGGCTAAATATGAGTTAATTTACATTTCACGATTTTTTAAACATTGGTCCAAAACCACTAAGGTCAGGTGGGGGAAGAGAAACGCAGGGATAAGAGGGCTCTACAGACCATAATCACTCATAACTCGACGAGTTATGGTCTGTTGTGCCTCTTACCCCTGCCCTGCCCCTGAATTTCTCTTCCCCCACCTGATCTTATATTACGTTCGTAAAAAATGTGTGCGCCCTCTTAAATGCAAAATAATAGAAAAAAAATACACCTTGTTCCAATCCTTAGGTTGGTAAAAAGCAATTTAGTCTTATTCAATCTTACCTTAACAGATAATGCTTAAAAGTAAGGAGAAAATACACAGAACTAAATATCTAGTCAAATAAGACATCATAGTACTCGTAATCTATGGTTTCTTATAGCTTAGAACCCTCATAGCCGAGACCGCGTCGCACTTATCTGGTTTTTAATTACGAATACAACTTAATAAGCAAAGGCTCACAATTACCGACCCATGTCGCGCAAATCATAAACTATTACGCTTTATTTAGACAAAAAGCAAGGCCCCGGGCCATTGTGCCGGGTTCCGCACAACCTAACAAAGCGGAGATATCGATAAGAACACAATAAACAATAACATTCAGCTATTGCTGTTGCAACACAGTTATGCGAATGTGGATGCTGGAATGCGTGTGGCTCGATTATAAGAAGTTTGTTTGTGGCAAACGGTGTTTTGATCTTCCGTCAGCCATACATTCATTCACTTATTCGGCAAAATCCAAGTACACATAATCACAATTAGGTACAGAAACTCTGTTCAAAATGGTGATATCTCAAGGACGTGTTCCTAAGATGACTGTGACAATTCTGCCCTGAAATGGGGACATGTAATAGAATGAAATCTTGCCTCGTAATTTGTATTGTATAAGTAAATGCGATCACGCATATTTTCGCTAATGTGGTAGCCAAAGCACACAAAATGTGACAGAGAAAAGCATCGTCACTTGTGGTCCGGTAAAGGGTGACACTGCCCCTTCTTTAAAAACTTGATACTTTGAAGACTTAGCTGGTTACATTAGGTAAAATATACTTTTAACAATAGTAAAACGGATTTTTTTAATCTATTTTTTATTTTACACAAGCCAACATAATCGCCGGCTGCAAATTAACATAACTGTAGAGAGTTATTACGTCATTTTTGATAAAATTGGAAAATTACATATATCGAATTAGAAATTTACAGAAAAGTTCATCGAACCCCGTGCACACACTAGTTACTTATTAAATCAAGCCAAACAACAACCCTATATAGCAACGTCTGCGCGTGGGCAGCCGGCAACGACCAGCCATTACATAGGCGGAATTGGGGCAAGCCGCTACAACACTGCCAATTCCTCGAAGGAAAGGTCTCGATTAGGTAAATGTAAGTGTCTGTTCTTGTATGTATTAAAGTAGGTATGTACAGGACCATTGTATAATGTTGTAGAGTGTACATTTCTTAAACTCGACCCCACACGGGTTTAGAATAACACGTCTCTACATCGTGGATGTCGTAAGAGACGACTAAGGAAGTATGTTGATTACATTTTAGGCGACAGGCTAGCAACGTGTCACTATAGTACCTCTTAAAAACCTAGAAAAACATGCCTGAAGTAGCTATGGAACGAGAAATAGGCATGGTTAAGTCATTGGGAATACAGGCGTGATGTATCTCAATTCGAAAAAAATATATAAAAAATAATTTTATTTTTTCCACTTAGTATCCAAAGCACTATTGATACGGATAGTTAAACAAATTGTCCCAAAAATTATCAGTTCCAAACCCTTTGAAAATAAGTTTTTTTTCCTTTCTATAATCAATACAAAGTAATAGCTGCTAAGTCTACTTGCTGACGCTCACGCAACTGTCTAGTGGCAAGGATCGGAATTTGCCTACTTAAAAAAACACTTTAATAGCCAATTGTTTAGGCTCGAAAGCTTTTTTAAACCAAACTTTATGGTAATTATAGCAAAATCAATGGACGCCCAGTTGTAAAAGACTGTCGCCTTGTAAAAGACGTAGTAAATCTCTTTAAATTGACCAGATAAAAAATACTCGCTATACTAAGACTCTATTTAAGGCTATAAGTACAACAACGCATTGTCTCAGTTTAAAAAATAATAAATATACTAAAGAGGAGGTCGAATTGGTCGCCTGTCAATGACACAGTACACAGAGTAGTAAATAAGATGCAAAAGTCTTTAATATTTGAGGACACAAGAACGAATCGAAAATTTCGAAAATCCCGTTAAATTAGACAACTTTGTAGACCAGTTCATCGTCGAATTTCAACATCCAAATGACAGAAATAACAGCACGTACTGTTCAAATTCTAAGTGCTTTATCTATAGAGATAGTGCCGACCGCGGTGCGATAAATAAAATCAATGCCTGTTTAAGGTTAACAATCGTTCTCTTGGCTATGCCAAAGAATGGGTACACTGTCGCCCTATTTCACGCAAAAATGGGTTAAAATGACTACAACCACCGCCTGTCAGATAAGAAATGTTATCTTGCCAACGAAAACAAATGAAAGCCGAGATTTATAGATTCAAACGTAGAAGTAAATTCGCGCTGAATAAAAAAAATGCTAGGATCCCATCGAAAGATTTTGCTGCATAATTACAGATTATTTATCTATTTATTTCACACACTTACAACTATTTTTACAGGACTAAGTATTCCTAAGACATACATATTCTCACGCCTGTATTTCCAAGAGGGGTAGGCAGAACACGTGAATTCAAAAATCCAGTGCCACGTTTAGCAATTTCAGGGTAACCAGATGGTTAAACGTGATATTGCAAAAAAACATAACATTAACAAAGAATATCAAACATAACAAAGCATTATTATACCAAACTTTTATTAGAAATACCCGTTCCAAAGTACATTAATTAATTTTTCGAGTGTATTTAGAAGCACTAATACTTTATGTAAATAACGTGTCTTCGAATTTCTTTTCCATGAATAAACTTATACTTAAATACTTAATTTAAGAAAACCCCAGCCCACAAAACCTCCACAAATCCCATTAAATCCCATAAAATTAGCTCTAAGTGCCAGCAAGTATGCATTTCCCTATCGGGTCCGGTACAACTCCTAATTATTAGCGGAGGCAATGTTCAATCTTTATTGTCCTAGGCTGCACAAGATCTAGACTAATTAAGGCGGGGTGTAAGCTTCGTTTCATTAAAATAGCGATTTTCGTATGTGTGCATCTGATAGTGCGACACTTCCCTGTTCGTACTAGCGGCGATAAAAGCTGTATGTCGAGTTACAGTAGTGTTCCTGGAAGCAGGTTTCCTGGTTAAGTTTAGACGAAAGCGGTTTGAGTATTTATAGGTTCGAAGGTTTATTAAGGTAATTGAAATATGCAATAAACCCAAATACGTATACATAATTTATTATCTCAAGGAAGTAATTTGTTTAGTATTTGTGAGGAGTTTCTTAATATTTAGCTGCTTTAGCTGTTTGATTTTACATATTTTAGACATTTTCAGTTACATTTTACAGAGAGAAAACTCTGCATTTGATTTGATCAAAGTAAAAAAGCTAACTGAACGATAGTTGCGAATAGGGAGTTACTCCTAGGTTACATAAAACTAATTTAAATTAACAGAGTGTTTTTTTATTTTTGATTCTTGCGTTTGAATGAAATAAACAAAAGAGACCAAACATTTTTACTATTTTTTTTGTTTAATTTTTACCCTGTTCTTGCTGTCGTTCTAAAACTTGGCATTTTGCAACCTGCCAGTACTCCGATGATCTAAGGCTCGCGACAACCGACTTCCGTGTCATTATGCCAGACATGCCATGTTGGAGATCACATCGGCACACGCCTGCCTTTTCTAGCTTCCATTTTAGCAGTTTATTTTGTTTCAGGGAAACTATCTTTTGTTTTCGATATGAATTTGCAACATTGAAGTTGTTTAACTTTAAAAAAAAGGAAATACTTGTAAATGTTTGTTTTGGATTTTTTTTAGCAAATTTATAACTCTTACTAGCTTTCCGCCCGCGGCTTCGCCCGCGTGGAATTCGGTTATATTGCGGTATAAACTTCACGGAGCCCGAGACCTTTCCAACGAATGCAAAAGCGTGGAAATCGGTTCGTGCGTTCTGGAGTTATAGCGTCAGGAAAGAAAACCCGACTTGTTTTTATATAGTAGAAGATAGTAGATAACTTTTACCCGCGACTTAGTCAGCATAAGTTTTTTTTGTTTTCTCCCGGCTGTAAGTCCCCCTGCAACAATGTCCCACTCTTCCACTATCGTGTTCCGGTCCTCAACTTCACATCAAAATTTGTTCAAAAGCAACCTAAGCACATAATGGATATCTCTGAATGTTTCCTTAGTAAATATAAAAAGTAAATAATGTAAATCGGTTTAAAATACTACTAACTACCTACCTGCCAACCCCCGATGTTAGACAGTGTGACATCCGCAACATCGTCTGCGTAGGAAGTACTAACTCAATGTAAGTAGTATAATAATGTAGGAAGTAAGTACGATGACGTGATCATTTTGATCTTATATCCGTTTTTAGGTAATCATCTATTACCTTACTAAATTTCATCAAAATCGTTCAGCCTTTTAAACGTGAAAGAGCAAAAGTCCCAACAAAAACGACTAAAAAACAACTACTTAACTCAATTTGGTTATCAGCCTACTGCCTACCCCCTAAGAACGATGGTGTGATTATTTATAGCCTATGTCCATTTTTAGGTTATCATCTATCACCATACCAAATTTCATCAAAATCCGTTCAGCCGTTTAGACGTGAAAGAACAAAAGTCCCAACAAAACGACTAAAAATCAATAACTCAATTTAGTTATCTGCATACTGCCTGCCCCCTAAGAACGATGGTGTGAATTTTTATAGCCTATGTCCATTTCTAGGTTATCATCTATCACCATACCAAATTTCATCAAAATCCGTTCAGCCGTTTAGGCGTGAAAGAGTAACAGACAGACAGACAGACAGACAGACAGAGTTACTTTCGCATTAATAATATTAGTATGGAAGTATGGAAGTATGGATATGGATATTATTATATTTACTTAGAAATTTTTGATATTGAAAATCTATACTAATATTACAAAGCTGAAGAGTTTGTTTGTTTGAATGCGCTAATCTCAGGAACTACTGGTTCGAATTGAAAAATTCTTTTTGTGTTGGATAGACTATTTATTGAGGAAGGCTTTAGGCTATATATTTAACATCACGCTGCGACTAATAGGAGCAAAGAAATATTGGAAAATGTGCTATTCCACGCGGACGGAGTCGCGGGCACAGCTAGTACTAAATAAACCAAGGGTATGTAAATAAGGTTACAGTGTGGTGGCGGACATCTCGCCATTTCTTCTGTAGATCAGAGGCTAAGGTATACTTTAGGCGAGCAAAACTAATATACCTCATAACTTAAAAAGTTGAAATTATGATAGAAACGGCTACGAAGCACTGAATTTGTTTTGTCTATGTGTTATGCATTTTCAAAGGTGAGACGAGGCGAGACGAATTCATATTTATCAGGAAATAAGTTAGGTAATGATTTGAAAAGTTCGTCATCTCTCGAATTTCATCTCAATTTTTAATAATAAGTTAATAGAAGTCACAGTACGAGCTCCAGATATTATCGAGTTGAGAAACAATTGTATAACACTGCACCCAAAGCGTCGTGGTCATCGATGTAAAGAGATAACTGAGACAGTTGATAAAAAAATCGTGACCCCAACGCACGTACAATTTTACAATTAGAACTATCTTGCGTAACTGGGAACGTTTCGTAATACATAACCTTTAAGAAAAAAAAACTGAAAAAAGATCGGTACCTACAAGAAACACTATAAGAGGGTCCTGTGGTGTTATTCTCTAATTTTACTCACTAAACTAGTCGATGAGCTCGACGTCGAGGTGTCAAAATTGTATGAAAAAATTGTCAGCTCGACACCGAGCTCAATGATGAGTTCAGTTATGTCAGTGTCATATTTTCAGTGTTTCATTCATTCGTTTTACATAATTATGTACATTTTATTAAAAAACATACTCGACCTTGATTTTTTCTGCATCACTTCGCAAATTTTTGAGACGAGGCTTGAAAAGATTCAGTGAAATTTCATTACCGAAGAAACGTTTAACTTGCCAGGTCACTAAATATGCCAAAGAAGTCGGTTACCGACTAGGAAATTCCAATGGGATCCTATCCACCTTGACCTAAGTATTTGAAAATCACGAGCTCAAACCTCACGTCTCAATCATACAAATTACAATATCGATTATCGCCCTACCCTCTTAGGCAACTGCTACATAATCGAATCAGTTATCGATGAACACGCATGCTTGCCTAATTATTGCATGGTATTGACAGGTACGTAAGAACAGCACTTTCACTCGCGAGTTTAATGCACGACATAATCCTAGGCAAAGCAGTAATTAGTTCTCGATTGTGCAGGGAAAAAGCTTGCGGTGTAAAAAGCTGGTGATGGAAAATGGGATGGTAAAATGATGGGACCTTTTGATCAATGTGATAACTTTTAAGAATATAACATTAAACAACTTAACCTAATTAAATTAAACTAAAACTACCTATAAAAAATACAATACATCATCAAAAGACGAGACTGGCATCGTCC
>BHDV01006078.1:0-47643 GCA_005406045.1 Adoxophyes honmai | reverse complement strand
TTTTTTTTTTTTTTTTTTTTTTTTAAGTGTATTTCCGTAAATATCTGGATTGAGTATGTTTAAACTATGCAAAATGAAGACTGTGTGAGCTATTGAGCGCAATCACACTAAACAAACAAATAAGATGGTGCTATGAAACCCACGCATCGTTATACTCATTGATACTTTTTTTGTTTCTTTTTCCTTTAAATGCGACCAAAAAAGGGGAAAAATGGTCTCTTCAACAATCGAACCGGACACGGAATCTACACCCTTCCTTGGGTAAAAAATACCATTACGTCAATCCACGTAATACAATAAAGTCGATACTGAAATCAAGTATCGGCATCCATATACTACAATTCAGCTGGTAATTATTTCGCAAAGGCTCTCTCCATTATCTTATAAAGTTATTATTCGCCCACCGGTGAAACTGCGGCGACCTTGCCGAGCGCACGGTTCGCTGCGCTTGCGTTTCTTTGCCTCGTGAATCCATGCCTTTTAACAAATAACTGATGACTTACATGCTTGTTAAGTAAATAATTTATCAGATTAATTATTTCGCTAAAATTGTGGCGAAACTGGAGTCTTAGGGGATAAAGGATTGAGGACAACGCGCAACAGAAAGTTGGAGTTCAAAGTTCAAGCACGAATGATTTGGTTTTAGTCATATTTGGATCTAGAAGGCCGATGATCGTTTGAACGAAGTTATGTACAGTTTAAAGCTACTAAAAGCTGTCAAATTCTTCTGACTAACTCTCTTGCGCAACTTCCCCGGGGAATGAGAGGCGGTGGTATCAAGGTACTACAGACGACAGGGGGGACTGCAGGGGCGGGGGGTAACATCGCGTATCACCTCCGCCTTTCATTCCCAGGGGTTGCCCACAAGTCGGACTATACTCCGGTAGGTAAGGCAACTGTAAAGAATGAACTATCAAGGTGGAGGAACAATTTTATTCTCAAGGTTCAATGTCATTTGTAAATGACAATACGTCAATGACCATTCAAGTGCACTATCATTAATAAAGCCAGCCTCTTACTTTTTATTTTTAAGTATTAATTGGGTCAACTGTTAAACCTACATTTCAAAGTCTTCACGAGAAACTGTCAATTCTTGCGACTTCTCAATCATTAGTAAAACACAGAGCTCGCTTATTGTAATCGATAATTTTATCAGGTCACGACAACGGCTCTAACAGGTCTCAATGCACCGTAGGTCGGAATGGGCCTTCGTGAGACGGCTTGCACAATGGCAATTATAACAGTTGCGAAATAATTAAATAGACCAAACAAGAACAGTTGGTACGTAAGACAAGTGTGTGGTCTGGTTTGGAGAGCGTGACCTTAACACGCGAAGATTCAAGATCGAGGAAGATGATATTATAAATCGAGAAGTTACGACAAAGTAAGTATTTGAAGTCATGTTTTAGAGTAGAATAAATTTAATAGAGCTCTCTATAATACTTATTAACCACGCAATGAACTGATCGTTAGACAGTTCATTTCAAAAACAATGCAAATAAAAAAAAACTGTATAGATGAATAAATGTCACGGGACACTTCACACCAATTGACCCAGTCCGGAATAAGGCAAAGCAAAAAATAACTTAATTTATATACCATATTGAGCACCTGAAATTCGAGAGTAAACATTTGTGTTCATTAAACAAATGTCTACTCCAATCGGGACTTTAACTAGGGATTTCAAACTTCGTAATCAGGGTCTCTAACCACTGGGCTATCCGGCCGTAAAACTACTTACTAACGATGCTACTTTTTCCGTGTGCTGAACTATAGATTACCCAATAACTTACTTCGGTCATTACGAATGGAAGTAATTCGTTCTAATTGCTATTAGCAATACCAATGACTGATAATCACGAAACGCTACTAAACTCGAAATCAGTATTGTTCATTTTAAACTGCAATGGAATGACAATGAAACTAATGAACCGCGGCCAAAAATTAATTAAAGCTTATTGGAAACAATTGAACTTGCGAAGGCTTGGCGTAACGAGAACCGAACCGCAATTAATAACGAATGTAAACCACTTATAAATTAACTAGGAGGTAATAACAATGAGATAACAGCTATAGAAGTAGGGCAGCCACGTGCCACAGGCTTGGCTTGAATTATTACGCTTACGAGAAGTACAATATTTAGTGGGGTACATTTTGCAATTGAATACGGGAGATTAGGCAGAAACTATCGGTTAAGAGTGCTTTAGTTCTCTAAGCGTCGCCTGCGGCATTTCGCAATATGCTCTAGTTGATGGTTTGTTATAGTTTTAGGAGAAATCTTTTGTGCATTTCAGGGTCTTTGGGTTTGTTAATGGCCGTATTTATTATGAATTCGGCTAATGTGTCTAGTTAAGATATTTCGTCTGGTTCTTTGTGGAATTGAGTGAGCTTGCGGTTATGGCTGGCATTAAGTAACAAAAGGTGTTACCTTTTAGTCTTGGAAAGCTAATAGACTGCAGACAGCGCTTGATTAACAGTAGAGGATATAAAAAAGGATTCATTTCCTCTGATAATAGGTAGAACATAACGGTAAAATTTTAGCTATGACCTCTTTTGTTACTTTTACTCTGTAGTTGCTTCGGCGAATACTCGTAATCTTCCTCAATTTGCCAATATGTGTGTATAAATACTACAAGAGTAACTTTTTGTATTCTGACCCGACTGCCAAGGAAGAGTAAGGTAAATGTACCAATGCTCGACGCCTCAACGCCCGATGGATGACACCCATCTGTCACCTGTCTTACTATGACATAATGTTGCAAGTGCCATGTATTGGGTCAGTGTAGAGCACAGGGACTTTTACCTTATTGTTTACAGATGTGTCTATTTAATATCAAATGAAAAAGAGACCTGACGCATAGTTTTCTGTCGTCAAATGAAGCGCACAGAAATGTTAAAACTCACCTCATTCCATCGAAGCCGTCGTCAGATCCGTTGATCGTGAGCACCGGCGCCCGCGCGTACGCCTTGGCCACGCGTCTGTTCCTCTCGAACACTATCACTTTGGCCCAGATCTCGTCGTCTATCTGTGTCCACTTGTCTAGCACTTCCTGTATGTGTTCCTGTGGCCAAAGAAAAATAAAATCAGCATTCATTTTTTCATGGATATTTATTGCTACAGAGTGCGTACTACAAACAAGTTTAAAGTATAAGGAAAAATGATACTTATTGTATCACTATCTAAAGATGAACCAAAAATGGACAGGAAAGGAATCTTTTGGGAAGTTGGTACATACATAGGCATATTGTATAGTACTAACGACGAGCACAACCATTTATCCTTAAACTAAAATTCTAACATGTTTCACAAATACATACATATTCTCACGCCTGTATTCCCAAGAGGGGTAGGCAGAGCACATGAATTCAAAAATCCAGTGTTTCACAAAGACCTCCAAAACCAAATTAATTTAATGGAGTCTACAAGCCTTACTCCACTCCAAACGAACAAAAAGAAGTAAAAATACATTCCGCAAAAACCAACCTTCATCTAGAAAAGTAACAGCATTCTTACAATTATAAAATCTTTTTTTAATCCCATCTGACCTTGGTCTTTTTGTAGGTGTTGCAGATTTAGATATTAATCCGTGTAGCAACACTGTCGCAACGAGATGACATCGGCGCGGGCGCGGTTCTGCTCTAGTAACCGGCACGTTGCATGCGTGTGCGATTTGGTTTTTGGTCTTGATTAGATTTCTTAAGACTTGGTATAGGCTGTTTGCTGCCATCGCTTTTTTGTGCGCTTTGCTGTTTATAGTCGCTCTAGTATTTACGTTCTAAGCCTTAAAAAGAAGTTGAATCGCAGCGAATTTTAACTTATCCGCATTTTATTTATTTTATTTGAACTTTCAGATTACCTACTTATTTCCGTTTTGAGCCTTTGTTTTTAAGTAGACTTCGTCATGTGATTACGAATAAAAATATCCTCGTTTTTATGTGATCTAAAAATCTAGTATAGTAGATACCTACTGCAAAGATTAACTTTCGGACCTCTCCAAATCAATACAAATATTGTGACTATCAAACTCTCCTTGAATTTTTGTCTACGTTTTTATAATTTGCCCCAGTTTTTTAACTAAGGAATTGTATTTATTTTGAGAATGTGAACTGAAATAAACAAAGAACCGACCCTGAGTTATCAATGACAAATAATACAGATATTCTTGCGGTTCATAAATACTCAAGGCTACGCAAACCATGCAAAACTATTCGAAAGTGGTACAATTACGCACCAAAACAAAAAACATACGCTCATGCAACTCTTTCGAGCGTGTTGCCAAAGAAAGGTGATTTTAATCTCCAAGGCATTGGGTTCATTTTCTAATGGCCCCGTTGCTCAAGATTCTACTAATTTAAGGGGGCACTGGCCTGTGTAAACGTATGTGTTTTTGCATGTGTGTGCGCAACAATAAGTAACAATTTTACTATTGAGCTGTTTTTCAGTAGACCGTTGCTTCGGACAAAAAGTTTGCTATTTTGATAATGACTACTGTTACATGGCATTAGGGTTAACAAACCAAACAAAAACATCAAATGTAAGAAACTCCAATCAAAATGATAACATTTTAACATTTTAACATAGTATACCGTCTAATTCTTCAACAAAATAGACAGCACGAGGTGTATCAATTAAAACCTCAAACTCTGTATTCAAAACAATAAAGTCATCTACATAAACCTCAAGAAAACTTTTGGTGTAGAGGGCAATCTTTAGCTTCATTCCACGTTTGAATTCCAAGATTGGTCCACTTTCCGCGTCTTCCCCGGTTTGCGGTAACCCACAGCGGTATCTCGTTTTCACAGTTATGGCGATCATTTTGCTTTCCGCTTCCATGCCATTGATAGTGAATTTACTTTCAATTTCATTCAGCTTTTATGAAGTAAGATTTCGGAGATTGTGAGCGGTAAAGCGTGTTAATTATAACCGTTTACGTAATTAAAGTAAAGAGTGAAAGCAAGGGGACAAGTTTTGATGAAAATGAAAGCAATATACTAACTTGTTTTGTGAAATATTTTTGTACTGTATGCTGAAATGCTATGGCGATAAGCAGCTCAAAATTGGTAGTATAATAGTGTACTCAATAGTTGTAAGATTCGTTTGTTACGCCATGCGGATAGGAGTCATATTAAATTTGATGTAAAATTAAAGTATGTTGGTGGAAATTATTGTTTTTTTTTATTTTTGTCGTAAAAAAATCTTATCTATATTCAAGCATAATCTTAAAATCAAATGAAGTTTCGATTGATTTTGCAACTTAAAAAGTAACAAAACTTGTAAAGAATGCATGAATGCAAGCCTATAAGGCAACTATTTTGGAACATAAAGTGCAACTTCTCACGATTAAATACCAATTTTTAAGTACGTACCATCAATAACTCAGATTACAAATCAAAGTACCCGGCGTACATTCCAAAGGCGCATCTTTGAATAAGTCTAATGCAATTTAGCGTCATTCTGTAAGTCATTGTGCATCAATTTGCAATATTCCATCTCAGTCACCCTCCGAACATTACTCCCCATCACGCACCACGCTTTCGCTAATATCCGATTCAGAAGATGATCGTGTAATCTAGCTTTACATTGTCGGTATGTTGGCACTATTGTTGAATGGGGCTCGTTAGTCTGGCAGCTCTGTATTTATACGCGAATATGCTCCATAGTCAGTCATGCTTAATCACTGGACTGATTTATGGTTAGTCGCATGTTGCCGTCTAAGGCTGTTCTCTCGCGTGTTTATGTCATTTTATTAGAAAGCTGGGGAATTTTTACTTTCTGTATCATTGAGTTACTATGAATATAATCCTTAAAAATATTCCGTGGTATTTGCATACGTTAATTGATTTATTTTATAATTTATAGGAATTATAATAAATGCTACAGAACCAGACGGCTCTTAAAGCTGAACGTAACAAAAGAACGCAGTGAATTACAATGCCATCTATTCGCGCAAATCTTCATTAAAGTTAGAAAACATCAATAAAAGTAGGTTGCGAGGAGGGTTAATGTAAATTGGAAAAACTACGACACGAACCACAACGGCGGTGGATTCAAACAACATTTTGTATATTTCTATGATGTTAATCGTTAAATTTTTGTTCACTAATATTCGGATGTTCTTGTTCTATCAAATAGTTTATATAGTGGTCGCTTCTTAGGTACATTCGTTATTATAAATTCATATAAAAGTGTGTCGTAATCGTAACGACCCAAGGCTGGCCACACCTCGCTTACCTTATTCGATGAATTTCGAGCTTGCGCTGCATAACAACTACTGGTTACGTACCTACAGGGCCAGTATTCGACACTGATGGTGTTATTATGACAACGACGTGCGAACGAGAAAGAGAATGACCGCATTTAGTAGAAACAAAGGTGGATAGTAAGAAATGCAAAAGACACGTGAATACAAGATCAATTAAAGGATAACATCGCATTTGGTTACAATGTGTCTTAATAGTAAATCTAACACGCTCAAATAATTTGCTCCATGTACCTGTATTGCGAAACTGTTACAAAGTATAATAGATATCTATATTCTGACATGGGAAGACACGACCAAGAAATACGTTCACCTCATATCAAAATCATGTCAGCTCACTCGTTTCGTTCAGACCTAATTCGTGATAAGTTTCGAGAGCTAACACATATATTATTGAGCAACACTGCATTACTGATTCTGTTGCATGTATTGTACGAACTATATGTGCAAACTTAAATTACAATTTTAACACTACAAGAGTGAGTGAAGGTCTAAAACTAAAACAACGCATGCAAAAGTTAAGTCGTATTTACTACGTCAATGTTGCAAATTGATTTTATGGTGATTTACTTAGTATATTTTGGATTTCTCAAAGGTTGTTTGTGATATGTGAGTGGTCGAATGCCCTATTTAAATGGAGTTAGCGAATGTGATGTAAAAGTGGTGAAAATAATGCAGTTAAACCAGACAGATTGTTTAACAAAATCGTTGTTTTGTAATGTACTCGTAAAAACACTGTATTAAAATCAAAAAAATATTAAATTTTGTAAACTGAATTTACTTAGTCCAAATATTGTTACTAAACTGAGATAATGAGAGACAATGAGAGTCTGCTTTTTGAGAAGTAGACAATCCTACCGAATTTAATTTGAATTTTTAACCGACTTCAAAAAGGAGGAGGTTCTCAATTCGACCTAATTTTTTTTTTTTTTTATTCTTATTTTTTTTTGTGTGTATGTTACTCGATATCTCGAAAACCCGTGGACCGATTTTCAAAAATTTTTTTTTAATCGAAAGGGTATAACTCGAAATTGGTCCCATTGGCACGAAACCAGGATCTGATGATGGAATCTTGGTGAAATTGAGGGAACTCTTCAAATTTAATATGGAGATGTACGGCGTTTTCGGTAATTTGTTGATGAAGTCAAGATTTTACATTCAGTAAACAGAATACTTTCAAAATATTGCTAATTTGAAGTCAGTTTTTTTTTGTTTAAAATTATACCCAGTCATTTTGTTCATGCATTTGCTTCAATCTAATGCAACTAAGAAATGCAAGATCGTGTCAAATGCATTAGCGGATTGAAGGCAATGTATTTGGCCAGAAGTTTATGTGATGCAAGTTGACTGTCGTCAGTTGTCACTGGTCACGATCTTACGAAGAAATATAGATACTGCGCAAAACTGGTTAATCGTGTAGTTAAGAAAACCTATACATTTTCCATAAAGTGACTCTAGGGTTAAACTAGACGGTAAAGGTTAGAGTAATATGCTTCCTTGTTCTTTTAGATTATTTAAAAAGAAATATTACCTTCAAAGAAAAGTTTGATGTAATAGATACTTAATATAAGATAATAGATAAGCAAAAAAATAATAATTAGCGATTATTAAATAATTAGACACGCTAATTTCGACGTAACTGCATAATGAATCTGTCAGTATATATTTTATTGTGTAAATTTAGTGCAAGTTATTACAAGGCCTTCGAAACCCATTCTAATTTGCGAAAACATGTAAAACTTTTGAACTTCTTCACGTCAAGAAATTTGATACCTTTGCCACTTTTAACCTTTTCACAATGAGTTTCATAATTATTTTCTTTATTAGTAGTGAGTAAATCATGACACAGTGAAACTAATTGTGAAAAGGGGTGATATATTATTTTAAGTAAAGTTGTGTACCTACTAAATCTCAAGAATCTCCAAAATGTTTGACAACTACGGAGCATAATTTTCAGATACTAGGTAATTTCAACATACAGCTTTGATAGGATATCTTACGCTCTATCTTTTATTATTCAAGTTAAAGTATTCCAAGCAACATTGCGCATATTTCTGTTTAAATTCAAGAGGGAATGTCGGAGCGCTTGCAGTAACAGCGGCCTTGCAAGGTCGTTAGAATTCGTTTCCGTGGTCTACATTCTTGGATTGCCGAGCCACGCATTGTTATTATGTATCCTTTATACCTTCGAAACTTGATAGCAAGCATGTGTGGGAAAATTGGTTTTTCATTGTTTGTTTGTTTGATTCATTGGTGTTTGGGTTACGTCATGTATTTGGGTAGATTCATAGAGAAAAGGCAAGAGTTCATCATCATCAGCCTATATACGTCCCACTGCAGGGCACAGGCCTCCTCTCAGTATGAGAGGGCTTGGGCTATAATTCCCACGCGGGCCCAGTGCTGATTGGGAACTTCACACACAGCGTTGAATTACTTCGTCGCTGTGTGTAGGTTTCCGCACGATGTTTTCCTTCACCGAATAGCTCGTGATAAATATCAAATTCGATATCGCACATAAATTCCGAAAAATTCAGAGGTGCGAGCCCGAGGTTTGAACCCACGACCCTCTGCTTGAGAGGCCACAGTTCGAACCGCTGGGCTACCACGGCTTTTTAAAGCAAGAGGCAAGAGTTATTAATGCATAATAATATAACTTTTTACTAAAGCGATAAAGCTGCCTGTTTCGTTGTAATCTAAATAGTATTGTTTCTTGACTATCAGTAAAAAAATATTAGTCTTGTATTGTATTTCACTTTTAAATAAATTCATAGAAAGTCTTCTTTTGGAGTATATAATTTTGTTCCTTCAAAAGGTGATTGTTTGACGCTATCCTGATAAAACCACACCATCTTTGTTGGCCTTATAAAGAATTAGAATTGAAGGTGCCATTACAGGATACGTACGTACAGGGTACGTTTACCATACTGATTTAAATAAAGAACTAACTGCAGTAACTAATTAAACTGAGTAAGATTATTAAGAGAAAACAGCATTCCTATGAATAAAACATGTTTTTGTAAATGCTGCAAACAAGCCACGTACCTAGTTGGCAAGTGGAGCAACCTTGATCATCCCTTGATGGCCTTTGGAATATGCAATGTAGAGCAACTTATTTATAACAAAGTAATACAAGATTATTTATAGGTTCATCGCCAAATGAAGACAGCGATAGAAAAAGATTTAGAAGGAAACCATGGTTTTATACTTTAAAGGGGGCATACGAGCAAATGAATCACTTGATGGTAAGTAATTAGGATCGCCCAATCACATTCGCAAAGCTAGATGATTGCAGGTGCATTGTTGATTTAGAGGCTTGTAATGCCTCATGTGACAGTAATTGTATCGGCTTGTCTTACACTTCGCACTGAAATACAACAGCACTGCTGCATTATAGCAGGATTAGTAGCTAAGATAATATTAGAAATCCGGAAGGACCCTACACGAAGTTACGGGTCAAAAATTAAGCAGTTGAAGACATAGTTGAGTTTGAAAGGAATGGTAAAATATCTGAAGCAAACGATAGAGACCACACAGAAAAGTATAATGATCTCTTAATTCTTTTGCTACAAGATAGCAATTATTAAGATAATTAAGATAACCAGTACGGTACGTAGTAACTATATTAACATCAAAACACGTTTTTTCAAGCAATATTTCACCCACCTCCATTACTTATAATAAGTTATAATTATAGTGTTTGCAATATTTGGAACATTAGGAGTTCCGCATGGATTTGGCACGCCCATAAACCCAGTTATTTATTGTTTTGACATAAAAGCAAACGGAATCAAACCTTTTATATCTTGAGTGACCTTCCAAATTATATTTATCTCAAGCACTTTGCGAAACCTTCATCATCTTTACGACCTACCCATTTACTAGCTAGACTTAAATCTGTTCCAAGAAGTCCTGACCTTTTACTGCCGAGTATACTGCAAAAACCTTCGTTAAATACCAATACAGCTTCTGTGGCGTCTATGTTATTAAATATTGGCTAATTTACCAGAGTCAGCTCGTTGGAGTCAATTCACATTATTAAGCTGGAACCCAAATTACATGTCACACTTAGTTGTGATGTTCGAAAAGTAACACTACCTACTCCTTTGACACAAGATGGTCTAAATGCCATCCTAAAATAGTATCTTCCTTTCGACACAGCTTCTTTCAAAGCGACACAATGAACTCAAAATGGTCAACTCGTGTCACTTGTATGTAACAGGTGTTGCGCTTGACATCTGTTGCTGCGGACTCCTAACTGAAAACCATTGACAATGTACCTTTAATCCATAGACAATAGAGAACTAATGCATTTTTAATGCGTGCAGGTAAATTGGTAACGCGTGGACAGTCTACAATAGTACTAATGTGACATTTGTAGCTCGTTGATGAGTCAATGGATACCGCGTTCTCATTACGTATGACAGATCGAAGTCATACAAATTGGAAGGAATTATGGATGAGATTGTGCTTGTTGACAAGGCAATTGAGATCAGTGTTACAAAGACAGACTTAAATAACCTACCGGAAGATACTAATGATGTTGCAGATAGTGTGTAATAAAACGTAGTAAACTTAATAAACGTGGTACCCACTTAAACCAGTTTAATCGTAACATTTTATTAGCTAACTACCAATTCGATGTTGGATAAATCTGTATTGACTGTCAAACCTGAATTCAAACAAGTTGAGTAATGAGGCAAACACGCCAAAAGTAATAAACTGTTAGTCGTTAAAAGTGTAGATCTGTTTGAAAAAACTGTGCATTTTAAAGTGCCGCTTTGGTGATTGGGGCTTTTAAATCTTTGTCTTCCATCAGGATTAATTATCATTCGGACGTTACTCGTGTTGTTGTCAACGACTGATGTTGATTGATTAATGGTGCGAAGACTTTTTTGAATACTTACTAGTAAATTTAAAACGCTTTGAGAAATGCTAGTGACAAGTTACATTGATGGAAATGATGGGGTCGTGTCATATTTGAAGTCAAGATCAAGAACTAAAATAAAAAAATAAAAAAAGATTTAGATAAGTATCTGTGTTTTTATGCAATGACCTTTCCGACCCGTAATAGATTTTAGGTTTCAAACATGTAGGTACAAAACCAAAGATACTAGGTAGAAATATGGAAAGGAAGTAAATGCGTTGGGATTGGCAAACTGGCAATGGATTTACAAATGCGTCGAGTGAAGAAAGAAACCAACTAATGTTCTATTGTTGACATAGCGTAACGAGAAAGCAAGGTAACCGGGTAAATGCAGCACTTGTAAGTGAATGTTTCACTAGTACCTTTAGTGGTTTTTAGACGATGCCGCAGCAAATTACTCCAACACAAAAGCAGTGAATGAGTTTCATAATAATAGTAAATTCCTGCCACATTTAACACACTGCCGTCAGTGTCTATGTGTATTTAAACGGAAAGTTTACATTTATGTAAGATTAGCAAAAATAGCAAGCATTCAACGCTTGCTTGACCAATAAATAAAGAGAAACGAGGATGTCTCACTGTTTTAGCAACGTTCTCGGCTCCGTGTGAAAATAACTTCGCATGTTCGCCGTACACGCATTGTCGTGATCAAAAGCGAAAGGGTTTTACGTAAATTTAAGGTTTCATACAAAGACTTGTAATTTAACGAATTATGAAACAGCGGGAGCACTGATCATTTAATATTACACAAATTACTTCAAACACGTAATAGTACGTATTAAAAAAGCTCCCAAAATGGCTAAGAACAAGAAATCATACTTACGGCGGCTTAAGATCAATGAATGACTGTTTAGCTCATTTTCTTGCCGATCATGAAGATTTGAGTTCGATTACCTCACTTACGTAATTAATTCTAACAAAAACACTATTAACTTTCGAGTCTACTTAGCAGTAGGCAAAAAGGTTGAGTCTGACGCCAAGAAAACCAAGTAGTAGGTAAGTTGATAAACGTTCTTACTAAGCTAAAAAGAATTTAAATTGTAGCAGCACATCGCTACTATGTGTACTCGCTTAAATGCAAGACTGAACTTAGTAGCTGGGTGTTGCATGGTGCAATATTCTTTGGCCCTAAAGACAGGACAAAACAAGTGTAAGGTGCGTGAAAATGAAAGTTGTTCTCTTCCTGTTCGCCCGCTCGCCTCGACTCCTGCTCGGTATGGCGACGGTACATAGACTTTGATATGCTGGCAAGGACGTTCTGAACCACTTATTTATGACTTGAATTACTTTAAACGGCTCACTGTTTCCACATTGACAGTTCTCTCTTAAGGTATTTAATACAATCGCGGACATTCTAGTAATGTGCGATGAATAATTGAAGATAGTTTTTTTAAACGGAAGTGTATCTTTGATAACTCTCATAGAATGTGACATGTGGCATACCAGAACAAAGTAACTGCTTCGGTGAAACCAGAATTTGTTAGTGTCTCCATCAAACAGGTTGAGTTTATGATTATTTTATGCAGCATGGGCGAGATGAAAGGAAGAGTTGGGAACACAAATCGACTTTCACTCAAGATACGCTAAAAAGTGAAACTGGAATCGGCGCGGCTGTAACGCTAACTGAGATGATAATAACTCGGCTTGATAAGGAAGTTCTAGATGCTGATAAGTGAATAAGAGCTTAACATAATGATGTAGGTACGCTTGATTTTTGCAATAGTGATAATGAGCCAACTTGCAATTACGATGGACTTAAAGCATCAAGTTTTACTGAAGGTCGTCAAGTAACTCAAGGAGGGGAAGCCAAGGTTAGTAATAAGGGTAAAAGCGGACATCGCTTGCATACACAATCTCATTAAAATATTAGCTATACACAAATGTAAAAAGTGTCTATAAATTTAAAATCTCACATCCGTTGAGATTGGATTGCGGTAAACGACAAATTCCACGGAAACTGGATAAAGAAATAAATTAACCGATGCTGATTATGCGGCACGTTTCCGATGAACTTTAACTGAGGTCGAAGTTAAATTAAATTTCAATTGAAGGTAAAGACAAACCTTCAGCGAAAAGGATAATATGCCTTTAGGAATTTGCTGCAAACCATATTCTGCCGATATGGGCCAGCAAATCCTTATACGGCTGTGAAATGTCACATGATTTCTGCACGATATTGCCACAAAGCATGTCTCAGAAAAAGATGACAGCTCGTTAAAGTAACGTTTATCAGATAAGACCGCCGACAGCGAATGGCGAATTTCTTTTCAGGGCTCATTGAGAAAATAAACAAACGAAGCACGAGACTCAAATTGAATGGACATTGATGTTTCAAGCATGTGGCATGTAAAGAACTGTAAAAGTGCACGTCATTGCACAAAATGTGATGGATGAGAGGCCAATCAAGGGTATCATAACATTTCATCAAGCGATGCGTTTATGCGTGATCAATTCCCCGCAGAAGTATGGATTCGTTTTTAGCGACTCAAGTCCACTTGCAAAATTAATGATATTATTGTAAGGACTTGTTTTGGTTGAAGCATACAATTATTTCGGTCGCCAGCCGGATGCGCTGGGCACTTGCCGTTGAACGTCTGTTCGTGCAAGGACACTTCGTACACCTTCTGTTCCCACATTCATGGCTCAAGGATATTTTTTTAACGACAATGCGTTTTTAGGGTTCTTTATATTTTAAAACAAAATAGGAGCCCTTACAAGATCAATTTGTGTTCCGCCTGATTGTCTGTCTGTCAAGATCCTTTTTCTCAAGAACGCGTGTAGATAAAATATTGAAATCCACAAAAGCAAAAAAAATGGGTACTTTCCTGTGACTTACAATCATGAAATATGGCATAAATAAATTCCGAAAATCATAAATTTGCTGCAGCATTAAAAACATACTTTTGCAATTTTTTTTTTTTTTGCAGTTAGTTTCCTTATCAATCTATAGAGATACTTAATACTCTTAATCCTCGTTTTTTTTCTCGATAGTGACTAATGTTTAGTACCTACAATATCTTTAATCCAAGAAAACTGCGCGAGTCCGACTTGCACCACTTGACCGGTTTTTTAACTATTAACATGCATCTACTAATCAATAATGAAGAAATCAATTAACGAATGGAATTGTAATATACAACTAAGAATTCTTTTGTACAAAAGGTTCAATTAATTAGCATTATCGAATTTAGCACAATCATCGTCATTTACCATGCCCCTGACTGCAAAAACGGCACTAACAATGATTGCACTAATGCAACAATAATGTTATCTCTTAGAGACATCATTTGTACCACTGATCTTCAATTACTATCGACCTTTCCTAACGAGTAATTACTTTACACGCAACGAAATATCAGAAGTTAGCTTCACTAGTGACAATTCATAGGTTACGAAAGGCTCGGTCTTGGTTAGTCCGACGTGACGCAATATCACTTTTGCCTACTATTTAAATGTCAAATGTTGACCCATGACATGAAGATGCGGCCACCTGTCTTGCTTGCGGTAACCACTCGCCGGCCATATCGAGGATGGTATTTGCAAAGATAGCTTTAATGAGGCAGATCTTTAAATGCGAAAGGATGCAAATTTTGAAATAGTATCAAGATTATTTACGATTGCCAAATTTTGACTCTGTATAACAGCTATCATATGCATTTGATGTGTTTGATAGATTACTAGCAATAGCGACTGTTATCTACTATTAATTGGTGCCGGTTCACGTTGCAACGTATTATGTAAATTATCAATACTGAACAAATTAATCAAGTTTTTCGAGTTTTTTATTGAAGCTGCCGTTTGAACAGGTTATGAGCTCAAGCGATCGTGTTTTGTTAAGAATTACCATCGCAATACAATTGCTTGAGCCAAAAATGACAATCTAGTAAAATAACAACGTAAAGTTTTCTCTTTCATCTCATGTCGTGTATGGGTAATCGGATATTGTAAGAAACCTACAAAGTCGTGATGCTGCGCGCAATTAAGCCATCCACAACAATTACAGTCAGCGTTTAAGATGACGAAACTGAAGGGACTAACTTCCTAAACAATTTCATTTAATTTCGTATCTAACGCAATGATTTTAAGATTTGTTTCGAAAAGGGGAGAACAGTGGATATACTGACGGGTTGATGAAAGGTTTCGATGAAGGGCTGGAGAATGTAAAACTTGATACATTGTAACTCATACATATGAATAAGATTCATACATACATACATCACCTTTATATTCCCAAATGGGTTAGGCAGTGCACACGAAATACTATCAAAGTCATGACTATTTCACGTTTGGTAGCCACGTCAAGCATATTTTTTACCTTTCAACTTAAAACGTACGGCGACAGATTGCTAGCCTGCCTAATATACTTTAATCTATTTCCTTAGTCAGCTCTTACAACATCTATGGGAGAAGCAGAGAGATGTTAGTCTAAACTCGACACCACACGACAAAATTCAGCTAAAGAATAAATGAGAAATTGCTAAAAGTGGTCTGAAAATTAAATAGTCAAGGATGTAACATGTCGTGTGTTCTGCCCAGATTTCGATTTATAATGTAGAACTTGATATTGAAAGTGAAACAGAAGCAAACGAAGTAAAACACGAAATGTCTGAGGAGCTAAAGTAAACATTGTCGTAGGCGATGTTGTCACAAATTAACGTGTCGAACAGGTGTAGTTGGCCAATCACGGTGTCAGTTGCGTTGCGACATTCAGTGCGTGAACGCCGCTGACCAGCACCAACCATAGGAACATGGTTGTATAATTCGCAGCTCGGATTCCATTACAGACTTAAATGCGACCTTGTCATATTGAAGTGTCAGATTCCGCAGGCGACAACCTTCGTTTTATAACGAAATGATATTGGAATGGTTTTTACCAGAAATATTGGTAATCCGTATCGGCTTAAGTGATTGTATTTACTTACTCTCATTTCTAAATTTAATGCGTCTGTAGGTATATTGGAGAAGTTTAATTTCATCAAATAATATCCAAATTAGTTAAAAAGAAAAATGAAGTCTGTTTAAACACTAGACTGATCAATTTACCCAAAAATCTGAACAAATCTTTATCACTTTTATATTTTGCTGGCAAGTTTGCCTCGAAATAAATTTGAAACTTAAAGTCAAACTATTGTATCAGTCCTTCAGGACTGATAGAAATTAACGAAAAAAATGTAAATCAAAATTAACTAAGCATACATACATACATACATACATACATATTTTCACGCCTGTATTCCCAAGAGGGGTAGGTAGAGCACATGAATTCAAAAATCCAGTGCCACGTTTAGCAATTTCAGGGTAAACAGCTGGTTAACCGTGATATTGCAGTGACAGGTTGCTAGCCCATCGCCCATAATAAACTAACTCTTTCCCAGAGTCGACTCTTACGACACCCACGGGAAGAAAGAGGGAGGTGCTATTCTAACCCGGCACCACACGAGTACTAACTAAGCAAACAAAGATATTTTGATGCCATCTTATCTGGTTAGACAAATCACCATTTTACACAATAACTTTAAGAACACCATTAAAAACCGTGTTCGAAGCAAATAAATATGTTACATAATTTAATTTAACCTAATGATAACAGCTCTAACTCAACGTTAACCTCATTAATCGAGCCAAAATATGACGAAGTATTCCTTATTTGCAAGTAAATGTGGTAATACCAGCCTCGCAGACGTAATTGACTGAACTAAAGCCAGATGAGCCGACTAAGTGCTAGAAGCCAAGTACGGTGATAAATAGTAGAACTTGTTGCAAACAACATTCGCCGGTTCTTCATTACAAACTCGGCAAATTCGTTGGAGGTCGCAGAGGGCGAGATTGCAAGATTTGTTCATATCTACATGAGAAAAATTACCAGTTGAAAGACTTTTAAATAAAGAAGATCAAGCAATATTTGGATCATTTATGATGATGTCTGTAGCGAACTATAACAATGACATTGTTTACCAGTGACCTTTAGATGGTTAAATCAGAGCACATGAAACGCTACATAGACAAAACCACGACTACTTCCCGTTTCGTAGCAACCTCTAGACATTTTTTAGATTTCAGGATAAGAGGTGTAATAGTAACTAGTCACGAATGCATAGAAGAAATGAAGAGGAGTAATTTTTTAACCCAGTGTCACTTTACGTAAACGTAACTAACATTAACCACCACACTATACTTATCTGTTTCAAAATCCACCCGATTTCATCTTCATAGAACAAATAACTAACGCCACAGCGTCATTAAAATGGTATCTGTAGCATTTAGAAATTTGCTGTTCCATTTTCAACATTTGTTTGAATACAGGTCCTCAATGCATTCCATTCAGTTACATCTTGATCACTGAATGCAAAGTGTTCAAAAGGTTTGCAAAAAATCTCGAACTCGGTTAACCCTTATTGTCAATCATGCCATTGACCTTCGAGATTTTGTTTTGTATCCGGCAATTCTTTCTCAGCGCAATGACCCACGATTGTAATTATTTTTTGTCCACTTGTCATTTTCTGAACACTCAAGTAATTCCGCAAATCCAAATTCACCAGCAATTCCACATAAGGTTCAAATCTTTTGTCCACCATCAAGGTTTTCAAATTTGAAACCTAAAACTTAATGGCTAGTGATTGCTTCAGTTACCTTAAGGTCAGACGTCAAACGTCTAGCTTCAGACCTAACCAAACAAGGTAACCTTTTTGAAAGAAGAAGTCTTATCGACTTGTAGTCCAAGTTATGTTGGTAATTTGATACAGCTGGTTTCCGTTTGTCCGTAATGGGCCCGTGTTGTTATTCTTTGGTCACGAAGTCGATCAATGGGTCAGAGTTGACCAGCTTCTTGCGATTGACAGCTGGTCACGAATTTATATTCGCAAACAACGGACTAAGTAGCGGTTAACGCTGCACAATGCTTATTGACGATTTAACTTGCTTCCGGGTTATCAAGTATCTTATTAGAGCTAGAAACAAAACTATAGTAACTAAGTAAACTAAAACTGTCTTAAAATATAAAGGATCTTCGTTTTGCAGACTTGCAAATCTGACTGTAGAAAATCGTAATATTTTCTATACATTTGAGGGCCACATTTTTTACCGCTGAGTATAGTTTGAATTTGGAGTGTCATCTGATTGGGCATGAAATCTATTTATGACGATATAAATTTCAATTAAAAATCAGTAAATTTTTAACGCTCTATTGTGTTTAGCCGAAAATCCTAGACGCATCAAAAGTGGAACGTATATCAAACATGTTTTTTGGAACTTCGGAAATGTGCCGTAAAGGCTAACCTAAGTACTGCTGATGAAAAATAGGTATAACTCACGTCGTAAATTGAGTTTAGCTCATCATGTTTTGGCACAGACCGCAGCCTATCATCTAGAAGCTGCGGCAGCTGCAGCCAAATGCACACTTTGCAAATTGAAAGGCTACGGTGTAGCCCAAAATCAAGTCTGTTTTTTTTATTATGTGCGGCTGCATTGCGTTTTATTTACAGGTAAAATGTTGGAGATTAACATTATACGACAACAGGGCAGCCATTGTGAATTTGTTCCACTGATTTTGCATTGACGTGAACAAGCAAAAAGCAAGCGATTGTTGTCAGTGAGGAATTAGAAAAAGTCACGAATATTGTACTCGGAGATGTTTCAAAACCGTCACAGCACTGTCAACTTTCACTGTTGTTAGCATCATAAGTCACGGGAAAGATACTCATAAAAGTGTTAAAGAATGATATGGGAGAAACGAGAGTGGTTGCAATTGCGATGCTGTTGTAATTACGCAAGATAAATCTGCTATTGAAGATAAAGCGGCAGTGAATGGTAAACAAGCTTCGTCATTGATGGAGATGTTTGAAGCAAATGTAACGCGGTAAGCAACATCGCAGCATTGTACAGTGAGACGTTCTCACGTCCTTAATAACCGCAGACAGTCGGAAACGGTTGCAAAAACGCAGCCAGAGACAAAGGGAAGGAAAATATAGTATGCATGCGGAACAATTAAATAATATGGGAGAGTGTTCAGGCTTCTAATTGTGCTAAACATCTACTGTTAGTAGGTTAGCTTAATTTTATAGATGTAACTGAATTTTGTAACTGTTATAAAATTAGTTTGGAAGAATGGGTGTAGTTCTCAGGCCTTTGCCATAACCGACTCGTAAGTATGTAAAAATAAAAGTGAATCGTCGAAATGTATGTACAGTCACGTACCGGGATTGTTGAGCCACCTGCCACTGTTCGCAAATTAGACGTGTAATCAATGACCGATGTGACCGACTAGATGTCAGCTATTGGATTAGTATTACACGACCAAGTTACAAACATAGGTAAGTGGCTCAACAATCCCTGTGCGCGATGGTACGCGCATAACTTTCGAGCTGCTGCATCAAATTGGATGAATGATTCTTTATTTTTACATTATAAAAACGCCTAATAAACAATATGTGACATAATGACGTTCAATGGTTCAGCCAACGAATGACAACCCATTAATCCCGTAAAGAACAAAATAGGTGCTACGAAGTTCGCCGGGTCAGCTAGTTTATAATATATCTTGGTAGAAGACGTAAAAAAACATCAAAATAAAGAAATAATTGAGTACCGATACAAACGAAAAAACACAAGCCGAAGGAACGATAACACACAATCAGGCAAGCGTGAACATTAGTCTCTCGTGTGGCGAACATCTTAACGTCAAATTATCAATTAATATTAATTTCAGAAATAACCTTTTGGTTAGGCAATATAAATTTGTTATAAAAAGTTGTTTGCCTTTCCTGTGGTGGAAGCGGTATCAAATGACCCGTAGAGAGAGGTCAGCTAATATGTTCACATTTACACATCAGTTCGGTTGACGACCTTGAGCATCCCAAACGTAAACATTAGCGTTACAACACAATAATTAGGTAAATCACAGAAATTTGTTAATTGATTAACCAGCTGTTCTCTATTAGATTACGTACCAATTGTAACCTTGTTTGAATTATTTAATTTGGACCCGCATACACAGCTTTGTCTCTCACGTCACCTAGGTACTAGATTGATTTTTCTAATATTATTGTAGTTGTAAGGAAACGAGAACATTAACATAAAAAAATGTACTCCACTTGTATCGCAGTATTTTTCAAAATAATAATTCTGGAGACTAACTATGTGCAATTATTTCAAATCATAAATAAGTAAAAAATAAGTACCTCCAGAAACAAGACGCATGTATTCGCAAAGCACACAAGACGTTACATAGCCAAAACCTCTATTTCACATTTTGAAGCCACTTTCGATATAAATTTAGGTTTGAACACAGCTGAAAGAGGCATAATAGTGACGAGTAAAGTAACCTCTACTCGTAATAATCCTTGTCAATAAATTATTGTACTCGTAATTTGAAACGTTCATTTCCAAACCAACTAACACGCCGCCAATGATTTTATAGTTTTACGTGACTAGCCCTAACTACTTTCCAACCCACAATCCGAGTTTTTCCCTAATTCACCGCCACCACAAGATTTCTCCTCTAATACGTTGACATAATACGGACAAGCCATATCATGAGGTATCATTTACCGACCATACTTATGTTATTACATGTGTATCGAGCCGTAAACAGAGTCGACCAACTCGATCGCTTGATCGATGCGTACACTTAGAAAGTTAGATATGATTAGCTATTATCGCTTTTATGATTCTATAGCTTGTTTTGTTTTATACTTCAAGTAGTCTAGGTGAGTTTTATCATTGTTTCAAGTTTTTATCGAGTTTTGTGGAGATACCCAAAGAAGTATGAGTTATCGAATATCACACGTCGTGAGCTCGGTGGTATGTGTATCCTATCCATCCTAACCTACGGCGCTTCGATCTAGTCTTTGATTGAGGCTCAAAAGTAAGACTACAGATTTGCCAATGAGCTATGGAGCAGTATCCTGGATGTTTGAAGAGCTGATAAAATAAGACACAGAATAAAACTCAAATTGTCGACGTCGGGATGAAGACCGCCAAATTGAAATGGGACTGGGTTGGACAAGTTTGCGGCATGCATCCGGACCGCTGGGCCAAAGTTGCGACGGGCACCGGACAAGAGGTAGAGCTGAGAGGAGACGGTGGCATGATTTAGAGCGATTCAGGTCTGATTGCCGAGATTTACCCAAAAACAAAGACAAATGGAAAGAAAAATTGGCTCTGAGCTATCTTACCTTATATAATTTATCTTTCTGGCACCACACATCTTCGACTGAGTCCCAGAAATCAAGACTCAAGATTTGCTTAAAAGAAAGCTATGGAGCAGTATCCAAAGATCTGACAAAATCAGAAACTCAAAACTCAAATTGTCGAAGTGGGAATGAAGACCGCCGAATTAAAATGGGACTAAAAGGAAACGTTTGCTGCATGCATCCGGACCGCTGGGCTAAAAAAGCATTACTTATTGGGTCCCATGCAACGAGCACCTGAGCAGAGGCAGACCTAACATGAGATGGCATTTCAGGTCTGAGTGACAAGAATTAGCTAAAAACAGAGACGAGCGTAAAGAAACAGGGTAGGCTTTTACTCAAGCGCTTATTTGACACTATTTCACATTTTGACATGTTAATCAATTCCTGGAGTGCTTGTTCTGATAGAGCCATACTAAAGAATTAAAATAGTACTGAGCCATCTTACCTTATATAATTTATCTTTCTGATACCACACATCTTCTTCCTCCTCGATCTGTGTGGCGATGGCCTGGGTTAGGTCATCGCGGGAACGCGACAAAATCCGCCTTCGGGACACCATCTCGCCGCCTGAGAGCGTCTCAAACGGGCCTAGGCTGTAACAAAGAGAATTGCAATTTAAAGTCTAGTTTAAAATAAACATGAATAAAAGTTTTGAGATATTCGTTTAGGTAGGAGTATGATTTAAATTGAAATCAACCAGATGCAACAGATCACGTGTTGTCGACGACGACGTGTTGCTGGTATGCATTTCTATGAAGTAATGACACTAGTATACATGTCATGACAATTAGAAACTACGAAAATATGCTAGAAGTTGACATGAAATGTAAAATAGTCATGTTATTGTCTTGCGCTCTGCCTATTTGGGAACCAGGCGTGTTATATGTAATATTCAATGTTGATGACGATAGTATGACGTCGAGCAAAATACGTCACGTCGGTTGACCGCAGATTGGATTTTTTTCCTTACACAAATTTAATGTGCTGACTCAGAATAAAATGCCTACAAAATTTCCAAAACTGTTTGGGGAAACAGTTCCGAATAGTCTGTTATAGTAATTTTACCTGGTAAATTAAACCAACGTTACAAAAAAGAAAATGAGAAGAAAGAAATTACTCTTTAAATTGAAAATGAAGAGAAAGTAAACAAGTGGAATTGAGTGATTTGACGTAATAATTTTATACTACTGCAAATAACAAGTCCGCAAAATTGGGAAGCAAAGATAATCACAAGGCGTCTCAACAACGTTTACAAACAACCTCTGATTAGAACCATCAACTACCTAAACAGTGTGAAAGAAATGCACGTCATCATATGGGGCGTGAAATTGTACCAATAACATTCTAGCTTCTCATTTGATCACAATGAGGCATGAGGAGATGTTGATAAATGTTCAGATTAAACCCTTTCAATACCGCCACCTCATCAATACCAACATGATACAATTGTTAAACTTTCTACAGCAGATTAAGTTTATACGTAACCGTATTATGAAATGGAAACAATGGCTTAGAGAAAGCCCGGTCGTTACTACCTTTGGGCTCTGGACGGCTGTATAAGCTCTTCATCAGGGACTATTCAGATGTAATGACGTCGTATTCGTCAAAATGGATACCGTTATTGTAGTGGGGCCTGAGAAATTATCACCTAAAGGCTTGGCTTGATCTGTTTTATAAACGTATCTCGGTAACGCTGTCTCACGGATATTGCAACATTTCACGCCTTGAAATACTTAGAAGTCTTTGGTGTCCTTGCGTAAAAATTATATTGGATACGTTGTTGCATACTTCAAGTGTTATTACAGATTCCATATCTTCTACGATGTTAGTATCTTTAACAGCTGCGTTTATTTCGTATTTATAAATATTAACAGGAAAACAAACCGCAAGATATTACATTGCTTTTTTATTCTTCTGGTTTACTATACATCTTTCCCATTCTATTTGGAATGATTCTAAACCAGAATATTGCGATACTAATGAATGAGTCAGTTAAGGAAGTTCTGTTTACCAGGCGAATCCTACCACCCACGTCCAGGTAGAAGATAATATTGCAGATAATTTTGCCTTATACGGTTACCTAAATGAACGACGCATCCGTCATAGCTTGTGATGAATGAACTTTGATCAATATAATGCGATGGGTTTTAATGATTATGATCAGATGTAATTAAGATAACTAACATAATATTTCATTCTTATTCGTCTTTATTTTACAGGTAGCGGCTTATTTACGTTATTTGGAGCCAAATTTTGTTTTTTCGTACGTAAAAAAACAACCAATTTACTTTCCCGAAACTATACGAACGGAAAGAAATGCAATAAGCATCAGTAACTAATGAACATAATTTCTGCATAGGTGTGACGTCACAAGCACCCACTCCAAAATTTGATGATTTGTCTGCGTCATTTTTAAAAATATGAATCCCATTTTTCCAAAATCTAACTGACTGGCCAAATAGAATGATATATTTTTACCTAGCCTTCCCTATTACCTCATGGCATTTAGGGTAGCAACTCAAAACAAACGTGTGGTGTTGCCATTTGTTCCACATACATCACCCACACGTTCTTCTTCGGCTAACAAAACGCTTGGATCCACTTCCTTCCGAGACCAAACAATGTGTGGCATTGGAGTCGACATTGGCGCGGTCCGTATCTAACAATCGCCTTCGCCAGTTCCTCCCATTCATTGTGGAAGAAGTTTATTCTGGTGTTAATAACATATTGGGAGTATCAGTTGGGGTATCAAGTTTGACCGTCATAATAGTCGACGTCATGCGTGACGCGAGTATCGTTTTCGTTTGTTTTTGGTGTTTGAGTTTTGGGATTGCTTAAGAGGGCGCACACATTTTTTACGAACGTAATATAAGATCAGGTGGGGGAAGAGAAATTCAGGGGCAGGGCAGGGGTAAGAGGCACCACAGACCATAACTCGTCGAGTTATGAGTGATTATAGTCTGTAGAGCCCTCTTATCCCTGCGTTTCTCTTCCCCCACCTGACCTTAGTTGTTTTGGACCAATGTTTAAAAAATCGTGAAATGTAAATTAACTCATATTTAGCCATGAAAAAAATATGGTTAGACTAAACATATTCTGTAAACTTACAATAAAATTGTTTCATTTGTAATTACATTAAAATCAATGAGAAAAAAAATAAAGTAATGGTTCAACTTTCAAATTATGTAAAATGATATTTGAATAATAAAAACCAATAATTTGATTCATGTTAATCCGTTAATCCCCAGTAGACTATATTGTCTATCAGATAATAACAAGTTTATATCGTTTATGGTAAATTTTAATGGCAAATTTTCAAGTGAAAGACAGCTCTGACGCGTATTTTTGTGAAAACCCTTCAACAAATTGGCTAAGTAAAAGAAATCTGTGTTGCTAATAAAATATTTTTTTCCGTTAATCCCTAGAAAAAGGGTTTTATTTATATGTTACAGTAGTTTTTCTTTAAAAACTTAAGGATTTATAGCTTTCTAAAGCATTGGAAAAACATCAAAATCACCGAATTTTGTGTGCACGCTCTTAAGGCCCTGCGCATACAACAGACTATCCGCCGAGGACTTTTTAGTCTGTGGAAATAGAACCTATGGAATTATTATGCAGTAACGCACACGAGGCGCAAAAAGTCCAGCGCACAATGCATACAATCCACGTAGACTTTTGCGTCGCAGACTTGATCGCACAAAAAGTCTGTCGTCTGCGCTGCACCTAAATCTCTTCTTAGACATCATAATATCTACATCTTTACATACACTCAACTACGCCTATATTACCAAATGGGGTAGACACAGCATATTACTTTTTCATTACTTCTAGTACAATTTTAGATTTAAAACAGTTTAAAAAAGAAGTCGCCTAAAGCACACCATAACCTATTTCCTTAATCGCCTCTTTAACCAAATGAAAACTTACAAATAAATAGTTCCACTACCTACTTTCAACATTACTGCCGCGCAAACCCGCTATTCAATGTTGCCAGCTTTTACTTGAACATTATCGACAATTTACGCACTAAGTAATCGCGTCTAGCTATTCAGGTATTCCATTTATTCCAGCTTAATTGAAAACGAATTCCGTTACTTGCTCTCTCTTATAGTACAAGAGATCTCATGAAGTATATAAGTAAATAAGACTTTTCTAGTCATTTATTCCTAGACGTATAATTAAACTATGAAACTTAAACAGTTCTGAGCTAAGAAAATTGCTACTAGTTTTATGGGCTGGCAACATTAAGAACTATGTGCAAACGACTAAGGTTTACTTTTACGTATTTGTAAGGTAAATTAATTTAAATTTGCGCATATCTATAGGCAATTACTGACATTGCCAATCAAATGTATCTTGTCATTGACAAGTGGCTGGAAAGTTGAAAGCAGGGTGTAAACTATTTACACATATTAAGTTAATAAGTTTCTCAAGGAAAGCGGGTTAGTTTAACTGCTGTTAATATCGCTGTTAACACTTTAGGTTTAGAAATTATTGGCATAGGTTGTAAAGCTTTTTTTAGTGAGAAGTAGTTTTGTTTTTTTTTTTAATTTAGATGGCAATTTATTTTGCGTTTCAAGCCTGAAACATCCATGACAACAACTCTAGGTAGTAATTTTAGTAGGTAGATATTTCACGGCAAATTTGATTAAGTAAGTTAAGCAGTTACTTTTAGTATTTTTTTTACGTTATAGCAAAAGAGATACAATAGTGACAGGTTGTTAGTCTGACGCATAAAACATACCTTAATCTATTTTCCTAATATGTTTTCTTGTTTGTTTATTTTGATGATCATTAACACTATAAACAATAAAGCTACTATCATCACGTCTAAAACAATTAATTAGTGATCAAACACTTTCTGCCGCTCGGGCTGTCTCGTACTACAACAGTACAAATTCCATGCAAAACGAGTTTCACAAGCAGTGGGTCACCCAGGACTTTCACACTTGATTTAGTTTGCTCTAATAATCTGTATTATACTTATCCGCAATCTCGTTTCGAGATAGCTTTGTTTGATACCAAGCTGATGACTTGATAGCTAAGGAATCTATAGTTTCACCAGCGCTATGTTGAGCACGTAACTATCTTTGCGCGTGTTATATCTACCTTTAGTTTAAGTTAGGTATTTAACCGTTAATTGTGCTAATTATGTATGAGCAATTTTCTGCTCCTATTCATCTCTGCAATAAGAACTTTTAATAAACTTCCTTTGGAGCTTAAAATGTTGGACAGTACTAAATTTAAAACAAATTTGCGTATTTGGCTTATCGATAAAGCATTCTATAATTTAAAAGAATTCTGGGAATACAAAGAGACTATGTAAAAATGTGATAAATGATAAATCACACATAATTTTTGTAACTTTTGAAATTTTGAATAACTATAATTTATTAATTAATATTGTATGCCTGTTCAGGCCACTGTTGATACAGTTCATTCTTATGTACATTCCTAACCTACACAGTTTTACAATAAATGTTCTGATTCTGATTCCGATTCTATTATTTGTCATTTAATCTTTTAAACTAACAATGTCCATGAATCTGCAGATAGAGTCCATACACTTTGACCCATAGAAGCATTGTGAGACCTATCTATATGTCGCTATAACGATACGGTTACCCAGAGGGTAGTAGGTACCCACCATAAACGAGTAAAATTGATGAGTTACACATTGACACTCTTTTTTATTATTTGATGTTCATGAGAATAATTTAACACTCAATTTATTCTTATAATGGAAGTCTAAATATTACGAGAATTTATTACACTTTACTCATACATACAAACAATTAGCTATATATTTATCATTTCAATTGTCCGTGCTTTCAGTAGTGTGTTTGTGATACACGGCACCAATCGAAACTATTTAGCTTTGACGACAGTGTGACTCTACCCTGATGTTTATATTGGGTATATAAATATCATTCTTTAGTATGTTTTTTCTTGGTAATTTCACTGTATTATCTACCTATTTACCCACTAATTGTTCACACATAGAAAACTCCCGAAGAATCTCTAAAACCTTCAAATCGTTAACTAAACTGTAAACAACCTGCGCATACGCAGGAGTTCAAAGCCATTACACGCCGCAATAAAAACTCCACGGGATAGCACACTGGCCTATATCCAGGGTTGAACGCTTTGCGGGCCTAACCGGCACAGCATTATCGACACACTTTCGACATCGCTCTTCATTCGAAAGCTAATAAGGTTGAGTTTTATATCGGATATTATCTAAGACCGGATGCATAAAGTTTTTCGCAAATAATAAACGGGTAGAACGACTTCGCTACTCGCTAATCCTGCCGTAAAGCAGCAGGGCTCGTTTTGTTCTGCCGCTCTTCAGATTATTGCGTAGAGTTGCGCGAAATAGACTATACGGTACCTGTCACTGTCTAACTCGAGACGTCAGAAAATGACAGGTAGCTATTCCCTGTAGGTGTGATCTTAAGCGACTTAAACTTACGGAGGTTTACAATGTAACAGAATTAAACTCAAACTCATAAGTCGGATTTCCTACAACATTGTTGTCTGATTTACGAAGTTTGTAAAGTCACGTCCGTCCTTTCTGACCTGGGTAATTAAATTCGCCGCAGATTACTATACGGATGGGTAGTGCTCAAGAGTCTAAAAATATTTCTATTAATCACACTAGATGAGGAAAATTAGGTTAATCGTAGTGTGTTTCCCTATATACAAAGACGTCTTTAACTTATGCACGTTCTAGTCAAGTCGAAAACGAATCACAATTAGGCTTGAAGTTTAATATGTACAGCAAAAAAAATTACATTACTTTGACATTACTCAGTTCATATCACACTAGCGATCCACCCCAGCTTCGCACGGATGCAATGTCGATTTAAACATACTACAGATTTATAACAACACTAGCTTTCCGCCCGCGGCTCCGCCCGCGTGGAACTCGGTTATATTGCGGTATAAAGCACAACAATAAAAAAACTTCTTGTTTCAAACGACATACGGCGCCATCGATCTATCGTCTATCGATCGGTTATCGATTGATATCGATCTATCATCGATCGATATCGATCTATCAAGCAAACTATATTTTTGTTTTCCCTCGGGAACATCACTTTTTTCCGGGATAAAAAGTAGCCTATGTCACTCTCCGTGCCCTAAACTATCTCTACCTAAAAAATCACGTCAATCCATCGCTCCGTTTAGCCGTGAAAGACGGACAAACAAACAAACAAACATACAAACAAACAAACAAACAAACACACTTTCACATTTATATATTGGTACGGATGTTAGAAACCTCTAATATTTAAATTTTCCTTTTCTATACTACGAACGTATTATACCCATACACCTTCCTTTTGAATCACTCTATAGTCTATCTAATAAAAAAGCGCATCAAAATCCCTTGCGTACTTTTAAAGATGCCTACATAGGAACAGTCAGTGTTGATACAGAAGTAATTATCTCACTTATCGGGATGAATAATTAAGATTAATAAAAGGCGAAAATAGCGTTACTAAAAGCCGTGTTCGAAAACATTGTCTCGCGCCCGTTAGCCCCGTGTTCCAGTCATTACGCTAGCTTAGCGGAACAGGTTTACTTTTATACTTTTTTCCACAGGTACGGACAGGCATCCCTGCAACGCAATTACTACGGGACCTGTAGTAGGCACGTGGCTATGATAAAAAGGGCTATTGTTTAAGTTTTTGATTTGACGTCTTTAAAGACGTTGACTTAAATAAGTGTTTGTTATGATGTTTTTATGATAATGATCAAGTTTTGAATCTGGTTAAGTAAGTAACTACTACTAAGTACTAATTTGGTTAAATTTATGATTTAGATAATCAACTTATAAAAGGGTCTTTGAACATAGAACTATCGTGAGACCATTCATAGTGAAAAATACGGATAAAACGCGTTTAAATCGAGTTTAGATCGACGTATTTCGGACTAGAACATAGCATTTCTAGGAACCGTGAGGTGCAGTGCTTATGGCAGTAACCCACGTGGTTCCTAGATTAGGAGCTATACTCGATACTCGAGTTTTCGTTGGACTCCTTTTTTAGACATTTCAAAGCATAATTTCATTTCAAGACAGTTTCTAACTAGGATGGATTGATAGATTAATCTTATCATCCACAATTTCGACGTTTAGATTCTACAATGACGTGGCAAAAAAAAGCTTTTTCCGTAAACGTAGGTATTTACCTATTGCAGTTCCTTCTTTTATTACATCCGTTTAGCCAAACTAACCACAACCAGTGTCACAAATATTATGTAAACAAACCGAGGAAATCATTAGAGGTTTTTGCGTACAAAGTTCTAGTTAGCGGTCCTGTTTACCACCAGTATTACGAAACAGTCTGTTAAAAATTCAGTTGAAACATGTTAGAACATTCTTCACGCCTTATTTCAAGTCAAATGGTAAGAGATCCGTAATTGTGTTTTTGTAGCCTATTATTTAAGAAGCGACACTTTACATTTCAAGCATTACTTAAGCTTAAGCTATGCTGTTAGAGTTCAAAATTAGAGTCGTGTCCAAGAGTCTTCAGTTTTAAGAGACCTTTTGGTGATTGGACGCGTTCCATTTTTGTGGCAACGTGTTTTTGTTGTACGTTTCGAAATTTTTGTATTTTCGCAAGCTGTTTGAAAATATTGTTTTTTCGCAGTTGAGGAGTTAGTAGCTAGTATTTGTCTTGTCTATGCTTGAGGTATGATAGTGGTAAGTTGCTGATACGACATCCACGGAAAAAAAATTGAATATTAATTCTAAACAGGATGCCACGATTAGAATCAGATACAGATTCGTTTGATACTCGGTCGTAAAATTAAGCACAAAATTAAATACGCCGCGCCTGAATAACCTAACGGGGAAAGCAGAGCGCACAAAACACTACATAGTCAAAACCATGTTTTGGAGTTTTCCCGTGTGGTGCCGGGTTAGAATAGTACCTCCCCCTTTCTTCCCGTGGGTGTCGTAAGAGTCGACTCTGGGAAAGGGTTAGTGTATTGTGGGCGATGGGCTAGCAACCTGTCACTGCAATATCACGTTTAACCATCTGGTTACCCTGAAATTGCTAAACGTGGCACTGGATTTTTGAATTCATGTGCTCTGCCTACCCCTCTTGGGAATACAGGCGTGAGAATATGTATGTATATATGTATGTATGTTTTGGAGGGAATTGTAGCATATTAATAAAAAAAATACTGCGTAAAATTACAGCGCTAAAAGCGCTAAGTAAAGCTAAGTTCATGGACACTTTTAGCACGAAACATCTCTATTAACATACGACCTTATTAGACGTGACATTTAGTGATTTCAAGCCCCCAGCTAGAAAGGCGATAATTGAGGCTCTGTAGCCATATTAGCATATTTCTTCAAGAGTTTCATTGCTAAATCAAAACTAAACATGGCCTTGTAAGCCGTAGGGCAAAGTCTTGATGAAAAGTGACTGCAATATGCTTAATTTATTTGGAAATTAATGGTATATCATCAGAGTCATACTTCGGTCAAAGTCTTTACACCAGACTGTCCGCCGACTGTCGTCATTGAGTAGGACTTTGGCACCTGACCAAACCAGTCGACGCCTTTTCGGCAAAACGCGGGTAGAAAAAGCTTTATGTCAACGCAATAAGGGCGAACAAGACGTGAATTGGCTCGGCTCGCTCGGACGAGAATGGCCGAGCCAATTGACGTCTTTTTCGCCCTTATTGCGTTGACATAAAGCTTTTTCTACCCGCGTTTTGCCGAAACGGCGTCGACTGGTTTGGTCAGACCCTAAGTTGGCAAGATTTTTCGCAGTCCGGGTAAGTTCGCGTAGCGCTTATTCCAGGTGAAATCGAAGCGAACGCTAATCTCGATATAAAGATGAGAGTGTATCAGTTTTATTTCACTATAAATAATTAACATGTTAATTTTTCGTCATTACACCTATTTCTAATACCTCTTAAAACTCTATCGTATATTCTGGAATCTAAACATGTGCTAAAAATGGTATTGTCTATAGCGTTCCTATTCTCAGCCTAACCCATTTAAAAATACAGGTGTGATGCAACATCTAAATACAAAAACTATCAATGCTTTCATTCATCGAATCCGAACTCATTCAACAAATTGAACAATAAACAAATGCAAAGTGGCATTCAATATTTATTCAGTATTGATTGCAAATAGCTCGGCAGCGAATCTGTCTCCATAGATACCTGCGCCCACGCAGTGGAACCGGCCCACTGAGATACAATATGACAGACAGACGTTCCATATTTGACTTGAGCTAATAGCGAAAGCGACGGGCGGTTTTTTGATGAGCACACTGATTTTAACGGATCTAAATACTCTGGCCAAGTGTTGAGGACTGGATTTTTTGTCTTTCTTAGGGTTAGTTTTAAATTCACGCGCTTTTTTATATGACTCGCGAGTGAAGACCTATTACTAAGTATACTAAATTCTATCCTCATTTGGTTGAATGAGTACATAATACCGTTACGTACGCAGGAGAAGGCAGAGGTCACTTTGTTCCACTTGCTACAATCCTTAGACACCTCTTTAGCTTCATCCACATTCATTAATCTCTTCTTACATGCTCGTCGGTTTCAAGTACTTTTGACCTGTTTTCTAAAACGTCCCCGATTTGGTCACAAAACATCTGTTTAGGTCTTTCCCTTCCAAAACACCCTTACACACATCCGTACCAATATATAAATGTGAAAGTGTGTTTGTTTGTTTGTTTGTTTGTTTGTTTGTCCGTCTTTCACGGCTAAACGGAGCGATGGATTGTGGCATGACGGAGAGTGACATAGGCTACTTTTTATCCCGGAAAAAATTGATGTTCCCGAGGGAAAACAAAAATATAGTTTGCTTGATAGATCGATATCGATCGATGATAGATCGATATCAATCGATAACCGATCGATAGATGATAGATCGATGGCGCCGTGTGTCGTTTAAAACGAGAAGTTTTCTAATAGTTGTGCTTTATACCGCAATATAACCGAGTTCCACGCGGGCGGAGCCGCGGGCGGAAAGCTAGTAATTAATAAAGTAGAGAAGAATCCTTCGCAAGATACTTGGCAGAAAGACCTAGTAATACAACAAATTGAACGTACCTAACAATCAAACGAAACAGGAATAAGACATAAAAATCTCTTTCAACTGAATTCATGAAATCCCACCCAGTAAACTAGGATAACATAACGTATCAAGAAGACAACAGGCCATTTTATCACTAATATCCAACTACTAGACAGACATCCAGCTCCACCCAATATCGTCAACTACTTCGGGTGCCCTCCTTGACGTTAGACGGCCATGTTTTACGTCAATGGGCGTACCGGAATTGCCGGACGGAATCAAAACTAAACCATTACATAACCTAAAGCTGTATAATGATCGTATAGAAGCTGTCGTTGGCCTGTCAAGCGGTACAGGTAAATATCACGGCTCCCACTCTTATTTTACCGTGACAAACAACGGCCTAGACAAGCGAGATTGGCAGACGATGAGTGATTCAAAATTCTATTTGCTGGTTCTAATATTTATCGGTTAGTCTATAGCTGTCTGGTTGGCCAATCATAGATACACTTTTTGAAAAACATCACACAGATAAAACCGTAACTACTGTATTTCAGGATTTTTAGCTACTTTTACAATTTCAGATTTGCTAGTAACGATTTGCTAGCCGATCGCTTAAAGAGTAACTTAATATATTTCTTTAGTTGCCTCTTACGATATCCACAGAAGAAATGGGGAATTGCAACTTTTCGAAGCCATACGGTCAGCTTACGTTGGAGTCTGGTAGATGTACCCTGCATATTGTAAAGTGTCCGTCGCTAAATATACTACTACTTTTTCAACCTGTCACCACCACAATCATACTTCACTACCATTAGTCCACTGTCTATCAAAATATGTTAAATATGATTTGATTTCCTGGTACTATTATACGTAATGTCAGCAAATGTGTTATCGATTCAATTGTTTGTATGCAGATGTATTGTGATAGGGGAAGTCGCGTGACATCTGTGTGATCTGTGTGATGGAATGGCAGGGAAGTTTGCTAACTGATGTGGGAGGGCAATCATCAGGTGTGACAATTTTTCAATGGACTGACGGCATGCATAATTAAATAGAGATTAGGACGCGAGTTGGTTGGTTTTATAAACCTACTAGCTTTTGCCCGCGGCTGCGCTCGCGTTAAATTCGGGGTATCACAGAAGAGATAGCACACATACCAATTTATAGCTCTCTACATTGACAACTTCCACCCCTCATTTTAGGAAAATGGGGGGTTTTGAAGAAACAAAAAGTAGCCTATGTTACTCTCCATGCCCTAAACTATCTCTACCTAAAAAATCACGTCAATCCATCGCTCCGTTTTGCCGTAAAAGATGGGAAAACAAACAAACAAACAAACACACTTTCACGTTTATATATTGGTACGGATTTTAATGTAAAGGAGAGTTCACGGTCTAGCTCACTTCTTGTTCTAGCTTATATTGTGTGGAATCGCGAATAGGCAAAAACAATAATGGCATGACGCCCGAATAATCCCTTATTTCGTAGGTAACATTATGACAGGTTAATTTCAATATTTTAGTGTCTGTTTCTTAAATTTGAGAAATAATGAGATTTAGCAATGACTTAAGCCAGTGTCAGTAGCATGGGATATCGTTTGTTAATTGACGGTGGTTTATTGTTAATGCATTTATTACATTATTATTTTAGCAATTAAGTAAATAAGGTGTTCGTGGCTTAAAGATATAAACAAAATTAATTATTGGACAATCCAACTAATTATACCTACTTTTTATTACCAACGCGCGGCAACTAATAGGCTGTGTCGTAAAATTGTGTCAATGACTATTAATCCCATGATGATGAGTGATGACAGATAAAAATAATCAAGTAGCAGCTGTGATAGTCATATATTTTTTACTAAGATATAGATATAATAAACATTTATATCTTACGCGACTTGTGGCAAAAGTAACAGAGCCGAAGGTTACGCACATAATAATATTGGAGATTAATTTTTTTGTGGAATTAGCAATTAAGATTAGGAATTAATTAAGGATTCATTCGCTTGCTCCAACTCAAAGACTGGTGATATATTGGTTGTATACATAATTAACCCGTTTATACAAATTATGTTTAAAGTTCTTGTGCTATTTTTAACAAGTCCGTGACATTAACTAATTTGTCCTACAAATAAAATAATGTGTGAGTTGAACCGTGCTGTGTCGATCTTAGACACCTCTCCATTTCTTCTGTAAACGTCGTAAGAGGCGACTAAGGACAAAGAGGTTAAGGTATGCGTTAGGCGACAGACTACCATCCTGTCACTATTGGACCTATTAATTTAAAACCTAAAAACGTGCAATAATCATGGTTTTGTTTGGCTAACGGTTAGTGTACTCTGCCTGCCCCATTTGGGAATACAGGCGTGATGTGTGTATGTGTGTGTATGTATGTAAATTGAAGGAACCATGAATTTTTGTATGACTTTAGAAACTGACAAGTATCTACACGAAAGTGTTTTATTGTCGTGTGTTTCAAAAACGTAAAAGCCTAATTTACTTATCTAACCACCTGCTTATTTCATAAATATAAGCAATTTAATATTTCTACATAGTTTACTTAAATCCCCTGGGTAATCAATTACTAGAAACAGCTGAGCATCGCGTGTTAAAGAAATTGTACTTTTGTTTTGCAAGCCGTGATAATGAAGATTGGATCCAAATTCTAAGTAATCTACGTTAATGCGATCTAAAATAATAAAGTTTCGTTATAATTATGATTGATGAAGAAAAAATGCTTGTAACTAAGAACAGACACATAACGCTCGATTCATGAAGTCAGTCATAGTGATAGCAAATTTAGTTTTACAGCCAGAATTCCACTAAATATGGCTCCGAGCAGTCACGTACCGGCTAAACGCCGTTCTAGTCCAGACGCAGTTAGATTTACCACAAATGGCCTGGTCACCTTAATCTCAGATGCAAGGCACAACTAGTCCAGCACAAGTATTAAGAACTAAGCGACGAGTATTTGTAAACTAAGTCGCCATAATGACAAACTCAAAAAAAGCAAGACACATTTTCATTGGAATTGGAATACGTACATAGTTAAAAAAAAATCGAAGATTAATAATCTGAAACGTGGGTAGAATTTTGTAATACTTACATTGAATCTTTGTCATAATACGCCGTAGCACAAACTGGACCAATCGAAGTATGAACAGCAAAGTAAGTATTCATTTTTTTCTCAGCAATTCGATCAATAATTTCTTCACTGGTAGAGCAATAACTGTCTGTTCTACTGTTGGTATTTGTCGCAGTTTCCAGCTCTAAGTCCGGTTCCGTTGAATTGGTGAAGTAGGAATTGGTGGTGGTTGTTATTGAATCGTCATAAGTCGTTGAATTGGTGGTGGTTGTTCTCGAATCGTTATAACTCGGTGAATTAGTTAAGAAGGAATTAGTGGTGGTTGTTCTTGAATCGTTATAACTCGGTGAATTAGTTAAGAAGGAATTGGTGGTGGTTGTTCTTGGATCGTTATAACTCGGTGAATTAGTTAAGAAGGAATTGGTGGTGGTTGTTCTTGGATCGTTATAACTCGGTGAATTAGTTAAGAAGGAGTTGGTGGTGGTTGTTCTTGAATCATTATAACTATCTTCTGCTTCGGAGGCGCTGTCAGTCCTGTGTCTGACCGTCTTTTCGGAGTCAAACTCACTATTCACAGATCGGATTTCAATGTAACCACCTCTACTACTGCCATCACTGACTGTACGAACTCTCATTTTGGAATCACTGTAATACTTCAGTAGAACAGGCGGAGTATCACCCCATCCCGTTTTTGCCTCAGCATCTAGATCAAATATTTCTCTGGAGCAGTAACTGTCTGTTCTACTGTTGGAATCTGTCGTAGTTTCCAGCTCTAAGTCCAGTTCCGTTGAATTGGTTAAGAAGGAATTGGTGGTGGTTGTTATTGAATCATTATAACTCGTTGAATTGAAGAAGGAATTGGTGGTGGTTGTTATTGAATCATTATAACTCGTTGAATTGGTTAAGAAGGAATTGGTGGTGGTTGTTATTGAATTGTTATAACTATCTTCTGCTTCGGAGGCGCTGTCAGTCCTGTGTCTGACCGACGTTTCGGAGTCAGTCTCACTACTCACAGAACGGGTTTCAAAAGAACCACCTCTACTGTCATCACTGACTGTACGAACTCTCATTTTGGGATCACGGTAATACCTCAGTGGAACAGGAATATGCATAGGAATAGAAGTATCACGCCATCCCGTTTTTACCTCAACATCTAGATCAAAAATTTCTCTGGTAGGGCAGTAACTGTCTGTTCTACTGTTAGAATCTGTCGTAGTTTCCACCTCGAAGTCAGATTCCGTTGAATTAGTTAAGAAGGAATTGGTGGTGGTGGTTCTTGAATCGTTATAACTATCCTCTGCTTCAGAGGCGCTGTCAGTTCTGTGACTGACCATCGTTTCGGAGTCAGTCTCACTATTCACAGAACGGGTTTCAATATAATCATCTGCTTCGGATGCGCTGTCAGTCCTGTGACTGGCCGTCGTTTCGGAGTCAGTCTCACTATTCACAGAACGGGTTTCAATATAATCATCTGCTTCGGAAGCGCTGTCAGTCCTGTGACTGGCCGTCGTTTCGGAGTCAGTCTCACTATTCACAGAACGGGTTTCAAAACAACCACCTCTACTGTCATCACTAACCGTACGAACTCTTATTTTAGGAGCACGGTAATACTTCTGTTGGGGTACAGGAGTAGCAACCCGTACTTTTGTACCCTTTGCCTTGTTACTAAGAAATCCAAACATCTTGCAGTATTTTTTCCACAAAATAATAAAGGTACTTTTAAAATTATTCTGAAGCCGCACACAATATTTTTTAACTCGCGCACCACAGTATCTTCACTGACGACTGACAGCAAAATTGACAATTTCACGTTAAATACTAACTCTAATTCGTCAACGCTCAAGGTGTAGGATTGTAATAGGTTGCTAATTTGATTTTAATATCGATCGATTAATTTCACTTTAGTATCATCAGCTTATCTCTTATGTGTTATAAATGAGAAAGAAAGTAATGAAGTACTTAGGTCTCAAAACATTGGAATTTACCAACGTGCGTAAGTCGGGAAATTGTTAATGATTTTCTATATTTATTTTAATACCTTTGGTAAACCGCATGACAACTCATGTCGTTCTACATTTTTAGAAATATTAACGAAAGTAGCTCCAAATTTTAGTAAAAAAGTTTTTTACAAATGTTTTGCTTTTCACTCTTTTTAGGGTTCCGTGCCAAAGGGTGAAAACGGGTCCCTATTACTGAGACTTCGCTGCCTGTCCGTCCGTCTGTCCGTCTGACCGTCTGTCACCAGGCTCTCAGGAACGGTAAGAGCTAGGCAATTGAAATTTTCAGAGATGATGTATTTCTGTTGTCGCTATAACAACAAATACTAAAATCAAGATAATAATAATAATTAAGGGGGGTCCCATCCAAAAAACGCGTTTTTTGCTTTTTGTGGGACGGAACCCTTCATGCGCGAGTCCGACTCGCACTTGGCCGGCTTTTTTTTACTGCCCATCCGAAGATGTCTTCTAAACTAACCATAGTAATCCTGCGTGGCTAGAAATACTAGTCAAATGGTCGTAAGATCTTAGTCACATTCGCTATCAGTACTAGACGTAGGCATAAAAACCGTCTACATTACCATTCGCTTCTAAATTACGACGGTACAAGGCCATAAAGACACGTAGCGGCACACGTCTCCTGTAGCGGTACTCTTACACAAATAAATCAACTGTTTGAGGACGCGATGATTCGTCATAACAAAAGAAAAGGGTGTTGCCCTAAGGCAGCGTTTTTTTCAAGTTTTTTCCACCATGGATTAAAAAAAACTAAGTTTAGTTTTAAGATGTATATTTGTCATACAATCTTCGGCATTTTACGTGGCAAGATTTTAAGGGATTATTCGCTATTCTGCACAATTTTAGAAAAGGCAGAAACAATAATGGCATAATTTGCGATTAATCCATTTTACCCCCTACTACTTAAAATTTTGCCAAGTTAGATTTCGGAGACTAAAAAAAATATTCAACGTCACTAAGTTCGCAGCTTTATAATATTACTGTAGTGGTTTATGGCACAGTCAAAATGTTTAACTCAAGCCCTGATACCTGTTCAACCGCTTTTAATAAATGTAACGACGTCTGTTTTGGCAGATATTGGCTTGTTAGTATTGACGTTTAGTGCGAAAAGGTTGAAATTATTTGACTGCCCAATTTATACTTAGTGGTTCCTTTAATCAACACAAATTGAAGCAAAATAAGTTTAATACCGTTTCCTGAATATATCAGCAAGTTTGAATCTTTGTCTGGCATTGCAGTGGTAGGCCTTTTCAGAGGTCCGTGGGTTCGAATCCCACCTCTGAACTTTTCGGAATTTATGCGCGAAGTCGAGTTAAATATTTACCACAAGCTACACGGCAGAGAAAATACATCGTGGGGAAAATACAATCCGCACTAGGCCTGCGTGCAAATTACAGCCCAATCCCACTCTCTCCTTGTCCTTGTCCCTCGTGTCTCCGCTCTGTCCTTGTGTCAATAAACGTTTCTTCTTTCTTTCTTTCTATACGGAGAGTTGTCCTGTGCCCAGCAATGGGACATGTTTAGACTGGATTATTTATTTTTCATTCATTGGAAGTTTGCTGAGAGAAAGAATTAAAATCAAAAGAATACCTACCACTAGGTATCTTATAAAATTCAGTCTAATTAATAAATGACCTTAGAATGTAAACGATATTTTTACGAAATACGACAAGTACCTACCTACTACTTTACCCAACACTTCCGCTCGCATAAATGCAATTTCTACGGAAAGGTTTCGCCACAAGTGCTTAAAATCACGGTCCGAATCTAAAGTCATTCATTGGAACCCCAAAACGTTACATTTGCCATTGAGACTTATCCATAACATAATTACGTAAAAGACGGAAATATAAAGTAGTGATAGTGAAACGTAAAGTGATCCGGTTTTCATTGGTCGCTATAGTACTTTTTACATACATACATACAATCACGCCTATGTTCCCAAATGGGGCAGGCAGAGAACACGTAACGTGACATAGACAAAACTATGATTATGACTACTTCATGCTTCGCAGCCACTTCAAGCATAATTTTATGTTTGAAAACAGATGGAAGAGGTAGTATAATAGTTGCTAGCCTGTCGCCTAAAGCATAACCTAACCTAACCTAAACCTATTTCCTTAGTCGCCTCTTACGACATCCACGGAAGAAATAGAGAGGTGCTCTTCTAGACCCGACACCATACGTACTAAAAAAAATGCTTAAGTAGAAAAAAAACAGGTTGTAAGAGGAAATAAAGACAAGAGAGATTATCAACCTACATTAACCCATAGACGCAGATAAATAACAACCTCGCATCGAATACCCATAAGATAAACCATACAACAAAGCAAAGGTGTTAATAATAAATTAGCAATACCCACATAAACCATGGGGAAATGGGGACTCGGTAACCAAAGCCATGCCGGCTAACGGTAAGCTACTGTCATTTTATGCGTGTAGTTGCGTTATCAGAACTTGCCATCGGATCAGATTTCGTGGTTTGCAAATTGTATGTCGTCGCAAAGCGAAAAAACCAGGATTGGCCTTTTTTGCACGTTTTTGGCGACTTTTCTTGGAGGTGAAATAGAGTAGCTATGAGTAAGAGAGAAGTATGGTTGGAGTGTAGAAAAGGATGGACGAGATAGTACCTACCTAGCTTTACTAATTTCACCTTGGTGCTTTTCAGTATCAACCATTATCATGTTCGATTTTAAAACGGCTTCAGATGGCTGTTTTTGCCAAATTAGTGAAGCCCTTCAAACCAATAATATCAACAAAAAATCATTCCCAAATATTTTTGCTACTTGTGATGTTACTTTTGACAAGCTACTCGTGGCGCAGAATTTATCTAAACAGGATTTGTCTATTACGTTCTTGCTTCTACTCCTAAAACTTTGAAACAGCAAACATCACATGAAACCTGCTATCGTCACTTATCACATATTTAGGTACAAAAGAAATGCGCGCAGCCAACTCCAGTCAAAGTGGCTCTTGTATGCCGTTATCCTTGTTGTGCGGAATGACAATTATGTGGACATGACATATTTTGAGCAATTATTTATCGTAGATCTCGAGTCGGTCTAGCCACTTGGGCTTGCGGTTTGATTTACAAGTTTTTTTTGTGTGAGGAAAATTTTAAGTAGACACAAAGTATACATAGGCACTTAATAAGTACGCTTACTTACTTACGTGTTTATTTTTTTTTTGTTAATATTGCTGACCAAAATCCGTGTGGTCTCGAGTTTAGATAACACCACTCTATTTCTTCATGGATGTTGTAAGAGGCGACTAAGGATGTAGGTTAAGTTATGTCTAGGCGACAGGCTAGCAATCTGTCACTATTATACCTGTTCCGTCTATGTTTAAATCTTGAATTATACTAAAAGTGGCTGCGAAATGCGATGTAGCCGGTTTTGTCAATATAGCGTTTCGTGTACTCTGCCTAACCCATTTAGGAGCACAGGCGTAATGTAGATGTACGTAACATTTTATTAACTACTTAAATAAATTAAATGTTATTATGAATATTATACATCGAAAATTAGCTTTCGTTCTATCGTGAATCGATTATTTCACTACGTCATATCCAAAAGATGTTAATAACATTCCATGTAAATTAAACGAAATGAGAACTGCAGTCGATTCAGCTCGGAATCTTAAGAATCCGTCTCAAGGTAATCGCGTAGGCCGCAATGCATCTTACACCTACGAACCGCGCGACTTTATAATACATCGCGTGCATAACCAGTCAACGATTCTCTGATGTATCATAAAGCGAGCAATGGATAAGTCGGTTGCGGAGATCACGTCACGTTAAGGACAGAGTATTGGCACAAGTTGGGCGTATAAGTTTCGCAACTGTTAAAGCGACTATACCGAATTCTTGTGGAGGTTAAATCGATTTATGATTCGATTCTTCATTGCAGGTGTTAAATATCGATGGGTGATTCTATGTAAAGTTAATTAGTAATAAAATAAAAAGTAATAAATATACAAATAAAATGTGACCCGTGACCGAAAATGACCCGTGTGGTGCCGGGTTAGAATAGCACCTCCCCATTTCTTCCCGTGGTTGTCGTAAGAGTCGACTCTGGGAAAGGGTTAGTGTATTGTGGGCGATAAGCTAGCAACCTGTCACTGCAATATCAAGTTTAACTATCTCGTTACCCTGAAATTGCTAAACGTGGCACAGGATTTTTGAATTCACGTGCTCTGCCTACTCCACTTGAGAATACAGGCGTGAGAATTATGTATGTATGTATGTATGTATAAGGGGCGGCGCAGACGACAGACTTTTGTGCGATCGAGTCTGCGGCGCAATAAAAACTCTGAATGGAAACTGTCTAAGCGCCATTCGAGTTTTTATTCCGCCGCAGACTCGATCGCACAAAAGTCTGTCGTCTGCGCGGCCCCTAAAAATAAATATCGCGCCTAGGCTCAGTAGGCAGAATTCACGAAACGTTAGACAGAAAAAAAACTTGACAATTCTACACTTAAAGTTGCCGGTTCCCTAAAAGCATGCTGCATAAAATTGTGAATAACGGAATCGATACAGAATGTGTTACCAAGCGAGATAAAAGGTGCGTATATTTTTTAATATTTTCGTTCTAAATGTATTTTACAGTAATTAAAAACAAAACTGACTACGTAAATTGTCTAATTCAGTCACATTTCCTGCCATTCGCAATCTGCAGGCGCCGCAAAAGGCACAGACAGACTTTGTATGGCATCCAGTCATACAATTATAAGACACCCTAAAATGGGCATATAATAGTGACCATTCATTTTTTAGGCCCACAACCGCGACCGTGAGAATATGGCTTAGATTTTTGTGCATTTGGAACGGATTTTGATAATGAAACATAATTACTTTAGTGGAATTAAATCGTTATTGACAGTTCTTTCAAAATTGATTAAGTATATCCTTTTATGTCATTGAATTGTATCGTACCGTTAGAAAACTTTAAGACATAGTAAAATAAAACAAATTTACACACCTTTTTATATCGAGATTAGCTTGTCATGTTTCGAGCCAATTCATGACCCAGCTTACTTATTTTTTTTATTAAATAAATCCTTACTAATACAATATTATAAGTAAGAAAGTGAGTTTGTTTGTTTGTTTGTTTGTTCCGCTTTCACGCCGTAACTACTGAATCGATTGCTTTGAAATTTTGCAAACATAAAGATAGAAGTCCGGATTAAATAATAGGGTACTTTTTATCCCGGAAAAAATTGATGTTCCCGAGGGAAAACAAAAATATAGTTTGCTTGATAGATCGATATCAATCGATGATAGATCGATATCGATCGATGATCGATCGATAGATGATAGATCGATGGCGCTGTGTATCGTTTGAAACGAGAAGTTTTCTTATAGCTGTGCTTTATACCGCAATATAACCAAGTTCCACGCGGGCGAAGCCGCGGGCGGAAAGCTAGTACGTGATAAGTCAGATTGTCAATTATTATAATGAAGCGCCAACATTGGTTCAAACATTTCGCTCACTTAAAATTAGTCGTTATTAACCATCGTATTCGATTATGAAATCGCCGAAACATTCGTACAAAATTTAAGTAGCTGTTTCCAGTAGCACAGAAGTAAATAACTTACCAGCGAAGTGAAACTACGACCGTATCCGCCTACAGCGTATGCGCATACCAGTGAGCATCACTCACTGGCTTTAATAAAACACAATTTAAAATTGGAAGGCAGTTGAAAATGATTTTTCAAGAGACTAGGATGGTTTTCTTTGTTTACATTAAAAGCCAAGGATACACTAGAGGACAAATGTCCCACGACACGTGTCCCCAGCAACGTCGAGCGAATTAGCGCGACGTTGACGGACTTCGCTCGACATATCGCGCGACACGTGTATAAGCGGATATAAGTCGCGCGATGTCGCCAGACATGTCAGGCGTAATCGGCCGACTTCGCTTGACATGTCGCCGACACAATGTCGTGGGACATTTTGTCCCCTAGTGTATCCCTGCTTAAAGTAAATTTTCAGCTAGTTTAGCACGACAGCGAATAGAGTTGCACGGTAGATTGATAGCTAATGCCTGTCACTGTCTAACTAGAGACGTCAGAAAGTGACAGGCTATCCCGCGTGCGAAGCGACTCACGCGTGTTGCTATGCTAAGACTACGGGATCAGCAGAAACATTAATCGAACTTCTAGCATAATTTTTAGGCTTGAACTTAAGAGGTGTTCGTTTTTACCACGGAAGAAATAGAGAGGTGTCACACTAATCTCAAAAAAAATCAGAACCACACAAAGTGTTTCCATGTGGTGTCGGGCTTAGAATAACTGTACGTCTAGTGTGTTCATTTCGATGGTGCAGTCGTTAACGAATTCGTTTGCGAGTTGTCGCGAAATGTACCTATGGAGACTTGTCGACCGTGGCAGTTGTGCAAACGTTCCGCTGGCGGCGCTGTCTCGCTTTCCATACAATTTTGCGATAACTCGCAAACGAATTCTTTAACGACTGCACCATCGAAATGAACACACTAGACGCTCAGTTCTCCATTTCTTCCATTGATGTCGGAAGAGGTGACTAAATAAATATAATTAAGGTAGTTACTTAACTTATTATACCTCTCTCATCAGTTAACCGAAAACTATGCTAAAACGGCGTGAAATAATCACAGTTTTGACTAAATAACGTTTCATGTGCTCCTACCCCATTTGGCAATACATATTTATTTATTTTTATTTATTTATAATTATTTCACGAAAGGCGTGATGTATGTAAAGTTGCGAACCGGGATTGTTGAGCCACTTGCCACTGTTCGCAATTTAGACGTGTAATCAATGACCGATGTGACCGACTAGATGTCAGCTATTGCATTAGTATTACACGACCAAGTTACAAACATAGGTAAGTGGCTCAACAATCCCTGTTCGCGATGGTACCTATGTAAGTTAATAAAATCGAAAGTGCGATAAAGTTCGCCTCTTAACCACTTCACAGCTGGATGCATGTAAGTAAGTAATTGCCTGGTGCACTAATTACCCCGTTAGGCCCCATACAGCCATTAGCACACTCATTACACATACAAACAACATAGCTGAGTAAATGATATAGTGATTAAAGCATGAGAATTATAGTATACGATGAAGGACACATTTTACTGTGAGTCCGTCATTCACACGTCTATTGTAAGTTTGTAAACGTAGTTTAACATTAGTTAAATAAATACTTAGTATTATAGTCCTAGAGGTTTTTTTGTGTGGACAATTACTTGGCCGTCTCCGCGTGTCTTTTTTTTCTTGAAAGACAAAATTGGAACGAATTTTTTTTACCTTTTACGTACAGTCCCGGAATCTAATTTGGCATGATTTTAAATAGTGGGGGAAAGTGTTGCGCGAAATTACTCTCTGTACGGCCTTGTAGACCAGTCTAGTGTGTGTTTTTTTTATTATATCTGATAGTTATAAATTGCCAAGATTCTTCTAAATAAGAACTTTTTAAAATATCAATGTATGGAGAATTATGGCTATTCGGAGTTTCCCATTTCGTTTTCAAAAGACGAATATGAAACCCGCCTGTTAATGTATGGACAAGATAAAATAAAACAATAAACCAAAAGCTAAGTTACCCTGTATCGATAAATAAGTAGCAACCTTTATTTTGACCACTCAATTCAATAGATGTCAATGAGATTTTTTCTCTTTTTGAACTAAGAAGACACTAAAGCACTATCTTGTCTAACAAAATGATATCTTGGGCGATAAATCTTCCCAACACGCGCCCTGAGCGACGGCTCAATTGATAGAATGATAATGAATGGCGAATTAAAGGACTGAGGCAGCTGCTTACCATCATGCGATCATATGAAGTTTATATTCACTACTTCGATTTTCAAATGAAGCAATATGTCATTGATGTTTGACTTTTTTGTACCTTATTTGTTTAGTTTTTATAACTATGTGTTGATTATGACTTATGACATTTATTTTTATTTAAATATTTACATAAAAATCTAAATCTTTACACTTAACAGTTTAATTATAAAAGAAATATATATAATTTCGTATTTGGGTCATAAAGTGTAAAGACTTTAATTTTTAAAATGCATGTTACAATAAAAACACGCGTTTAAATTGTTTACGTTGTTTTACGTGTAGGTCTCTAAATATTCATTCAATGGGAGGTTTTAATTATTTTTTTCGTTGTGGGTAGGTCAGTGTATTGAAAATCTTAATACAACCAAATGACGAATGATGGGGGTAGTTCTAGTAATCAGTCGTAAACATAGCGAAACCACATTTAGTCGCTTGTTTTCTGTCAACATTATCAATCGTAAGATCGTAAATAGTTTGTGTAAAACATTGAGTGTAAGTGCTGTGCTTATATTGTTACTAGTATTTTAACAGAAGAAAACGTCTACTTTTTAAAGACCTTCCAGTGTAAATAATGAATGTGCTCCAAAAATCCGCTTCAATAAAGTGTTACAATCATCAACATTTCCTACTCGCAAGGTCGAACCATCAGCCCCAGAGTAAGTACTACATAGATGGAGAATAAGTAGGTACAAGCGACATACCTCGGAGAGGACGCTGACTTCGTCCGCGACAAACTCATGCTGTGCTTCCGCACGAACTTCATCAGCTTGTGATTTCTCAAATCCATCTCGCACAGAACAGTAACAAAACAAAGACAAACTTCACACTGCACACGACCATTCACTATCCACTTGCACCGCCAACTAGTGAAATAATTAGAGCTATCGCAAACTGATTAACATAAAAATTTCAGGTTTTAGCCTTAAACTAAGCCGTTGAAATAACGTTTGTAATACGTTATTCGCGTCTCGGTCTGACGCGTGCTTTTGGTTGTAGGAGTGAAAGGGATGGGTGTGAGCTGTCGAAATCCGTTTGTTGCGATGATGTAAACCCTCCTGTTGATGTTAAATTTATATACATTGTAATTGTTTATTAAGCGCAGTAATAATTAAAACCGTATCAGTACCGGTCGGCTAAACTTATAAACGATGACGTGACCAAAAAGTGACGTGGTCAAAAAGACCGTGTGGTTTTCCAATAACACCCAGGCAATTTCTTTCGTGGATGTCGTAGTGGGCCACTATGGAAAGGTAAAGGTATATTTCAGGCGACAGGCTTGCAACGTTTTGAGTAATCGATATTGTAACATTTTTATGACCCTTGTGTTGGGTATAGAACACGATACCTATTTAGCCATTTCCATTTCTTCCGTGGATGTCGTAAGAGGCGAGACGGTTAGATTAAGACATGCTTTAAGTAACAGACTGGTGAATCTGTCACTGTTATGCCTCTTTTATCTCACTAATCTAATAACGCGGTTATTCTATGTATGCAGGCGTGACGGTGCAAGTTATGAATCACAGAAATTTTATTGTAATAGCCTATTCAATTTTAAACTAATTTGCGTAAGTAAACTCGGCTATCAAAAGCATGGACTTGACACGCAAAACAAACAAACTAATTACCAACAACAAGCCGCCAATGAACCATATACGTAATTTTATAACCCTTTAGTAAAAGGCTTCGCATCCCACATATAGCCCAGCGTGAAATGCAAGCTCTATTCACTGTTACACTGCTAACCTGAAAAGACCTATCTCCCCTTATTTCGATATACACATAGAACCTTTTGAACCAACCAACAAGGTATAACAGCCTAATTGTGAACTAGGAAACGTCGTATTCAAATTTGCACACTTGAAAATGGGAGTTAGTACCAGATCCACGTTTAGATAAAAGTCGGTATCCTTAGAACATCGGACGAGCTAGTTCATAATGTTTAGTGAATAGGGCATTAGATGAATGGGTTCTGGATGGGAAGAGTACAGAAGTGATTTATATTGAAGTGGTTTTAATGAGGAGTTTAACTTTAAAGTGGGAAATCCCGTGTCGTGTCGGACTTATATACACCTTTTCATTTTCCGAGGGTGTAAGAGGGGACTAAGTAGGTTATGGTATGCTTTAGGTGACCTGCTCGCAATCTGTCACTGTTTTTCCTCCTTTAGCTATCATTTATTTATGTTAAAATTGGCTACAAAACGTGAAAAATAATTATGGTTTTGTCTATGTATGTAATTCTGTGCCTCCTGTGAAAAGTGATACAACTCGACTTGT
>BHDV01006067.1:45320-60171 GCA_005406045.1 Adoxophyes honmai | reverse complement strand
TGTTTTTGGTACGGAACCCTTCGTGCGCGAGTCCGACTCGCACTTGGCCGGTTTTTCTTAATTGTCACTTTTTCCTTCCTTAAAACATTTTACGCCCGTATTTAGGGCTCTCGCTTGCTTGTACGCAATTCATTACGAGGGGGCGCTTCGGTAATGCTTGCACACGGGCGCCACATGGGCTAGAGACGGCCCTGTCTATATGGGGAGGTATCTTTTAAGGTGGGTATCATTTTACAAAGAGAAAAAAACAGAGAGATCAAAAAAATGGAATTTCGAAAAGATACCTATACCTACATTAGTTGGTTAAAGTATAATCGTATGTGATTTTTGTTTGCCTTCATGTTCCTCTCTTATAAATATTAAGTATGTAATGGCATTATTATTATTATTGCTTAATTAAGTTCAAAGATAAATGTGCATAAATATAAATAAATTGATGTACTAATTTCAACTATCCAAACAACGCACGAACTTCTCTCAAATTCGTAGAAACAGTATGATTTTATTTGTATTCTTATTCTAATATTTAGCGAATCAAAAGAATGTCCAATCTGTTGCGCTATTCTGTGGGAAGTCCCCGATGACGTCACAAGCTGCAGATGACGTAGATACACGACAGGCCGTGGGCGCGCGGCGTGAAGCGTGAAATACCCATTTATTGAAAGACGTGGAATTTCGGGCCAAGTTAACTCGGACCAAAGTAATAAAGGTTCCCTTTCAAGAAAATCGGATTCTCTTGTTTTGGACTAGCTTACCCGGCTGGGTGGTTTCGTGTTTCAATGAGGAATTTGGGTTAGGAATTCGTTTCAGTTAGGTTCAAATGTCAGCGTATTGTTTATTGGTCTATTCCAGGGGTCACCAATTAGTTTCGCTCGGTGTCCATTTTAAGAAATGAAATGACATTCGCAGTCCACACATTAAAAAAAAAAGTAATTACGGAAATTACAAAGGTTAATTTACATAATATCTATGAGGAAAATGTCATTTTTTATTGTTGATTATATGTCTGAAGTTTGGACTGGAATTGGTGCAAACTATTGACTTTAAATCCTGAAAATCAATGAAGATATATTTTTCGGTCCACATACACAATGGGTCAGCGGACCATATGCGGACCGCGGTCCGCTATCTGGTGACCCCTGGTCTATTCCGATTCCGACTAGGTAGTTACATTGTTAGCTCTGTGGGAAAGATTCCAATAGTGAGATCTCTCTCCAGACCTGGGGACCGAAGTCCACATAGAGTCAAAGTCACAAGTTACATTTACTTATGCAACCGATCTTCGGAACTTCGTTAGCGCGATGTAGAACATTTTGACAATTGATGACGTTTGTGGAAGAAGTTCTACTACGGGACGATAGGTGGCGCTGGGGTCGCTACAAATGTAACTCGGAAAAATCCATCTTATTCCATTAATGGAACTATAAAATGGTGGACAGCGAAAGGCAATATTTTTTCCAGTGGGGATTTTCTTTCTCCAAGTAAAATAAAAGCGATGCTAACTTGCCCCCACTACAAAAAATCTTGCCAAGTTAGTTGCCGGAATCTATAACAATGTACAATATCAAACTACTTACCATGTGCAGTCGAGGAAATTGGAGGTTTAGCAGGTTGACCGCCTTCATAATTTGTTCGCATTATAGGACAAGAGTACCCGAAATCGACGAGCATGTATGAAAAGACTAATGAATGTGGATGAAGCAAAAGAGGTGTCAGGATCGTAGCAAGTGGAACAAAGTGGTTGCTACTCTGCCTACCCGTGGGAAAGAGGCGTGACGGTATGTATGTATGTATGTATAGGACAAACCTCACCATGAAGTTCAATATTGAGTATTTATGTCATGCAACTGGCTGGAAACAGTAATCAGGCCAATTTTAGAAGTATCTCAACCCGCTAAACATCCAATTTCCCTGACTGTATCTGGTAAACCTAGACACCGGAAGCGTGATCGGTTTAATTCTTTACACAGCAACATGCGCGCGGGATGGACTATCGGTCATTGTCTGACATCTCTAGTTAGACATTGACGGGTATAGTCTAACTCACGCCCATCTCTACTCTCTACTGCCGAAGTTGGTCTGGTTCGAAGCAAATTTCACACTGGGCCCAACTGATTATAAAAATTGTGCTTTCCATTAAATATTCCGTCACGTTTCCAACTGACTACGCATCCCACTCACAGTATGTAACTTCTTATTACTACGTGCCTCCTTGGACGTAGGCGTTCCGCCAACGAGTTTCAGCCCGTCAGTCTTGTTCGTTGAATTACTCCCGACGTGTGGGCATTCGCTGCCTCCAGGGACTGGGATATCAGCGATTCTCAAACTGTGCGGTTCAAACTTACCGTTTTCAGTACCACTGCGATTATTGTCAGTTGGGATACCGTGTGGTGTCGGGTCTAGAATAACACCGCTCCATTTTTTCCGAGCACATACACACATAAGAGGCGGTTATGAAAGGTTAAGATACATTTTAGGCGATAGGCTGGCAACCTACCACTATTAAACCTGCTACTATTAAAACTTAAACCCTAATCAAAAATATGTTAGAAGTGGCTTGGTACGTGAAATAGTCATGGTTTTCTCCACGTTGCGTTTTGTGTGCTCTGCCTACCCCATTTGATAATACAGGCGTGATGTATGTGTGAATCAGAAAGTTGCAACTTCGTTGAGTCTGATTAACCCCTCCTCTTTGTTTGATAAGGATCCCAAAATTAACCGTCGTATGAGTAGGTATGATAAGGATCAGTATCATACCACTTTTTCGTTGCGATTTAGGATCCTTATCAAACACAGACAAACGTACTTAAAATTGCTAAAAATTCTAATGTCGGAACGGAAAGTTAACATTAGGTACTTATGCGACGCCTAGCGCCACCTATCATCGAACAACAATTTGTTATTTTTAGAGTCGGGGCCAGCTGGTACAGTCAAGGAAATTGATACCTGTGCCACTTTGTATATTTTCACAAGAAATGTCACTGTGACATACCATACCACAGTGTGATAAAAACCCTCATTTTGTTTCATGCCCATGTTTTTCAAAATTACTATAGTTCTCATCATTACAAACGTTAGACTGAAACTCCCACGTCGATACGACAGCTACTTTTTTTGGAAATTGATGGCAAAGTTTGCTTATACCCAGGTCACGAAATGTGAAAATATATTTTTTGCTCCGAAACTGTACTTTCTATTAAAGTTTCGATTATAACCCTCAAATGTGCGTATAACGTTCTACTTTTGTGTAAGTATTCACAAGTCTGCCGTTAATAGTTATCGAGATTTTAATATGTTTCTATGTTATCGAAATTATTTTTTATTTTCCGTTTAACGCCGTATTAGCAAAAGATATTTATACATAAGAAAGTTTGTACATACCTTTATGTACGGTATTTTTTTCACGTGCTAATTCCGCGTTATTCACGAGTTACGGAGTATGCAACTTACATCCGGATTTTTTGAGGTAAGGGTTGTCACTTTCGGTCAGAATATTTTCATAGTAAAGGCATTTATGTTTATTAGTAAAGTTTTTGAATTTCCTGCCAACACGTCAGTAACATTTTGTAGTCTCGCGAAATAGGGTTTCTTAATTTTTTTTTAAGAAACTTGTGTTTTTGTGTTTGTGTTTAAATTTCAATAATTCATAATCAATCATGAGAAAAAATAAAGGAACACAATGTTCTATTAGCAAGACTTACATTTAGGTACAAAGTATTAAATAAGGTTTCATCTTTAAGTTTGAATTTATGATCATTACATAATATTAGATCTTTTTAAGTTGATAACCTTATGCAACGAGGTTACTCGCTAAAGATAAGCTGGGTAGTTTTACATAGTAAAGTAATACATGTCATAACAGTGACATTGATTGTTAATAACTATACTTCATTCACGGAAACAAGTTAATATAGTGCTCTCTCTCTCTCTCTCTCTCTCTCTCTCTCTCTCTCTCTCTCACGTAATCCCATACAAATGACTAAGACAAAAAGTCTATGACATTAGACAATGCAATAACATTAACATTAGGCTACTAAAATACATAGGAGTGAATTTTAATTTTTAGTTGGAATTAAAAGTAAAAAATTTAGACTTTTTCAAGTTTACAACTTTATATTCGTCATAATAAGTGGCAAAAGTGATGTTAAATAGTCTTCTCATTCAAAGTGATTTTTTTTGCACAATCCAATGAAAATTCTAATTTTAAAGAACGATGACGATTGCGGTTTCATGTAAATATATAACTTTACCCGGATATTAATATAACAGGCGTCCGGATATATGAAGTGACAACCCTGATGAAAAAGTTATTTTGTTAATAACTTGTAAATAACGCGGAATTAGCACGTGAAAAAAATACCGTACATAAAGGTATGTACAAACTTTCTTATGTATAAATATCTTTTGCTAATACGGCGTTAAACGGAAAATAAAAAATAATTTCGATAACATAGAAACATATTAAAATCTCGATAACTATTAACGGCAGACTTGTGAATACTTACACAAAAGTAGAACGTTATACGCACATTTGAGGGTTATAATCGAAACTTTAATAGAAAGTACAGTTTCGGAGCAAAAAATATATTTTCACATTTCGTGACCTGGGTATAAGCAAACTTTGACATCAATTTCCAAAAAAAGTAGCTGTCGTATCGACGTGGGAGTTTCAGTCTAACGTTTGTAATGATGAGAACTATAGTAATTTTGAAAAACATGGGCATGAAACAAAATGAGGGTTTTTATCACACTGTGCATACTAAGTATCTACTAATCAAAGGAATATGAAACTATGAAAAGGTTCAAAGTGGCACAGGTATCAATTTCCTTGACTGTATGGTCGTTCCAATTTGGCAATAGGTACTATGTAGCATTCAACTCGCTACAAACGCAGAAGTTTAGGAACCACAGGCTACAGAGTTATTATGATATTGTACTGGTAAATGAATCAACGGCGAAACAAACAATCATATTGGGTTGTTCAAGCTGGCAACTTGAGGAAAGCTGTATGTAGGTAGGTATTAGTACAATCCACATAATATATAAATCGCGCCTGTATTCTTTTGTGGTAGGCAGAGCAAACGAAAAGTCAGATAGCAAAACCATGCTATTTCACGTTTTTATAACCACTTTTATATTTAAAGTTAAACAAAATATAATAGTGAAGTTGCTAGTCTAAAGCACGCCCGAACCTATTTCCTAGGTCTCGAATTCGCCATCCACGGAAGAACCGTACAGGTGATATTCTAAACCTGACAGTACCGTGGGGACCTAACTTATAATCAAGTAGGTAATATCAGTAGATTTCTATGTTATTGTTATAGGTAATTTGTAATTGTATATCTTTGTATTTTGTTTTGTCATAAGTATGTTATATTCTTTCTGGTAGTTAATTAGTAATATCATATAGTCACACATACAGATACACAGTCATTATCATACTTTCAACGGAGTTGAAAGTCTTCCTTCTTGAGCCTTAGGATTCATTGAAATTCGTATAATTTGTGAACTTGTGTAGAACTTGTGTGTGATGTGGACGGTCCTACAAGCAATAACCATGTATTCTATCAGCACCTGCTGTTGTAATTATTCCGTAGAAAGTGTGGGAAACAATCCAAAAGAGACATCTCCAGGTAGATGTTATGCCTGGGGAGTGGGGACCAAAGTCCACAAAGAGTAAGCTGGAAGTTGTATCTTCGAAACTTTGTTGGTGCGATGTAGACTACCTTTAGACAGGTTGATGTCGCAGATGATGTTTGTAGAAGTTCTACTACTCGATGATAGGTGGCGCTAGGGGTCGCTACAAAGGTATTTGACGTATGAACGGAATTAGTTATGTGATAAAAAAAACAAAAGCAGATAAATGTATTTAAATTTTAATCACTTTGTTTAACTTTTACCTTTTACTGAAGTAACAGCCCCAGTTATGGACAGTTCGTTCTTAATTTAAAGATCATATTCCTTAGCCCTTTCCAATCGAGCTAATACGATTGTGGGATTTAAGTCTGGAACCGAAGTGGGCTGTCAATAAGGTTCAAATCCAATTGAATTTAACCCTCACGATGGTGTCAACTCGGTTGGAAAGTGTTAACAGGTATTACTTGTCCGTTACTGGTGCCGCTACCTCAATAAAGCTTTAAACGACTATAAAAGTTTTTATTGGCAATTATTTATCAAAGATCATAAAGCGATAACAGTTACACTAAGTATTTAACCTCAGGTAAAAGAAAAATGCTTGCGTGCATCTGACATAAGGACATAACATGAGGTACGAAAGCGAGCGGTAGCAAGGGTAGTAACATTATTAATACAGTACAGGCATAATTCAGCTTACGTGAAGGAGGAACCCTTCAATAAATTTAACAAATCACTCGACTTAAATACTAGTGGAAACTAAAAATTCCATTCCAGAATAAAGGTTTTGAGTATGTAGCTTTTTGTGATTTGTGCCTACCCCAATTGGGAATAAAGGCGTGATGTATGAATAGTTATTATGTCAACGATTTTCATAGTTGTTCGAGATAACACAAGAGGAAATCACATTTTTTTCTCCTATTGGAATAGCAAGAGTTCATGATTCCGAGAAGAAATAACATAAAAAGTACAGAAAATATCACATAACATTTTTAAAAATGCTCTTCTCTTCGTTTTTCTCTCCTTATCCAACAAAGTGTAGATACTTAATATCATCAAATTAATAATTTGACTGCTTTAAGTAAAGATATTTAGATAAATTTAAACAATAACAATATTTAACAATCATTTCCGAGAATGCTTACTTGAAGGCGATTAATTGGTGTAAAGTGTGTTTTATTTACTTTCGATATAGAGACACATACCTACTTATCGAATGAAATTAAATACAATAAGTATTATATTTAATTTCATCATTAAAATTCTAAAGTTCAAATCAACCGTGTTATTAATATGGTTTGCCTGCATTTGTACTTTTCACTACTATTTTAGTATTAGTTCAACAAATTACTAATTATCGCTTTAAAAATAATGACCCTCGAAGACGTTTCTTACAGATTCTGTGTCAAATTTTGTGACCATGTACTATTGCTATTCATGTCCAAAATTAATAAATAAATGTTAGGTACTTACATAATAATAACCTTTGTGTTTTTCATCTTCCCGCGTACCTACTGTCAACTATTTCTTTAGAAAAATGGTTTAGTCTCTGAATCCGTGCACTGTATTTCGAATCTACATTTACCCCACAAGTTTTTTCATAAAACAACAAAAAATTTGGCTATACCTTTCTAGATTTGTATTTATTAACATAATGATTCCGCAGTTCTTTCAATAGGAACTTATCGTGGCCCACACTGCGTCTTAACTTGTATTGCGTGATGTGAACGTTGGTTTCGCCGCCCACGCGCACATTTATAAGCCCGTAGGGATATATCCTGCTAGTAAACACCACTTCCCCAAACCCACAGTACACTTCCACACTGCTCGAGTCCATGAAAATCCGCATGTTGACAGACTCCATAGGGCACCAATCGGCTCGTCTCACTCCGTCGTGGCCTCCGCGGTCTATGCTCACGTAGCGATGGTCAGCAGAGTACCCAATTTTAAACTGATTCCCGATCCCCCATTCGAAGCTCAAGTTGATGTCTCTTAGCGCCGTGGTGGCGTTGAGAGTCACCTCGAAGGACTTGTAGCCAGCTCTGAACGACTCTCCCGGGGAGTACCAGGCCGATTCGAGGATCTCGGTCCGCAGCTTGATGGATTCCCGGACGGGGTTCATGCGTATGGCGCCGTAGCGGTCCAGCTGCAGCTCCCGGACAAGCGTCAGCATGTGCGCCCAGCCATTCTTCGCTTCCTTCACCTCGACATCCATCGAGCCTATCCAACCTATCAGGAGTCTCCTCCCGTCGGGGGCCACCATGGTCTTCGCCGCGTAGAAATCATGCCCGTGGTCGAGTTCGTGGAAGGTGCTCGTCGATATCTCCATGTCTTCGAATTCTAGGGACTTGTAGTTGAACTTGCCGACCAGGTAGCCGGTCTGGTATTTGTTCCGGAACCGGAAGCCATCGGGTTCGATGCCCTGCACGGACAGGATCAGCACGTCGAGGCCGTCTATGTCGATGATGTCGGGGTTCTCCCACATGTAGCCCATGTCGCCGTACGAGAAGGCGAGGGTCCTGTTGAACTTCCAACTGAACATGTCGGCGGAGGTGTAGAGCTCTATCTTCCCGTGGTAGTCGTTGGTGGTGGAGCCGACCATCATGTACCAGTGCTGGCTGTAGCGCCAGACCTTGGGGTTGCGGAACTCGCCGACGCCGTACGGCGGGACCCGTATGATGGGGTTGTAGAGGTATTTGCGGAACATGATGGCGTCGGCGCTGATGGCCACGTTCTGCGTCTGGGTGGTGGCGTTGTTGGCGATGACGTGTCCGGAGTAGAACAGCGTGAGGTAGCGGTTGTGGATGAGCGCCGAGCCGGAGAGGCAGCCGTGCTTCTCGTAGTAGTCCTTGGGGACGAGCGCGGCGGGGTAGTGCTTCCAGTCGATGAGGTTCTTGCTGGCGACGTGGCCCCAGTGCGTGGCGCCCCAGGCGCCGTTGTAGGGGTGGTACTGGTAGAACACGTGGTACAGCGACTTGTAGAAGGCGAAGCCCGCGGGGTAGCCCACCCAGCCCACGGGCGCCACGATGTGGTACATGGGCCGGTACTTCCTCTTGACCGGGAACTTCTTCTGCTCCAGAAAGGCCTCTATGTGCGCGTAGTCGTGCGCGAACTCGGCCGAGGCCAGGCAGAGGCCGACAAGCCAAAGGACGACCTCCATCCGCGAAGACGACCACAAGACTGATCTAAAAGTATGATTTCATCGCTGTCCGTATGACACTACGGGAATGTGTTTGTAAACTTCGCATCCCAGATAATAATAAAGAATGGTTAGACAAGCACCTCCGTAAGGAGATCATTGTTAATGGAATAGACAATTACGATGATCTAATGTGATGCCGGACATAATAGTCGGTTGTTTTATATTTCAATTGATGTTATGATGGATCTGAACTTTTGAACTCATAACAGAAAGTTATAGACTTAGGTACTGAAGAGTGGGAACGCCAATAATTTCCATTCATAGGTAAGGCGGAAGTACGTAGTACAATATAGGTACAGTCGCCAGCATTAATTTCTGCCACGTAACAAAACATCTGACAGGTCCTACTCCCCCTAGTAATAGAGTCGTATCAGATATTAGTGCAGCCTTATTGCATCAGATTGGTGCTGGTGACTGTACACGAGTTAATTAAATAAAATCTTCCGGATATTTATTTTTTTCCTAAACTTAAAAGCCACTCTTATCTGTGGAGTAACTACTAGTAAGACCTTTGGCCAGCGGTTTGATTTGCTGTAGGCTTAGCACATCGACACGCGCGCGATACCCTACATGTAATTTTCTGACGTCTCCAATTGGTGACAGGTAGTCTATCTCGCGCGCGACTTGACTGACGCTTTTCAGTGCTAGCCGGGTCATACGGCGTGCACTACTTATTCCTTCATCTGGTCAAAATAGGATATCACGGGCCTTCCTCCCCCTTGCTGGCCATCAACTTTGTTTTAACAACATTATTTTTAATTATGTGTCAGGTTATAAAACTGGGGCCCGGCGTAGCTCATCTTTTTAATAGATTCAGCAACTACAAAACTGGTTTAGATGCGGTTTTTACAATTAGTAAGGGTCAGTTCACACCGCGACGAGACGCGACGCGGCGCTGCACGACGATGCATGTGGTTTCGCGCTGCGCAGCGAGGCGTAGCGCGACGACCTGAATTCTCACAGTGAAACGTGAACCTTATCGCGTAGCGAATAAAGTATATTTTGAGTTGCCAGGGCTACGTCCGCGTCACCGCTCCCGCACGGGTGGCGGCGTAGCGCTGCACCGCGCTGCGCAGCGCGAAACCACATGCATCGTCGTGCAGCGCCGCGTCGCGTCTCGTTGCGGTGTGAACTGACCCTTACGTATAAAATAGCTATAAAATAACTTCGCAAGTTTTCGAAATGCTCCGATTCAAGCCGGGGCGGGGCGTAAGTTTTATTTATATTTAATAATGAAAATAAAATGGCAGCAGAGGGTTAATGCATTAATACACAAATAATAAAATTGTTTCCAAATAATATTGATTTTTATATTTGATATAATTTAGTGATACATCCAAACGAGCATTACTGTGATATAATTAATGAGAATACATTTAATTGCCATTATTGACGGGAACTTAAAATTAAATTTGGAAAATTCTGTGCATGATTTACGAAGTAAATTAAAGTCAAAAATGAATAACGAACACAACTCTTTTTTAACAATAATATCATTGGTTGTCGCTTATATGTAGAATCTGCAAATACATTTAACTATAAAAACTGCCAAATTCATCATTTTACTCCAGATCAGAAAATTACATAAAACTATTAGTGTGTTGTTGTCTGTATAAATAATACATAACATAACCGTCACGCCTTATTCCCTGCGGGGTAGGCACAGACAACAGAGCGCCATTCGCTTCTATTCTGACATACTTCTCTTGCTTCACTCACATTCATAACTCTCGTCATACATGCTCGACGGTTTCGGGTACTCCTAATTTGGCCTCCCTTTAGTACATCGTCGATCTGGTCGATATACGTTCTTCGGGGGCGCCCTCGACCGACTTGCCCAAACACACTTCCCTTGTAAATTTGCTTACATATCCTTGCTTCATCCATTCTCTCCACATGCCCAAACCAACGCAGCATACCCTTCTCTATCCGTGTTATAATACTCTCTTTCAGACCACACTTCTCTCTAATCACGCTATTACGCACCCTATCAGTAAGTTTGATACCACTCATGCTTCGCAAAGAACGCATCTCAACCGCATTTACTCTACTTTCATGTTTCTTCTGCCACACCCAACTCTCTCTGCCATACATCAAAGTAGGCACAAGCACACCGTTGTGAATAGCCAGACGAGCATTCTTAGAAATTTCCTGACGGCTCACAACTGAGTGAAGTGCTCCATTCATTTGATTTCCCGCTTTCACTCTTCTTTCAATATCCTCATCGTACTTACCGTCACTCGTGAACATGCATCCCAAATATCTAAACTCTCTCACTTGTTCTAATCTTTCACTTCCAACTGTTATAATACATTCAGTCATCTCGTCGTTCTTCTCTATCACCATAACTTTCGTTTTACCTACATTCATTTTCATTCCCTTATTTTCAAAAGATTCGTACATTAGAGTCACCATGTCCTGTAACTCACACGCCGACGATGCAAGGAGCACCTGATCATCGGCGTACAAGAGACATTTGATGAGAGACTCCCCTATCTTCAATCCACAGTCTCGCTCTTTTAAGTCGAGTAAACAGTCATCCATGAAAAGATTGAATAGCCACGGCGATGCTACACAACCCTGTCTGACACCCCGAGAAATGTCAAACCAGTCCGAATAGGCACCGTTCAATCTGACGCAAGCTCTGGAATCCTTATATAAGGATTTCAGAGCCTGTATCAAGTCGCCATCCACTCCTCTCCTGGACAACGTTGACCACAGTTCATCCCTCTTCACTCTATCATAGGCTTTCTCAAGATCCACGAAAGCGCAGTACACTTTTTGGCCTTTCGCTAGGAACTTCTCGGCTACACACCGTAATGAGAAAACCTGATCCGTACATCCCATTCCCTTTCTAAAACCCGCTTGCACATCCCAAATACTGCTCTCAGTTGCATTTATCACTCTTTCAATCAAAATTCTCGCATACAACTTGCCTACTATGCTTAAAAGACTGATACCTCGATAATTTTTGCATTCTTGCTGTGAGCCCTTCCCTTTAAAAAGTGGCACAATAACTGCTTTGGTCCAGTCATCCGGAACCTTGCCCTGTTGCCAACACAGGTTAAAGAGGCGATACAGCCAGTCTGCCATCAAACTACCACCAGCTTTTAGCATTTCCGCAGTCACACTATCATACCCAGCAGCTTTACCTACTTTCAGGTCCTTCATCGCTTTCATTATTTCTTCTATACAAATTCCATCGTTATTCCCTGTTACTCTCGATTCTGTATAAATAATTTATTCTATAATTCAACACACGTATGATTTGGTCACGTAGTCGCAGATAAGATTTTTTTTTGCAGTTCCACTTAATTTTATGAACTGAAAGTAACATTTATTCCAAGAAAAGATCATCAAAATAACGTATGTGATTTACAGACTGACGATTACGTGTTTCAAAAATGAAGCTACCTACACGAACTAAGCAAAGCATACAAAATAATATCAGCTACGTTACTTTATCACAGAACAATAAATAATGTTGGTCCATCCTTACAAAATAGATTAATAGCTCTTAAAAACTCTTTTGGTTAACAATGACGTTATGTAAAACACTTTATATTCGTTAGTAACAATAAAAATATTATAAAAAGTTAGTTGTGTACTTTATAAAATTATTAACAACCACATTACAATAACAATTATGTATATTAACCAATGATATAAAAATAATATATGTATGTTTACTTATCTAATAATGCTTCTAAATCTATTATGGAAGACTTTATATTTATTTTCTTCATAAAAAACACTGCATCTTTAGTTATTGCTACATATCTATGTTATTCCATTTTACAATTCACTTACTAAATTTAGTTTAAATAGTTTTATAAAATCAACAATAATCATCGGAAGTATAACGTATAATTAATAATTATGTATTTCTTTATTAATGGACCACACGAACTACGAATTAAGCTTGGCTCTGAAACTACGTATTTATCTATAAAAATAAATATATAATTAATTAATTGACCATTTCATACACATTTGCGTTTGATATGTAATTTTTGAGCAAAGGTATTAAATTTTAACTTATTTTTTATGATATCTTGTCTGTTAGTTATATTCAAGTTTTCGATATGCGTATTATAATTATACTCGCCATTTCGATTTTAGCTTTGGCTTGATTTTGTTTGTTTGACATAAAAACGAACTGCAACTCGACAAGACTACGATCGCATTTCCACTGTGCTTTCTTGCCGAACCAATGTCAGGCGGTCATTCATATCTGCGTCAACCTTTTTTTGAAAAGGCGAGGGGCGCACCGCCCCAAACGACACTTTTTTTGTTTGATACATTTATATATTTAATGTTAAACGTCCATAAAAATTTCAGTGTCTAAAATGTAATTTAGGCAAATTTAGATTGATATTAAAAAAAAAATTAAGTGACGTCATCGTACTAATCAATGTCAAAGGAACACGGATCAAGACCGGAAAGGTTAGGAAGTAACAGTACGATTACGTCACGCCCTTTTCAATCAATAAAAAATCTCGCAATATTATTGCACGTTTTAAAAACCGTCTGTAAATTGCATATATCCCCGGTTAACAGTTCTATTCCGAATTAAACGCATACGAGTCACCGAGGATCACCCCAAAGACGAGTACAGTCCCCGGCATCTAACTTGGCAAGATTTCAAGTAGTGGAGGTAAGTTAGGGCAACCATGTTTCCTGTAGTTTTCATACATTTAATATGGACTCGCCGCCTGTGGCCGCCATACGCTACAATTATCACCTCGCTTCTTGTGGCCACTAAACGGCTGTCTGAACGTAACAAATGGCTGTGCGCTTCAAATATTTTTGTAGCTGCGTTTAGCTTCTCGTGGCGTTTGTGGCTGTGGCCGACACTTAGCGGGGGTTAGAACCTTGCCAAATTAGAAGCCGGGGACTATACCTTAACTGTTTAGATAGTTAAAACAATGTAAACAATCTTGACATGTCTTTTTGTTGAAATACACAGTCTAAAAATGAAAATCGTTACACTATACAATTCAATTATGAAACTAAATGATTTTTTCATACGTAAATTGTAAAATGTAAAGATTTCGATGTATAAAGTGTACGTTTAAATAAAAAGACACGTCAAGATTGTTTATATTGTTTTAACTACCTAAACAAACAAGGTATAGCTAACAGGTACTAACGAGCTGGCTGTTTCTGTGTAGCGGCGTGCTGTAGCGCGGCATGTAGGTCGGCCCAGAGGGTGGCCACCCGCGCGTGCGTGGAGCCCTGGGTCCGGAACAGGGCGGGGAGGGACTCCACGGCTGCCAGAGCGTAAGCCCGGGACAGGAGCGCCTCCTGAAACAAGGTTAAAAGCGTTTTGAGTTACCGGTGAGACCTGATTCGACAGCTTACCAATTAATTTGGTAGTTTCGACTGGAAAATAAAACTATTGATGGCAGTCGAATGCTGATGTAAAAAGAAATTAAATCCTTATTTAAACATATACAGGGAAGCCGAAAATTTACCGAAAATATATTAACCAGTGGTCAGTATACATATAGGTCGGTATACGCATTTGAAAACCCCTGTAAAATATTTCCTGAAAATGTTCATTATAGACGTTGTGGGAGACAAATGTCCGCTTACACAAATTGTACAGTCTTTTAATTGCCACGACGTATAACGAGAGCGAATAGTGACGTCCGCTTCGCACCCAAGCTACATGTAAGGTGATCAACAAGATGGCGACGGACGCGTCGTACGGGCGGTCGCCGTGTTGACGTGACATCTATCAATCAACAGCCAATAACAACGCAAGAGTTTAGCGGGCGAAAAAAAATCTTTTATCATAGTAGATCGCAGCTGAAGTTACGCCACTAAAATTAGTCTAATGCGCAGATACATCGTGGAGCAACATTTGATTGGTGATACTGTATGTAACTACGATCCGGTCTCTGATGGTCAGCAATATGGGCATCTCACCTGTGCCGCGCAGCAGAGCGCGTAGCGGTGCCGGTCCCGCAGCAGCTGCGAGGCGGCGCTGTGCTTGGCGGCGGCGGCCGC
>BHDV01006067.1:0-19244 GCA_005406045.1 Adoxophyes honmai | reverse complement strand
AAAAAAAAAAAAAAAAAATTGTGACTATTTCACATTTCATAGCTTCTTGGAACATAATTTAAGGTTTAAACATAGATGAAAGATGTAATGTAATAGTGATAGGTTTCTAGCCTGTCGTCTAAAACATGCCTAAAGCATACTTATCTAAACCTATTTCGTCTCATGACTTCCACAGAAGAAATGGATAGGTTAACAATTAACCTCTCGTATGCTACTGAGCAGATCGGCTCCATTTTAAGGATATCTTTTTTTATTTTTATTTTAATCACCATAATTTGTAGATATTGAAACAGAAGAGGCTCGAATGCAGTATATTTTTCCTTTCCCGCATACATACATAGGGGTTAAGGGTTCTCTTCTGACAATTTTTAATAAGGACTAATGAAATGACAGATGTGGCAAAAAAAAAATCATTTTTACATTTTTGATGAAAAGTAAACCTATGCCATGTTTCTTGTGACTGACTGCTATACCACATTTTTGTTAGTACTACCATCAAAAACACCATGACTCGCCCTATGTACTGCGTGCGGTGACGGCAGCAGTGTGGCACTGGTCTAAGTTGACAGTAAACTAAGCAAGATTTTAATTTGTGCAGTTAAGTTCACACTTCAATACGGAATAAACAAATTTATTCCTTTTCCTGGCCTAATTATTGCAGACTACAGTACTAGTGACAAGGTCAGTTTTCTCAAAAATTTGTATATACATGGAGCATGGAGGACTGTTTTGGGAATGTGATACAAAAAGGGCAAATCGAGAATATTTACTATAAGAAAATAGATGTGAGTAAATGCAATAAAAATAACGGATAATGGAATGGAAATGTTTTGGGCTCTTTTGACTAATGGACAAGCTAATGAATTCAAATTTATATTGATAACTACATGGAAATGTAAAATAAAACCAGCATTTAGGTTCTAATTATATTTAATCAACACCAATTTTCTCATTACACATACATTAAAGTGCATCAAAATTACTGCTATCCACATACTGCCACAGCAAACACATTGCTTTTACACTAATTTATAGTTATCGCTACAGTCACTAAAAAATAAAACTAGTCTCGCACAGGATACTGCTAGTGAACTCATTGAAAGAAATTAAGAATAAAAGTGATTGTAAAAAAACTCATTGCCTATGAACAATATCAAACAGTATCTAATGCGAACACATAGTAAACTTACACAATAAGAATGTATGTATAAAAAAAATTCAGTTCTGCCTCTTATAATTTACTTATGAATGTTAGACAAGTTAAATGTAAGACGATGATATAGAAAATTGTTATGGAATTTAGTTATACTTGAATTACAAATAATTTATGATAAAGTACTAAAACTAATTTAAGCACGCTCTCCACGGATTCGCCGAGCAAGCTGGATGTCTTTAGGCATGATCGTCACGCGCTTAGCGTGGATAGCACACAAGTTGGTGTCTTCAAAGAGACCAACGAGGTAGGCTTCGCTCGCTTCCTGCAGACAAAAGATATTTCATATTATTGCGCAATTACTAAAATTCCACTAATTAACCTATAATGACTCATTTCGAGCTGATGAGAAAATAATGGAAATAGTTAAAAATAGAAGCTAAAATTATTGTTTACAAATTACAACTTTAACTGTGATATTAGATAATTAACAACGAAGAAATACGAGGAATTAATAGAAACCACGTGTTATTTATAGAAATGTTTCAGCAACCCACCTGGAGAGCGCCAATAGCAGCAGACTGGAAACGCAGATCAGTCTTGAAATCCTGAGCGATTTCTCTCACGAGACGCTGGAAGGGCAGCTTGCGGATGAGCAACTCAGTAGACTTCTGGTAACGACGGATCTCACGAAGAGCCACAGTACCAGGGCGGTAACGATGGGGTTTCTTCACTCCACCAGTGCTGGGCGCAGATTTTCGCGCCGCTTTAGTCGCCAACTGCTTACGGGGAGCCTTTCCTCCCGTGGATTTACGAGCAGTCTGCTTGGTACGTGCCATGTTTTACTACAAAGAAAAAAGAAAGAGCTTAGCACATCATAAATTGTTATTGCATCAAAATGCAACACGGGTGATGTTCGAGTTAACTAAATATCTCAATACAGAACATTTTACACATAAATTTTTCGATAAAATAGATTATCAGAGAAAAATGCTTCGTTTTATTCACCTTTTGCGGTAATTTATGAAGATTTAACGAACTTTAGCACAAATTTACACACGGAGCTTCACAACAATGATCATATGCTCAAAATGGCGCCGAGAGAATGGCGGGTTAACGTTCAGTGACGCTAGTTCAATGATCGTTCATTGGTTTCCCTCGCAACGATTCTCAGCTTGTGATTGGTCGTAATGTAGGCTCTGCTATTGGCTAGCCGATGTGCTTTTGTGTAATATTTTTTATTGGTTGGAATTTACAAAAATGTTACAGCTATAAAATATTTCTTGTAATTTTTGTGGCTTTTCTTGTGATATCCTTAATATTCCTATCGTTACTTGTTCATTCCAGTCTTCATTTTTTAACATTTATTAGTGATTATGACATGTGCAATAGTATAATGTTTTTCAATTAAAGTTATAGCAAAATAAAATATAACAAAATGTACGTGTTTCATAGGTTTCATACATTACTGATTATCTTCAGGCTACTTACTATTGCTAAAAACTACTAAAAAAAATTAAATATTATTTTAATAGACTGTAACTAATAATGACAACAGCTACGGCCTATTTTTTGTTTCAGCTAAACACAGTAGAAAAATCCCTAGAGAAAAAGGGAGACAGCTACAAAACATTTGACGTGACAGTACGACAATTCTGTTCTGTCAAAAATAGTTTGCGTTTAGTTTATTAATTTCTTTTGTTCGTTGTTGGAAAGTTGCTCCTGTTTCGGAGATAAGGTTTTTTTAAGTTCAAGGCCATTTAAAGTCTAATGGAGTGTGTCTTTCATAACGAAAATAACATTATTTTAGCGCACTGTTTACTAATTACATCTTTCCAAAATATTTTGCATCACGTGATCTTATTGAATTTTAATTGGTCGTCGGTGAGCGTGCCCTGCGCGACGCGAGAGGCGCAACGCAATAATAGTTTTCCAAAATGCCGTCGGAATCGAAGCCTTTGTTGACAGCTCAAACAGAAAAACCAAATCATTATAAGTAAGTTTGATAATAAAATGCTTTGTTTTTGTGAAGTGAAAGTGTAAATAACGTAGTTTCTAGTGGTGTGCCATTCACTTAGCCCTGTGGTCTAATTCTTACAGATATCTAAAGGAATTCCGAGTGGAGCAGTGCCCGTCTTTCTTACAACACAAATGTACACAACATAGACCTTTTACATGTTTTCATTGGCATTTCAATAATCAAAGAAGAAGAAGACCTGTTAGAAAAAGAGACGGATCTTTCAACTATAGCGCTGATAACTATTGTACGAAATATAATGAGACTTCGGGTATTTGCGAGGATGGAGACGAGTGAGTATTGTCATTTGCTTTGTTTTCGACGGTCGCCTGCCTCCGTGGCATCAGACGCTTGGCGACACCGACGGTGTTCATTATGCTATTTTAGAGTCAAATTACATGTCATTTTCTCCTGTAAAAGTCGTAAAATGCGATAAAAAACTTGTTTACCAATAGTAAATTATAATGCTACCTGTTTGAGATTGTATCTGTGCATCGTACTTGTTGGCTCTTTTGGATGCTTTTCGATTTTGCTGGTTAATAAGCAAGCCCATTGTTCAATATTGAACACTTGAAGCTGTTTTCTCTATATCCCACTCCAATATTTTCTTGGCTTGGCCACTCAATAGGATTTTAATGAGACTGGGCAAGCCTAATGACTTTACAGATTGGATATTACAATTTCAAGGACATGATGTAAATGATGTTAAGTATAGTGTGAGAATTTATGGTATTACATTAAATTTCTTCTCTTTGTAGAGACTTTGAAAGTTGTAACATAATGACCTGCAAAATTCCAATAGGAATGGTGCTTTACAAACAAAATCATTAGTGGGTTACTAATTGGTGTTTGTTCAGCTGTGAAGTGTGTAATAACTTTACAGCTAATGTGATATTATCAGCACATCTGTCTTTAACCCTTTCAGGACCATAAGGTTATGAGACCTTATGCAAGTATTTTAGGTACCTACCTATTTATATTAACTTATTAAGGTCAAAAAAAAAAGAATTATAAAGTCAACTTTTTTTTTTTTTGTTATTTATTGGACAGCGATGTCCCTATGATTAATTTTGTGTTGGTGCTAGCATATAAAATGAAAATAGTACGTCCAGAAACTATTTTTTTAACGAAAGGTAAAATAAAAATAAGCTTCTCAATAACTGTTATATTGTATTATTTCTATTTGGGACACCGGTGTTCCCGTGGTCGTTAAAGGGTTAAGATAAAACATACACCAAATGACAGCCAACAGTCATTAAATAAAAATATTTCTGAACAACAAAAATGTAAGATACATAAGAATTACTCTTTCTCTTCATATAAATTGCTAGTTGATAGAGCTAAGTTTTCATTGTATGTGACTCATTATATTGAACATGTCTAAAAATTAACATCACTTGACCAAAAGATGATCCTTTGTGTCAATTTGACCTAAGATTGACAAAAGATTTTCACTAACTTAAATTCTTTGTTGTCAAACTTGTTTATACATACATATTCTCACGTCTGTATTCCCAAGAGGGATAGGCAGAGCACATGAATTCAAAAATCCAGTGCCACATTTAGCAATTTTATCAGGGTAACCAGATGGTTAAATGTGATATTAAACTTGTTTATCCATAAAATAAAAACAGTAGAATCACTTGCCAGTCTTTAAGTCATGAAAATCATGTCACAATAGCAAAGAGCCCACAAGCCACTATCATTGTTGGCTAATGGCTTCTTACTTGTTGACAAAAATTAACATTCTATTTAACACATTCACGACCAAGCGTAAAATCAAAACATCTGCTCGGAACCGAGTAGTCTATAGCTAGTACAAAATGAACCCGGCTACTGGGTTCTCGGTGTCTCGCGAATGTTTTGAAGAACCCGGAAGCCGGGTCCTTGGTTCTGAATGTGTTAAAGTAACAATATAAAGTACATACCTGTCTTGTAGAGTTCTAGGTGGTTCACCACTGGCTGCTTCGAAATACGCTGCAGGATTGAATGAAACAAAACTTTATTTATACCAATGTTTTAAGTGTCTGCTGCAGAATAATAGTTACTTAATTTCTCTTAATGTTACAAAATAATTAAAAAGCATTTAATTCTAGTACTTTAATTACGTGATTAGGGTTATTTTTAGAGTTGGTAATTGCTATGCATATTAATGTAATTAAGTAATGACTTGTCATTTGTTAATAGCTTCAATTTTCAAACGACATTTAATTGGAAATCCCATTGTAATTAATGTACAACTAATCTAGAACTGAGATAGGCGCATCTATGACGTCAAGTTGCAGATCAACCCATCCAACAATTTATAAATTACAAAATTCCAGAACTGAAATTCCTAGTTCTATTAGTCATTCCACTTATTCTTAGTAATTAGGGAAGGTAAATGTTGCAAATAAAACTGGCGACGTCTACCTGTTACAATGGTATAGAGTCTATACTATAGACAATGGTCTAGGTCATTGTTTCTTAACCTCGGATCGTGACCAACATTGAGGTGGATCGCAGGACCCACAGTACTTTTGTAAAAACGAACAGCAATCACTGAATAATTGGTTTTCACTTTTAATCGGGTCATGAGCTTGTAATATCTTTGAAAAGTGGGTTGCCGATTAAAAAGGTTAATTTGTTGTTTAGTGGCAACAGATATAACATAGTTCGTGAAAAATTCAACTGCCTAGTTATTGAGGTGCTTGAGATTCATCCTGGTGACAGACAGGTGAATAGACAGAGAAGTCTTAGTATTAGGGTCCAATTTTTACCGCTTGGGTATGGAACTTTAGGTATACTCCACCGGAGAGAACTTGTGAAAGGTCTTCAGCAAGCAGGTAATGGTAGAAAGAGCAATATTTTTACGCCTAAACATGTTAGGGAGTGGACCTTCTGTACATAGTAATGACACCTATTCTGTGAAGGAACTCTAAAAAAACCGCACTCGGGAGAAGTCACTCAACATTCCAAATAACCCACAGATGCCCGTACCTCCACCGGACAGCGGGCGACACGGAGCGCCGCTACCACCTCCGGTATTACAAGACTTGCATGTGTGTCCACGATACGGATACCAGAGGGCTCTGCACCAAGAACGGGGCTCACTGTGCGTTCGCGCACGGCGCCCCCGACCTCCGGCCCCCGGTGCTCGACGTGCGGGAGCTACAAGCTATGGAGAACCCGGACGCGGCCGACGGCGATGCGGCCGCGCCCAACGCTTTAGATAGGGAACGGAATTTGATGAATGAAGATCCTAAGTGGCAAGGTACGTACATTTGCAATATTAATAGAATGTCCTTTGTTGTATCATCTGAATGTAATATTTTATGCACTAATTTGTCAAGTTGACCTGTTGCGATGCTACAAAAGAAATGCTTTTTACTCAGTTAATGCTGGAAAATGGAGTGCCCTAACTCATTTGTTTAAATTAGTTTTATTTAATTTGAAGTGTCCATACTTTGAGGTTGTGATTTCTTACACTTTAGCATGGAAGTCCTAAATATTACTAGGCTAATGCTAATATTGACAATTTAACTATGTAATGCATTGTTTTGTAGCATTAAGTGAGTAAAAAGCACTAATTTTGTATCATCCATTTGATTTCACTCTGAAGATACGGATGAGTAGTATAAGTAATATTATATGCAGAGTTTTTTTATTGCCTTGTTCTAATAAGATTTTCTTTACATTGCAGATACAAATTATGTGTTATCATCATATAAAACGGAGCCATGTAAAAGACCTCCTAGGTTATGTAGACAAGGGTATGCTTGCCCGCAATATCACAATAGTAAGGTATAGTATTTGTTTGCATATTGATGTCATAAAGATTGCTTTTTATTTTGTACAATTTAGTGTTAAGATTAGTTTTAATAGCCAATAAATGAAAAAAAAAAACCAGACAAGTGCGAGTCGAACTCGCGCACAAAGGGTTCTGTACCATTAACACATTCAGAACCAAGGACCCGGCTCCCGGGTTCTTCAAAACATTCGCGAGATACCGAGAACCCGGGAGCCGGGTTCATTTTGTACTAGCTATAGACTACTCGGTTCCGCGCAGATGTTTTGATTTTAGGCTTGGTCGTGAATGTGTTAATTAGGTAAATGAAATGTAAATTGTGGTTTATGACGTATTAAAAATATCGTCAGAACATGTTTGTTATATGGGAGCCCCACTTAATTAATATTTTGATTTTAGTATTTATTATTAGAGCAGCAACAGAAATACATCTCTGTGACAATTTCAATTGCTTAGCTCTTACGGTTTTTGAGATATAGCCACACCGACAGACAGACAGCAAAGTCTTAGCAATTGGATCCCATTTTACCCAATAGGTACGGAACGTTCAGGCAATTAAGAGTGACAAATTTTCAGGATAAGCGTCGGTCCCCGCGCAAGTACAAGTACCGCAGCACGCCTTGTCCGAACGTGAAGCACGGCGAGGAGTGGGGCGAGCCCAGCAACTGCGAGGCCGGCGAGGGCTGCGGCTACTGCCACACGCGCACGGAGCAGCAGTTCCACCCGGAGATCTACAAGAGCACCAAGTGCAACGACGTGCAGCAGGCCGGCTACTGCCCGAGGGGGCTGTTCTGCGCCTTCGCCCATGTCGAGCGTGAGTTGCGACCATTATTTTGTATTGTTATAGTATATGATTTGTATTGTATGAAGACCGCCAAATTGTAATGGGATTGGGCGGGACACGTCTGCCGCATGCACCGCTAGGCCAAAATTGTCTCTGATTGGGTCCCATGGGACAGGCACCAGAGCAGCGGTAGACAGAAGATGGCCGGACGATTTGGAGCGGTTCAGACCAGACTGGCGAGATTTGTCTAAAAACAGAGACGAGTGGAAAGAAAGGGGAGGTTTTTGCCCAGCAGTGGGACACTATGAGCTATCAAAAAAAATGTATGGTTTACTACCGCACAGGAGGTAGGCACCTTTAGGGCTAGAATCACTCCTTACTTTAGTTATACTTCGCAGCGTTGACAACAGCACTTTTTACCTAAGACCGCATCAATATAAACTGATGCACTTATTCTAGCACTCTTGGAATAAACATAAAATATACACGGTCTCGCTGTACCAAACCATATACACATTCTCACGCCTGTATTCCCATGAGGGGTAGGCAGAGCACATGAATTCAAATATCCAGTGCCACGTTTAGCAAACTCAGGGTAACCAGATAGTTAAACGTGATATTGCGGTGACAGGTTGCTAGCCCATCGCCCACAATACACTAACCCTTTTCCAGAGTCGACTCTTACGACACCCACGGGAAGAAAGGGGCAGCCCTTGCTATTCTAACCCGGCACCACACAGGAAACACGGGGTTGTTGTTTAGTGTCAACAGATATACATACTCCATTAGTCCATTACTAGTGTCCGACCGAAGGTACAATTTTGGCCGAAGCCGAAGCCGAAGCCGAAGCCGAAGCCGATTAATCGGCTTTCATCAAAACCTTCGGCCGAAGCCGAAGCCGAAGCCGAAGGTGTGTTGACCCCATGTTGACCCTAAGAAATACGAAAATTTACTAATAGTAAAAAAAACAGCAGTAAATTATGAGCAGTTTTCGCTTCTAAATCAAGTGTGACTATGTTGTTATGTTATGTGTTGTCCGTAATTTATGTAATTACTGTAAGTAATGCGATCGGGCTGGCGAAATGCTGTCCTGCTAACCGTTGCGCACTATCCGTCTCGCTCTGGCATCGTTTGTTCAATTTCAAATCACAATTTGCAAACCTTCGGCTTCGGCCAAAGCTTCGGCCAAATTTTGGGCCGAAGCCGAAGGTTTGGCCGAAGGTGGTTTTTTTGGCCGAAGGTGGCCGAAGCCGAAGCCGAAGCCGAAGCTTCGGTCGGACACTATCCATTACACATACTCTCCATTTCTTCCATAGATGTCGTAAGGGACCAAACCACCTTTAGTTAAAAAGTGGAAGTTAAACTTATAAAAATAAATAAATTAACTTATCCTCAACAACCTCAGCAAGGCGCTCTACCGAAACTCTGTAGAGGTCCCTACATATATTTTCAGGATTGTAGAATTGTTTTTTGGAGGTTTTTTTTTTAGATGAAACTATAAAAGTTTATTTCTTTTCTTATGGTTTTTTATTTATTAATTTGCTATCCAAGCCATATTCAGATGGTTAGAGCGATTCTAATTATCTTTAATATTAAATTAAATGAATTTATGTGTAATGTAATAACTAAGTTTTTTATAATGCTAGAGCGGTATTTTTAACATGGTATGTATGTGAACAGCGGAAGAGCTTTCCGGCACGCGCGAGCTGTCGGCACCACTAGAATGTGGGACCAACCTGGCCGAGCTGCTCTCGTCGGCCCTGCCCGAGGCGCAGCGGCGCGCGTCCCCGCCGCCCGCCAACGGCTCCGGCGACTCCGAGTGCGCCTCCACCTCCAGCGGGGGCTCCGCGCCCGCGCCGCCGCCCGCCGTCTGGGCGCAGGCCGCCATGCTGCAGGAGGTTGTCGGGAACGCGCTAGACGACGTCCATTTAGACGACCCGCTGTCCCTCGTGGCCGCCCTGGACCGCGAACTGGCCGACGGCGAACAACCCTCGCAGCCCGTCAACATCCCCCGCGCGGCCGCCTTCAGCCCCGCCGGGGACACGTTGCCGCCGTTCCTCCGCTACGCGCACGATCCGGAGAGGCTGTTCGGCGCGCACGCGCACGCCGCGCACGCACTGAAAGCCGGCAGCTACGGCGGCGGCGGGTTCGAATTTGGCGCGTCGCCCAGCGCGCCTGCGGAACTCAGCCGTCTGCGGGATGAAGTGGTGGCGTCTCGCGCCGCCGCCGCGCGCTGGGACGAGCGCATCGCGCAGGCGCGCTCGGCTTGTGGCGCCTGGCAGCGCGAGGCGGATGAGGCCGCGCGCGCGGCAGCACTAGCCGAAAGACAACGCGATGAAGCCGTCGCCCGCGCCGCCGCCTTGCGCCGCGAGCTGGACGCCGCTCGGGCCGCCGCTTCAGCCCGCACGCGCGAGCTCCGCACGCTCCCCCTCGCCGCCCTCAAGCAGCTCCAGGCGGCCGCGCGCGCAGACCTCGAGGAGATCGAGAAGGTGCTCTACCTCGAGACGGCCACCAAGTGCATGGCGTGCGAGGAGCGGCCGCGCGCCGTGACGCTGGCGCCGTGCAACCACTACGTGCTGTGCGACACGTGCGCGCGCGCCGCCGACGAGTGCCCCTACTGCCAGACGCCCGTGCAGCGCCACCAGTAACACCGCATTGCTATCCTCTCGAGCGTGGCTTTCAAACCGACTTCACCGGAAAAAAAGGGGCTTAAAATTGATTCGCCCAGCCACATGCTTTAATTTGGGACCCAACCAAGATTTGAATAGCAAACTTACATTTTAATTTAACTATAACTACAACACAATATTAACATTGATACAGTTAAAATAATAACAAGAACTCGTTGATCATGATCGATCAGACGATCACAATGAGTGCGTTCCACATATCGTCCGCAACGCTATCGACCAGGGATGTTATGGATATGAAATTTGGGATACGGATATGAAATTATTTCGGATTATCCGTAAGTTTCGGATAATTTCGGTTACGGATGTTACATTTTTGAGGAATTCTAAAATAAATATGGAAATATAAATAGGTAATATAGGTTTTTTGTCAGGGATCTCAATCAAGCTATAATTTCACAGCTCATGTCGGCTTGTGTGTCGGCCGGCCGATCAAAACAACTTCTTATAACATGTCTCAATAAGACTCCGCCCCTATCCGACATTATCCGAAACTTATATTTCGGATTCGGTTACGGTTATGAATATGTTTTTATATCGGATATCCGATACTTTCGGTTACATTTACGGAGCTCCCTAACATCCCTGCTATCGACCACGATCGCAGAAATTGCCGTTCCACTAACATAACATCGCCGCGGGCCTTATCGGCGAAAGATATAGGTAGAACGCATAACTTGAGCGCTGTGTTCTTGCAATATGGCGGCATAGAGAAAATGAGCAACTTTACGGGTTGTAAGTAAATATTTCGCATGGATTGGAGCAAATTTTAATTCAACATGGATGCCCGTTAATTTTCGGGTTGCGTTTTTCACAAAACGAATGAGATTCAGAAAATTCATCAAGATCTCATATGTGGCACATGTTGACTGGTGACGTTTTAGTGTAAGCCCACTCCGCCCCATCTATATTTTGCGAGTGAAGTGGGCGCGCTGTGGTCGCGACCAGTGACGTCATCTATGACGTCGAACGATTCGCTCGCGACGACCACAGGCCTTAGGTGGAACGCTTCAGAGGGCGTTACAATCGTTGCGGGCTGTTAGTGGAACTGACTCAATTTGTCCTGACCACAGGCTGTCATCGCTTTTGACGTTGCTAAAATTTGAAGGTGTTAATTAAATGTCTTAACTTGGCCTTTCAACACTACTATACGAAATTGGTCCCAAATTAAAACTCATTGATTTTCAATAAATCGAGTCTGAAGCGATGTCTATCGCCGTCAATTTGTAATACCAAACACGCTCGAGAACCTTTCCAACGCACATCTTTATCTATCATCTATCTCCGCGAGACACCGCGCCGGGCCGAGTCCTGCACGCTCGCATTTTCCAACGAGAGATTCCAACAATATTCACAAAGTCCCTCTTTTTGGACAATGTTGGCGACATGAGCTCGAGACTGCGCCGCTCGATCGGTGCAATCGACTTGTATTTAGGTGTAACAAGTTTACTCGACGAATCAGGTTAAAATTATGAGATGAATATTTTGAAACAATGTAATGTAGGAAGGGGCCGTCCGGACGAGAGGCCCCGCCTTGCTCTCTACTCGATTAGTCTTCGACAGCGCGGTCGGTGAGAGCGGAACAAGTAAATACTTTCCTTGATATTTTTATATATGGGTAGATTGGGGTGTAACGTGTTATATCACTTGATAATAATGATAGAATATTTAATTTTAGTGAAGAGCAAGACTTATTCTAATAAATTTATCGAATGAATTTATATTACATGGACTAGGGTTTCTCTAATCAACTGCCAACGTCATTACAACATAGGGTAGATCTGTATACTTGAAGCGATGGTAAAACTTAGTAATGGTATCCACAGTATTACTGGTGTTCTGCTGTCTTCGCAGCGCAGCTCGCAGCGCCGCTTGCGAGCGACTGCCCTCAGTCACGCATGATAATATTTTCATACATACATATAGACATTATTTAGTGCATGGTTTACACAGTAGAAAGTTATAATGTTACATGATAAAATATGCTTTTGATGTTATTTCGTTTAGATCATTACTAGTGGAGTTGTTGCTTTTACTGGACATACATATTATAGGCATTTAACGAGGTTTATAGACACCGCCGCGGGCCATGCTTGCACCGGTCATCGGTTAGTAAAAATGACTACATAATTTTATAGCAATCGCTCGTTCGCTTGTTCGGCGAGCAAAGGTCTCGACGGGGCGGTGGAGGCACGGCCGCGGCCGCTAACTAGAATTTATATAATTGATGAATATTAAAAGTAGTTTTTAGTTTTATATGGATATTCAAACGTCATTTTGCATGTTCATTAGGATATCTAGTAGTAATTTAAAAAAATCATACAATCTGAGAGTTGTTAATTTTTTGTACATTTTTTAAAATGTATTTGGTAAGGACAAGTGACCGCAGTCCGCAGCCGGCGCGGTCGCCGCGCCCGCTATTGATGCAAACGAGGGTACCGTAGTTACTTCTTAGTGCATTTTATGTTTACATTCCTAATAAACTGTTAGAAGTTTAATATTTTTATTTGTCTATCGGTGTTGGCGCGCAGTCGCCCGCGTTTAGTTGTAATCTCTAAGCTTGTAGCCTGGACGACGAGTACCGTCTTTTGGGTCAATGCGATCCAACCCTCCTACAGATATATACCTATTGTCTATGAACGGTACGAGCCTGTATGCTAACTACGCTATATCTACTACATTATACAAACGCATTTTATACAAAGTTTATTTCGATTTTAGTACATTAAAAATATATTTATATATTTTGAAAATCTTGAAAGTTTTGTATCGGTATATTATAATATTAACAAATTTAACCTAGACGTACGGAATAGATTTAAGTAGTGTTTTCAAATTGTAATGGACATTATTTTTAAGTGTGTAGTTGCGAGCCGTCGTGTATCTTCTAAGCAATATGACCACAGCCGCCTTTACTCAATCAAATATATATTACGTATATTACCTATTAAACATAGTATGTCGACACGGTACGTTTTGATGTGGTGTTCATGGTACGATAACGAGTTTGCGTGATTTTCTAAAATTGGTGTGTTTTCGAGTTGTCAGGCCTCTGGCGCGATCCCAGGCCTAAATTGTCACAAATAAATTTATAATTTGTTGGTGGAGTCTCAAAATTTCGTGTGAAATCACAGTGTCGTTTCATTGTCGGTACAGAATGTCCTGTGTGGCCATAGCATATATTTAGTATTCTAGCTTTTAGCTATTTGTATTTCTAATGATTTAAAAATTTAGATAGTATTAGAGCCACACTTATTTTTATATAGAGTCTTTATCACATGGAGAGAGTACTTTCATTATTAAATTTGGAGTATTTATATAAAACTTTTGGTCTAACAGAATCTTATCATAAAGATACAGTAATAATTTGTTAAGTGACACGCCGAGTCGCTAGCGGGTTCGGCAAGTTGCTTGCAAATTTGATGTGTGTAATGATGCAATATATTCGAACATATTATTTTATTTGACATTGAATGCAGAGTAATTAGTCTGTGTGTATGTAGCGGCAGGCGCTTGTGGTTCTTGTTGTTGTTCATATCGATCATTTATTACATTCGTTTGTAAGCAAATATTTTACGCTCAACTTGTGTTGAGAAGGGCCGTTTTTTAAATGTTGCATTTTGCATTAGATACTTTAGTTAAACTTTTTGTTTCAATTTAGCTTTCAAGTTTGTCGCATACGCATAATAACAAACACTCTTTTTATATGTTTTAATTATTTTTTCAATTATTTAATCTTTAGGTAGGTAGCTCCAACAAATTCTTTAAAATTATTATTGTTAAATTAGAAATAGCTATATTGTAGTAGAAAACAAATTGCGATTCTCACGCTGAAGAAGATCAAATGAATTGTGTTTTCAACTTTTTTATATTTATTATTATTCTGCGAAACATGCATTCAGGCTTCATGTCATAGTATTTTATATTCAAATAATTTTCAAATCCATGTGATACATATGTGTAACAGAGATGTGAAGATTATAATTATTACTAGGTAGGTAGGTTTAATAAATTTTCAATTCCATTCAATAAAATTGTGTTTTATTTCAAAATTCCTTGAGAACGTCCAAAACTTCCGAGTCTAGAACCACTGGGGTTCGCTTGTAGCTGATTTTTAGTGTAGATAGAAGACAGACATATCTAATGAAACAAAATTTATATCAACTCTTTATTTAAATAAAATCTCACAACATTGCATTGATAAACTGATAAATTAGCAACAATAAGACGTTGCAGAATTTCAGACAGTTGTCATCTCTGTGTGGGTCTACCTAACGGGACCCTTTAAAAACTATAAACAAACTTTTTTTGTGCCACTTTCAATGTAGGTAGTATGGTGTTTAATTCTTTATCTTTATTTCCACGCCATATAGCATAAATAGGCCCAAAGTTATTCCGAAAAGCTACATTGAAAATACCTACCTATTCATTGATATAACATTCATGCCTATAATCCAGAGGGTTTGTTAGGCAGATACACACGTCTTCTGATAGGTAATTTTACCGGCACCGTGATGGATGTCAAAATGTTTAGAACTCGTTGCATTTTAAAGTTGCGTTCAAACGTAATTGACGACCTTCTCGGTCTCGTGACTTGTGCATTTTGCACTAGCAAATCGTAAAAGTTAATCCTAAAAGTGAAAAAAACAATACTGAAAATATGGAGTTTCACAGGGACGGATGATAGAACGGTAGAAAATAAAGTCTACCATACATTTTGCCGCCAATTGACAATGTAAAACTGAACTTTCAAAAGAAATAAATAAGCGTCAAATTTGACATTGCATTTTACATACATTATATACGCGCCTATGTTCCCAAATGGGGTATGCAGAGCACACGAAACGTGAAAGAGACATAACCATGATTATGACTATTTCACGCTTCGCAGCCACTTCTAGCATTGCATTTTAAATTTGTTCTCAAAGGAATATTAACAACGTACATTTAATATGACGAATTTTTCACAAATCACTATATATGTACCTATGCCGAGGTCAGTTCTTTCGAAAGAACTGACCTGGACATCTTAACCTGTCGTCTGCGTTTGATAAGGATCCCAAAAGTACTCGTCGTATGTGTATGATAAGGATCAGTATCATACAACCTTTTTGAATTTTTGCGAGTCAGGATCCTTATCAAACGCAGACGATAGGCCAAAATGAAGAGACAGCGACTAGGTAAACCTGTACCATGTTAGGCTTCGTCTGCGCCTTCCATTAAGCGAAATTGAGGTCAAAAGCCTAATTTATACATATAAAAAAAATGTAGCATTGTTTTCCAACGTGATTTCCGTACAATAGTATCGTGCAATCATATCCAATGTGTTACTTGAGGTATAAAATCTTTTAACAATTACATTTAGTTATAAATCTGTACGTGAACAGAAGCAGTAAAAAAAGCAAAAGTAGATTTAGGGCTAATTTTTCAATCACCAGATAAAACATATCAGTCCGATAAATGTTGGCTGTCACTTTTCTTTTATATGACGCGAAAAAAGGATAGCAATAATTTTAACTGGCAGATAAATTTATCTGGTGATTGAACAATCGGCCCTTAACTTCATAAAGCCCAAAGGTAGATCACCAGAACATAGTCGAATAAGCGAATACAAACAACATGTTAATTAAAAAAATGTCAACGTAGTATCTTGTTAAGAAATTTTCGATTATTATTGCCTTGCGAGTAAAACTCGAAATCCTTACTAATATTATAAATTGGAAAGTGAGTTTGTTTGTTTGTTTGTTCCGCTTTCACGCCGTAACTACAGAACCGATTGCTTTGAAAATTTACAGACTTAAAGATAGAAGTCCGGATTAAATAACAGGGTATTTTATATCCCGGAAAAAATTGATGTTCCCGAGGGAATGTTCGCTTTATACCGCAATATAACCGAATTCCTTGCGGGCGAAGCCGCGGGCGGAAAGCTATTAAATAAATAATGAAAAAAAAAACAACTTCGACTGTGCTCTGATGAACTTTTTTTCATGAATTGTATAAGTATAATCGAATCAGTACATAAAAACAACAAACACATTTTAGCTTAACATTACCAATGACTCCATTTGTGTAAAATAATTACTCGTAACATAATTAAACCTTTACAATATTATTTTCAATCCTATTTGGCTTTAGAATCTAAGAGAGAGCGTCAAAGTTACATTCTTAATTATAATTACAATATGTTTAAATATATTTTTTGCAAAAGGTTGACAATCCATGCCCATTAATTTACGTCAAGCGCCACAATTATGATTTAACCGTCATGCAGGGGTTGTCAACCTAATTTTGAACTACTAAATACTGCAATAAATATATTTCTTACGCTACGTAACCTAACTAAAGCTTACTGTCATGGTCACTTAAAATATTGCAACATTTAAATGCTACTCTAGCAAATGCGTTAAATATAATTGATTTGTTATTTTGGGATTTCTCCAAGGTTGTTATCCGGTTACACCGGGAACATGCCCAACACTACACAGATACCCAATATTCAGGTGGACCTGAATTTTCGTAAGATTTTATATAATTCAGTAGTGGTTTTAGTATTAAAATTATAAGTATCAACAGTCTATCTACGTCAATTATTTATTATATCAGTTTTTGCGTAAATCTATCGTTTGCTATTTTGCATGACTTCGAAAATGTTGATGAATTTTCTGTACGAAAATACCTCTGACTTGGCTTGTCAAAGTCGTCATATTATTTCCTTAATTTAAGGTTCTGTTAAAAATTTGTCATAAGTTTAAAAAATAAAAATTGTCATTTAAAATGATTACATAAAACTCATTTAGAAATGATCAAATTAACTAATTTGGACGTCGATTTATAAAAAAAAATGTATCTACTAGTTTTAGAATTCTTACTTATTTTATGTTTGAGCGTGCCAAGCGAAACACACTTAGCCTAAATGCGTTGGAACACCTCTCTAGGTCTAGTCTAAGGACCGGCGCATACACTCAACAAAACGAACGACAGCATACGCGCCAATATGCGATATCTAGTGGTCAGACTGTGAACTACGTGCGTCTAACACAAGGCAATGTGCACTATAACTACGTCGAGTTGGCTCAAACGTTGGCGCCAACGTGCTGGTCATTGGCCCCTTTATAAATGCGTTCGATGCGGCCAACGCTACAGCCAACACCACAAATATCCCAAACATTAGTTCAAACATTCTGCATTTCACTCTAAGATTTTTTATCATCGGTGTGATAATAGATTACGTTTCATTAGTAATTTATTGATTCCTGTCTACTATCTATTACTCAATGTAAAATTCGAAAGTACTATCTAAAACAATTATTATGTTTAGTTATGGTTATTGCACTCTTTTTAGAACTAAAATTGCTTTATGTCGTTGTGCTACAGCTGCTTCCATCTCGTTCTAACTACTCTGGAGTAACAGAGACGGACGCGGCTAACTCTGCAATGGCAGTGGATTTGTAATTTAACAGTTATTAAAAAAAAACCTGATTTGGAAATAAACTACGACTATCTAAAGCTGCATATACCATTGCATTGGAACAGGTGTAAATGCTTTTGTATTAGACGACTTTCCACAAGTTCGCGTTTGACACTCGACAGGGGAATATTCAGGCGTTTAAAGTTTAAACCGCCGTCATGACACCTACCAAAGGAAGATGCTTCGTGTCGTGCTTCTGCTCGATTTTATTTTTAATTTCCCACGACACCACTCTTCGTTCTGACGTGGTCATGCCTTTTCTACTTCATAATAATTCTGTAGTTCTACAGAGTGTCAAAAACGAATATGTCAAAGTATAGCGCGGTGGTTATGTCAGATCTTAACTATAGCTTGTAGAATATAGCAGCATTATTTGTCGAGTTACACGTAACATTTAAACATGAGGTATTTGTTCCTTGTGGGGTTTTCGTAGGCCGCCGTAATATTATATTCTTACATTTTGTCTCACTCGACCGTACTCCAGTGTAGATTATTATCCTAAAGCTAAAACAAAATAAATAAATTTCATATTCAAGACTCGTTAAAATTCAAGGCAAATTCAATTGCTTCCACACATGGCAAGTAATAATGGCACGAAATAAATTTCAGAAACTAGAATTAAAAAAACTCATCACGCCCAGTTCGCTCGCATTTTCACGTAAGAATAGGTATCCTATTTATTGCCTCGATTTAATATTGCCCCGGCAAAGTTGCCTTAAGGAACCTTATTTGCGAATAAGACTTTTTTTTAAATAAACGTTAAAATTAAAATTGAGAGATCGAAATAAATGCGTTAAAATTGCCCAGTCCGGAAAGCGAATAAATATTTTTTGGTCTTATCCTACGCGTGCCAATCTAGCCCTTAGCCCTTACCACTTAAGCACTATCGTTGTGGCACAAGTGCACTTGTTCCGAGGTACGAATAATCGAAAGTCTTCAATTCCACACACCGCCCCTAAACCGACTCTTACCGAACTACCCTTTACGGGACCTGAACACATGCTGCCACGCTAAAGCCTTTATCAACAATTCGTCATCAATTGCTTAAGATCTAAAAAAGAGTATAAAGCAAATAAGATAAGCAAATTACCTTCGCACGTGAATAAAAAAAATACAGGTGCAAAGTCTTGTTTAAAGCAGAAACAAATGAATGCTATAAAATATTTAAACTTAACACGTTCCCTGCTACAGCAGCACGCTAAGGAGCATGTATATTTCAAAAGGGGGTCACATGTCAGGTGGATCACATGGTAGTTTTTAGTTTTTCAGCCCATAGACCCAGTAACCCCTGGATTCATCCTTTTACCACTGAGGATCAGTAGCGTAGCTAGGGGGGGGCGGCGGG
>BHDV01006061.1:3619-14441 GCA_005406045.1 Adoxophyes honmai | reverse complement strand
GTCAGTCAGTCAGTCAGTCAGTTTCTCCTTTTATATATTTAGATACCCCCCGCTCTCGTCCGCCGGGCTCGCAGTGCGGATTAGCGTCTCGCGCTGTTAGGATCTAACAGGAATAAGCAAATCTAGCTTATTTAGGTTTCCTGTTAGGTCCTACGTGGGTAAGTAATACAACGGTATGGGAATGATTTATTAGAGGTAAGTAACACGATATTAACAGAGTTTGAGATCAATAAATCCTAAAGTAAGTAAATAACAACAATAGACACGATATAAACACAACAAATTAGACAAATTAAACACGAATCAATAATAAAGCTTAGGTACTATAAGACACTTATAAAAAAACACTAAAACTTAATTACTTTGGTCCATTCACACTACGCCGTCTCGAACAAAAATTTACCATGAACGATATAAACTTGTTATTATCTGATAGACAATTTAGTCTACTGGGGATTAACGGATTAACATGAATCAAATTATTGATTTTTATTATTCAAATATCATTTTACATAATTTGAAAGTTGAACCATTACTTTATTTTTTTTCTCATTGATTTTAATGTAATTACAAATGAAACAATTTTATTGTAAATTTACAGAATATGTTTAGTCTAACCATATTTTTTTCATGGCTAAATATGAGTTAATTTACATTTCACGATTTTTTAAACTTTGGTCCAAAACCACTAAGGTCAGGTGGGGGAAGAGAAACGCAGGGATAAGAGGGCTATACAGACCATAATCACTCATAACTCGACGAGTTATGGTCTGTGGTGCCTCTTACCCCTGCCCTGCCCCTGAATTTCTCTTCCCCCACCTGATCTTATATTACGTTCGTAAAAAATGTGTGCGCCCTCTTAATTATATAAATAAAATTACTGACAACACATAACATAACAACATAGTCACACTTGATTTAGAAACGAAAACTGCCCATAATTTACTGCCGTATTTTTTTTTACTATTAGCAAATTCTTGTATTTCTTGGGGTCAACATGGGGTCAACACACCTTCGGCTTCGGCTTCGGCTTCGGCCGAAGGTTTTGATGAAAGCCGATTAATCGGCTGCGGCTTCGGCTTCGGCCAAAATTGTACCTTCGGTCGGACACTAGTTACAAGTGAAAAAAAAATTATCCATTTAAACTGTTTAAAAAGTCTACATTCTGTCGATGTATCGTTCGACCCGCCTCTCTCTCTAAACATCAGCATAATTATGTGTCCACAGAATACGTGTCGAGCGGGGCCGCTCCGCCGCGAGGCCCGGACGCCCTGGCCGTCCACAAGGTGACCAGTAGGCCGCCGCACTACGTACTTGCCCTAGGAGACGACACTATCGAGGTGAGAGACGCACAGTCACGAACCGGGATTGTTGAGCCACTTGCCACTTCGCAATTTAGACGTGAAATCAACAGGGGTTTTTCATCGCAAGGTTGGATGAAAGAAAACTATGGAGTCGATATTAAAATAATTTTTTTATGTAAACCATACTCATACTCATTAATGAACGGGATTAAATTATAAATAAAATAAATCATATGAGTAGATATAAATTACCTATATTGTAAGGTAAAATAAAACATTATTTTTATAATATAAATAAAGCTATAATAATATCCATAAAGCTTGTAGATACAGGAATGAGTGTCTCAAAATCTTGACAAATACGAGAAAATAATGGCAACTTTTTCCATATTTTAATTACATTCAGTAGGATTAATTTTCGATTAACATTTTCAATCTGTCAAACTGCACAAGGAGCAAAGTATTACGGGACTAAGAAAATGAGTGAGTATGAGTATGAATATGAATTAAAGTGAAGTTTTAATATCGACTCCATAGTTTGCTTTCATCCGACCATGCTATGAAAAATCCGACCCCTGGTAATCAATGACCGATGGTACTGACAGATGTTATATATTGGATTAGTATTACACGAGCGAGTTACAAACATAGGTAAGTGGCTCAACAATCCCGGTTCGCGATGGTATTGTCAAATAATTTGATAACCACCACTTGGTACGTTTTTTACAAGAAATGTGACATAGCAATGTTGCTAATATAAATACCTCACCTCAATTGAGGTAAGACATTGTAACACCTCAATTTTGAAAATGAGGTACTCACTCAAACTCATTTTAAATTGATGTCCTACCCAACACTAATGGTTGACCGCTCGAATTTCTCTGTGCTCCGCGACCTGTCTTTAATAGTACTGTCTGTACTAGTCTGTAGTGTTTTGTGTGCTCAGCCTACCCCATTTATTTTCAAACAATCGTTGCTTTAGTAACTAATAGCAACCATTTTAAACGGTTTTAATTAGCTTACCCTGTTTGTTTTAGTCTTTATTCTTTGTTCTTTGTTGGTTCAAATTTAGAAATTGAAATTTCACCCTCTTTCCGTCAACTGATTGATCTGAAATTCGGTATGCGCTTTAAATTGTGGTGAAGATACAACAATGTATATTCATTGTCATTGTAAATTCAAAATGGCCGCCGCTACAAAATGGCGGATGACCTAATTCTTATCAACCCCATCAATATGAGTATCAATTGAAAGGTCTTTGCAAGGAGAATACAGTGCACTATATCAATTTAAAAAAAAAAAGCTAAAAACTCGAAAAAATATTATTTTTTTCCATTTCAGGTGTGCCGTGGTCGCAACAACTTACTCCACACAGTGCTTCTACTAATAGCTGCCTGTGCCCGTAGAACTCCGCCCGCCTTGCACCGAGTGCATTTAGGCCCCGCTGGGCTAAATATGCTGTGGATTATATCGTAACATTTATAACTTAGGTATTAGTTAGACAATCGTGGTGAAGATATACAAGGTGGTCGTAAGGTACATATATACATACTAGCTTTTGCCCGCGGCTCCGCTCACGTTAAATTCGGGGTAGCACATATACCCATTTATTTGGAATTTCCACAAACTTCCACCCCTCACTTTCGGGAAATGGGGGGTTTCGAAGAGATAAAAAGTAGCCTATGTCACTCTCCATGCCCTAAACTATCGCTACCTAAGAAAATCACGTCAATTCATCGCTCCGTTTAGCCGTGAAAGGACAAACAAACAAACACACTTTCACATTTATATATTAGTACGGTTTACTGCCTGTATTCCCGAGAGGGAGGCAGAGCACGTGAATTCAAACATCTAGTGCCACGTCTAGCAATTTCAGGGTAACCGGTTAAACGTGATATTGCAGTGACAGGTTGCTAGCTCGTCCGCAATACACTGACCCTTTCCCAGAGTCGACTCTTACGAGACCCACGGGAAGAAAGGGCCGTGGTAAAAGACTAAAAACAACTATTTAGTCCGTCAGGTAGATTACCAGAAAATACTAAACACATTTTTTTTTCTTTGACAAATAAAAAAATATAATACAGCGCTTAAAAGTTTCGCGTGACGTCATTATACGGTACAGTTTTTACCTATACCTTATCGGTTTAAGTAGTTAAAACAATATAAACAATCTTGACATGTCTTTTTGTTGAAATACACAGTCTAAAAATGAAAATCGTTGCACTATACAATTCAATTACGAAAGTAAATGATTTTTTCATACCTAAATTGTAAAATGTAAAGATTTCGATTTATAAAGTGTACGTTTAAATAAAAAGACACGTCAAGATTGTTTACATTGTTTTAACTACCTAAACCGATAAGGTATAGACGTGACGTCACAAGACCACGCTCCGGAAGTTTGATGATTTACCTTTGTCGATGTTTAGTTATTTGATATACCAAAAAACGTGTCTCATATTTTCCTTAATCTAAGTAACGGACTAATTAGAATTACATATTTTTAACCAGTCGACATCCCTATTGACCGTAAACATTTCAACCAGTGGTCCGAAAACCCCTGCATTTCCTGTTTTTTTTACTATTGAGCTTGTGAGAGAAATGTTTCATCGCTTTTCACTTCGATACGACCTATCGCAAACCTAAGCTACACTATAGCTAAGCAATAACAATACTATACATAAAGTCTGAGATCGAATTAGAGATCAAAAATGTGAACAAACATGTTGCCATTGCTTTATTGTTATGAATCAATAAACTAGAAGTAGTTAAAAAATAATACAATTGGTACAATTATATCAATTAGTAACAAAAAAGGTTGACTACATCTAGAATTTCACTTGGATATTGACAGTTGTTTGTTTACATTTTTGATCTCTAATTCGATCTCACACTATACATCATCTGTATTTCCGAATGGTTAATATATTTACGACCAATTACCGGCCACCTTGTAGAAAAAGAATAGCATAGATAAAGAAATAGTAGAGAGATAGCTGAGACTTGCTTAAAAGGTTTTAGGTCCTGTGTAGTGCTCAGGACATCGCCATAAAGAAACGTGTTTTATACATACATACAACATACATACATATTCTCACGCCTGTATTCCCGTGAGGGGTAGGCAGAGCACATGAATTCTAAAATTCAGTGCCACGTTTAGCAATTTCAGGGCAACCAGATGATCAAACGTGATATTGCAGTGACAGGTTGCTAGCCCATCGCCCACAATACACCAACCCTTTCCCAGAGTCGACTCTTACGACACCCACGGGAAGAAAGGGGGAGGTGCTATTCTAACCCGGCGCCACACGGGTCCACACGGGGTTTATGTTTGTAGCTGTAAAAAATCTAACTTATGGCGGGCTATAAGAAAATCACAATTTTATTGGGTGACTCGTCAAACCAGTGTTATGCTTTTAAGTGTAATAAATAAGTAGAGACCGTATTACATGCGACATGCATGAAATATGCATTAAAAATTAAAAAAAATACAAAATAGAAATTTCCTTTTTGGTGTTGTATGTAATCGAACAAGTTATGCATAATGCAACTTTTATAGTTGATTACTGACATGTAAAAAAAAAGAAATTGGTTACCTGGCTTAGAGCACATGAATTTAAAAATCCAGTGCCACGTTTAGCAATTTCAGGGTAACTAGATGGTTAAACGTGATATTGCAGTGACAGATCGCACACAATAACTCACCCTTTCCCAGAGTCGACTCTTACGACACCCACGGGAAGAAAGGGGGAAGTGCTATTCTTACCCGGCACCACACAGTAGAATACCATCCGCTAAATTTGTTTACGTATGTTTTTACACCTCGAGACAGTACATTTTGTATTATAATTAAGTGTTTTTATCGTAAGATACCACCATAATAAAATAGCCAACGGGGTGGAAAAATGTATGGGCCATGGGAGGCGATTATCTTTTATTTGTAATGATAATTTTTGTACTTTAGCTATCTGTATGTTTCATGTACTTTTTAGGGTTCCGTACCCAAAGGGTAAAACGGGACCCTATTACTGAGACTTTGCTGTGTGTCTGTCTGTCTGTCTGTCCGTCTATCACCAGGCTGTATCTCACGAACCGTGACAGCTAGAGAGTTGAAATTTTCACAGATGATTTATTTCTGTTGCCGCTATAACAACAAATACTAAAATTAAATATGCGTTACGTTACCAAACTCAATAAAACTTTGAAAGGGGTCTATGAGTAAAAGTTTGTGAAAGGTAAAAGTACCAATGCTGGACACCTCAACGCCCAATAGATGACACCCATCTGTCACCTGTCTTAATATGACATAAGGTTGCAAGTGCCAAGTATTGGGTCAGTGACTCAGTGACCAGCACAGGGACGTTTACCTTACTACGCTTGATCGATAAAAACATGAAATTTCCTAATTTTGAAAAAGAGTTTGCAGGATTTTTATCTGGAAAACGCCAACTCGGTTTCATAGATTATTTCCACCTGTGTCGTTACTATCTTTGTAATTATTTGTATGATTTATTCATAGTATGTACAGTCTGGCATATAACTTGGCAATAATTTAAAGTGGTGGTTTCCGTGAAAAAAGCATGCAGCACACGCGAATTGGCCTCGTGAAGCAGTATTGAAATAGTATGAAACTGGTGCCGTATAAAAACAAACGACAAAATTTACCATGGGAATAGTCGGAAAATAAGAAGAAAATCCGACTTTGTGGCTCACCATTTTATACGGCACCAGTTTCATACTATTTCAATACCGGTTGTTATCCATTTACCTTTTTTTACCTTTAGCCTCCTAAGGCCCATGGTCCTACCTATAGGACTAATGTCAAAATAAGTTTGAATTTTACATGAATGACACTAAGCCTCAAATTCAAACGATCAAAATTTGGTGATGGGCCTTAGGAGGCTATGCCACGGAACCCTAAAAAGGCGTAGTGTAAATTGTCACGATCATGGAATCCAACGCCACCTATTTATTTGTATTGTCTTGTATGTTGCTCGTTTATGTTAAGTAAAATAATTGTACAATAATAAGTTTTAAGTATGTTTTTTAATAAACAACGCGTGAATAAAGTGATCAATACAACAACACTGTTTTTTTTGTCTCCAAAGGCGATTGAAAGGTGTCTATAATGTTAATCGAACTTATAAAAATGTCTTATTTGCACGAGTGCACGGAATCCGACGAAAAGTTTATTCTACGTGCATACTAGAAAATCGAAGAAAACTTCCAAAATTGTGAATTGGTCACATTCAAAAACTTCTCTCAATTTTGTATGGGGATCTCCAATTTAAATTTTCTTTGTATTTTGTGAACACTTGCCTGAAATTTCTAAACTATAATATCAACTTTTCGTAACTTGCTTATCTGTATATTGAGATGTTCGTAACGAATAAATTAAATTTACTTTAAGTTAACTCTAAAGTCTAATTGAGTTCTAAAAAAAATAATTTAATTTTTATCATTGATGTCATTTTACAATTTGTTCTGTACGACAGCGTATACCTCATGCGTATACTATACGCCGTATAGTAAAGCCAATTTTGTTTAATCTATGGTCTGTCAGACTCAGACAGCCGTCAAATCTTACGTCAATGTCAGACTGGTATCGAATTCACATGCACACGGTTGTGTGTTTGTAAAATGCAAATAGGAAACGTGGTATTATTATAGTAGTAAAAATACTACTAACTTATTAAACGTGAATTAGATTATTACACGATGGACTTTATTATAGACACGGTTGGAGACGACGGTCTACAGGAGGCCACGGAATTACAAGACAAAGATGAGAAGCCGTATTTTATAGGTTAGTTTTGTGTTGATATTGTGGTGTCGGTGAATTTTTCAAATTTCTACGTTTGTTAACGTTCTTGTGGCTGTAAATTTAAGTCTAGGTAATGTAGAAGGTTATGTAGTTAACTTATTTACTACGAATTTTGTCCAGATGATTTAACATCAGCATAATCTAAGCGTGCTAAGCTTCGTCGCCTACTAAGAAGAAACACTCACATTAAAGCATACATACATCACGCCTGTATGCCTAAATGGGGCAGGCAGAGCACCTGAAGCGCTATTGAATTAAAACTATGACTAATTCACATTTCATAGCAACTTCTAGCATATTTTCTAGGTTCTGGGTTCTTAAGGTTTTAGCTTTTAAGAGGTAAAAGAGTGACAGGTTGTTAGCCTATCGCCTAAAATATTCCTGAACCTATTTTCTTAGTTGCCTCTTACAATATCCATGGTAGAAATAAATACATAATATGTATTATTATTTTTAGCCTCACAACACATGGCAAATTAAAATTATTTGTAAAAATAAAAAGGTTTTAGGTTAAATGTCCTTTTAAGAGAAATCTGTCGAATTTTGCCAGACTTTTCACATACATCACACAACTTACGTAAATAGGAAAGTTTATATTGCCAGACTTATCCAATCTCCGTTGTAACATGCCGTAAGATATTTGCATCTAAGTCTATCCCTAGCTATATGTTACGAACACTTGCATCATTTCCAGACAAAGATGACAGACTCAACAGCATTCTCGATCTATTCCAACGAAAGAAACAAGAAATGGACGCCAAGGCGTTACAAGAACAAGAAACACAGAGCAAACTGAACCCAAAAACAGACACAATGTTTGATAATTTCTTCAGCGAGATGCAATGGACCGGACCTATAATAAAGAAAGTCAATAACAAGCCTAAGTTGTTCCATTTTGAGCAATTGGATATGGAGACGGGCAAATTGAAGTCCCAACTTGGTGTTGTGGACGTAGAAAAGGAGATGAAGAAGTCAGTGCTGAAACCGGGCTTGGAGAAAGAGCTCCGTCTACCGAAATATGACATCAGTGACAGGAAACTAAAGCTGATGCGAAAGGTTCGTTTAAGTATTGGTTATTTTTACGGACATATTCAACTAAGTCAAATTAAAAGCTCCGTATTTGTTGTTAGTCTTTTTGCCATCTGGTTTCGACAGGCAATAAAATACTTCCACATATCATCATTTTCAGTCCATGATTGGCTGTTTGGCAGTATTCATGTGTAGTGGAATTTAAAATATTTTTAAAAAGACACATTCTCTTTGGTCTTTTGGGAGCTTCAACATTCTCATCTCTCAATATCGTCACACTCCTGTTACTCTTCAATTTATAATCAAGCACTTTCATTAATAAATAAAATAAATAAATAAAAATCATTTAATTCAGACAACACAACATACTTATTACAAGCAGTGGTCCATAGAATAGTTAGTACGTTAGTTTCACTATTAATGGTGCTGATGCTTTGTCCTCAACAGAAGGAGCGAGCGAAGACCCGTGGCCCTCGGTGGTTCAACCTGCCGGCCCCGGAGATCACCGAGGAGCTAAAGAATGACCTCCAGGTCCTCAAGATGAGATCAGTTCTGGATCCCAAGCACTTCTACAAGAAGAATGATATGGAGGTTCTACCGAAGTATTTCCAGGTGAGCTGTTGTTTTGTTTAATTTGATGTTATGTGTTCCTGTATGAAATTTTGGTATGTGATCCATTTTTACTGCCCTTTATGAACAATCAGTGACTTGTATATGTAATGTTCATTGATATAGCAGGAGCAAACACAATTTGATAGAACTTAAAGATTTTCCATTCTGTTCAACCTTTTCATACAGTTAATGGGCATTTCTTCGAGCATTTCAACCATCTCATTCATCTGGCCACTTTTTTGTAAAAATGGAAGACCATTATGATACTATCGTTTAGCCATCTATTAGAGGAACAAGAACTCTTAACAAATAGCCAAAAACGATATCAAAATCTGCACAAGATTCGTATCTAGCCAGATGAATGAGGCGGTTGAAACGCTCAAATAAACGCCCTAGTATAGCGGACTCAGTATGAAATGAAATCATTAAATTTGCGTAAGAAATTGGATTAAAATTCCAAATCCAAAAATATCCTATAAAAACTTTAAAACATAGGCTTTACACTAAACGGGTATGTTATGTGTTTAGAAGATTTGCTAGTGCTCTCGCGATAACCACATACGGTAATTTCCCCCAGGTGGGTACAGTCATGGACTCCTCCCTTGACCACGTCAACGAGAGGCTGACCAGGAAACAGCGGAAGCGCACCATGGTAGACGAACTGCTGGCTGATTCAGAGTTCCAGAAATACAACAAGAAGAAATACAAAGAGATCATTGTGGAGAAGAGGAAAACTGAGTACAAGACCTTCATGAAGGACAAGCGACAGAAGAATAAGGCTGAGCTAAAGAAGAGTAAAGGGAAAAAGAACAAGGGCTGATGGTTATCCGAGTTTGGCTGGTAATTGTAAAGGTTTGAAGTGATCTCCATGCCGAGATGTTTTTTCCGGAATATGAGTGTCACTTGGTGTCCCAAGGGTCCAAGGCTAACCCCCTGAAGATGGTATGTCTCTGTTCACTTCACACCTTTATCAGGATTCATCCCTATCTGTTCTGTTTTTAATTTCAGAAACATTAATGTCATTTATAATTGACAAATATCCAAATGTCTAAAAATCACAAACTTTTTCACTTTCTTTTCTTGTTTTATTGTAAGGTGCCTAAAGTGAAGTAATCAAGGTATATTGTAAGTGATGGGCTAGCAACCTGTCACTATTATACCTTTTAATTTAGAATCTAAACACAGTCAAAATTTACCGTAACCACAGGATCAAAAATCGGCAGTGTCTTATCCAACCACAACAATCAGAATCATCGCACAGTTCGATGGGGCCACTTCCACATCAAAAGTCAACTTAAAACTCAGCTCAATGTAAACAAAGAACAAGTATAATGTAAAAGTCGTGGTTTTGTAGTATTTTGTATGCTTGCTTACCCCATTTGGGAATGCTGGTTTGTTGTCTGTATGTTTGACAAAGTGACCTTGCTTATACAATACCCATTAAAGCTCATTTTGGATTGTAATTTGGCATGGAGAGCTGCTTTCTTTATAATTATCAGTTTCACGGCATGTCCAATGTTCTATATGTCGAGCCAAACCGTTGATGAATTGATAATTGGGATCGTCCGTTAGGGTCTGGCTATTGGCCACATTGTTGATTATGTTTGTACGTAAAATAAAGTAATTTTAAGTGCATTTAATGAAGTTTTTTTTTTCTCTCGTGTTGATGAGGAGTCTTTTGCTTGGAGGATAGGTATCCAGTTTGATTACTGAACGATTGTAGCATTTGCAGATATTTCAACGAAATGGCCCGTGGTACTACTGGTGGTACTACTAGTAGTACCACGGGGATTATTTTTTGCCCGTAGTACTACCATCCAGTCTAGTAGTACCAGGGGAGATTTTTAATTACCCCTGGTCCTACTTCTTTTTTATCAATTATTGGTCACGGACTCACGGTGAACTAGCTCCACAAGCCCGTGCCCCCCATATATGGGTTACACTTTATGGGTTATGGGAAACAACCAGGCAGTGGCGTAGCTAGGTAACCAAGGGCCCTGGGGCAAATAAAAAAATGGGGGCCCCACACCTATAACTGATTATTGTGGCGTAG
>BHDV01006056.1:157562-170002 GCA_005406045.1 Adoxophyes honmai | reverse complement strand
AGACGGTGGCGTTAGTGATACGATCTGATATTGCAAGAAAAAATCTAGTAGCGAGAGGCGGACTTACTATAATGAAGTGGATTAAGGGTATGGCAAAACATTAAAAATCCCTGAATCTGCCAAATGTGGCAGCTGAAGTTAGTTTACGCTTTGCATTCAAGTACATATATTGCCTTTGTTTTTGTTCAGAATTCACGCTTGACTCCGCCTCTCGCTACTAGATGGCGTGACATGTCCCTTAATTGTAAACTTTCGCCTGCAAAACCTTTAAGAAAGTAAGTTGCCAAAGACACCGCTAGATGTCGCTGTCCCGACGCAAAGTTTGATAGCGTTTGTTTTCAATTAGGTCGCGGAAAAGTTACCTTATCGGTGTTGTAAATTGATGTCGAAATCGTTTTGCTTATGCGAATTCGGTGCTATTTGAAGACTTCTGGTAGTAAATTTGATCCTTTCGTTTAGTTGCTTGCTTTCTTTCATTAAAAATGGAAAATAAAGCAAATATCATGATGTTGTGGGAGTTAATTAAGCCTCCCAGTGGCCCTACAGTGGTGGACGAATTTGGGAAGGTTCTTCCGCCAAGTTCGCAGGTCTTCAAGGACATCTCATTGTCCATGATAGACACATATCCAAACATGACACCAAAAAACATCTACACAATCCTCCTGACCCGTAGGTACAATGTGTATGATAAATTGGTGGAACATATGGATATCAAAATAAAAGATGTATCCTTAAATGTCAGCACACTGGATTCGACAGGAAATGCCAGCCTTTCTGGTGGGACTAATTTCAGTGTCGAGGTTACCGATTTGTGGCCCAAAATTCAGCCCGAGTCGGTTACATATAGCTTTCAAGACGGCAGAAAGCGTGATGTTTACGTTCTGAGAAGAAAGGCATGGACGAGTGCTCTTTACGAAAAAATTCACGAGGTTACCAAAATTCCATGCGCCCTTACTTTTCGCAACGCGAAAATATCTAAGACGGGTATTTTCGCAACTGTGACCGGCAAGTGTCCAGAATGCGGTTGCGATTTTGTTGGGCATATTGTGAACGAGCCCGTTCCGGGCGAAGCGATTACAATGGAATGCGAGGTGCATGGATTTGAGCCGAATATTAAACACTGCCAAAAGCGCCAACTAAAAGGGGAATCGCGTACAGCTATCGCGAAACAGCTTGTGCTAGCAAAAAAATTGGCATGTCAATGGCGTCGCGAAGAGGCAGATGACAAAATGCTGCGTCTGGGCGAGAAAGAGCCGCCTCAACTGTACAGCGAACCCGTGCTACGTAAAGCTAAACAAGAAATGCACGACAAATTGCTAGACGTCAAATCGTCTAATTTATATGAGAGCTTGCATCTCATGATGTATAGCCAGAAATACAACGGGGCCATTAAAAGAATCGGCATGAACCCGTTGCAGGTTATATACTGGACTAAAGACCAGGAGGCTGTGTATGATTGTCACCACAGCTTAGTCTGTATAGATGGAACGGGTTCATTGGTGAAAAAAATAACGTTGCCAAATGGAGAACTATGCCCACATATTTATCTATACCAAATGGTAACGAAAGTGGACGAAAAAACTGCCCCCGTATGCCAGATGCTATCTTCCGCGCATAGCACGGACGACATATTAATGTGGCTACGAGTGTTTTTAAAATCAGTTAACGGACGCGTACCTAAAGAATGTGTTTGCGACTTTGACAAGGCATTGCTGGGCGCCGTGGCACAAGCATTCGGTCATGCACTGAGCCTTAAGCACTATTTGGCGGTGTGCTTTGAGGCATTAATGACTGAGACCGAAGCACTGCCGCCCTGTTTTATTCGACTCGACGTATGTCACTTTATGAACATGATCGCTCGGTGGAAGTGTTTTGATGACAAACACAAATTGGTCAGAACATTCTACCTTAGAGCTTTAGCCATATTAAGAAAACAGGAGTCGGTAGTAAAGTTGACCGAAATAGCCGAAGCCATATTGACTTTGGCTTTAGAGCACAACGGTCAACCGGACGGACATGCTGAGCAAGCAAGAAATTTTCTAGCGGCAGAAATCCGAGGGTTTCCTTCGTCCGCCGAGGAAGAGGTAAAAGAGGAAAATGAGGGAGGTAATCACCTACACAGCGACTCAGAGGAGGATCGCGAGATTTTCATGAAGGAAAACCACTATTGGAACCTCCAGGAATGGGTGGACACGCTTTACCGTCGTATACAGGACCGCATCGATAGCGGAAAAGATTCTGTAGCCGTTGCAATAAACGGATACTATTGCCCAAAACTGGCAAAAAAACTGAAAACTTTGCTGCTATATTTCCCTATTTTCAGTGAAGTCATGCGGGGTCCCTTCAAATATGGATCAATAAACGCAACTTCGGCAGCCGTAGAGTCGGAGTTCAATGATTTAAAAAATCGCACCCTGAAACACGTCGCGTCCGCCTTGCGTGTCGACAAATTTGTGGCGACGCATATTCTATCCCTACCGGGTAAACTCAAATTGGCGCTTGCTGGCACCGACATTGATGACGTTCGCGATTTAAAAAATCTGAATCAAAACACTGAGCCTGAATTATTGAACACACATCATACAGAAACTGTGCCACCGCCCGTCAACGCCGCTAGTAACGAAGACGAAAATTATGTGATCGATATCGATGAAATCTTCGCTGAACACGATATCGACATTGACGCGGTCGTTGAGAACGAATTGCCCTCTCAGCCGCTAGAAGCCGTTCCTTCGCCAGTACCGCCGGTCACTGTTGCTTGTAGCGAGAGTGACGATTTCGTGGGCGATATTGAAGAAATAGTCGCAGAAGGCGAAATCGCCTTCAAGATCCAAGGCGAAGGAAATGTGATCGGAAGAGATTTAAGTTTAACAGCACCTGTGCTACCGCCGCTAGCGCTAAGCACCTCTGCTAGAAGCGATGGCGAAAATGATGTATTCGACATTGAAGAGATGCGTGCCGAGCACAACTGGCGCAATAAAAATGAACGCCGGACGAAGCCATTCAGATATGCGGACCCATGCCCATGGTTCAGTGCGACAGCAAAATTTCCCACTGAATTACCCATAATTCCGAATGGTAACATTTGTCCGTTGGTAAGGCAAAGAGGTCGCTCAATAAACGTTTCGAATACGTGTGCGTTTGACAGCATTTGCCAAATTTTGGCATTTGTTGCAAGTAATAACGCCGTTTACAAGACGTTAATAGAGGACTCTACCTCCCCTATTTACACCTGTGTACTGGAGTTAGTAACGAAGGGGCTATCGAAAAGATTTTTCTCCGCGAGGGCAGACTTACTGGTAAGTACACCGCATCTCAAGGCTGAGATCAAGAATAAAAACATAGTAACGTTCTCGGCTGCGTCAAACATAGGTGACATGGCCAGCTGGATGCTAAAAGACAGCCCCAGCTACATTCGCACCAAGCGCTGCACTATTTGCGAGTGCGAAAGTGTTAAGCGGTCGACACTTATGTCTGTCGACTTTAACAAGTGGACGGAGAATGGTGCGCTGGGATTGGCTCAAGCATTGAATCGGGGTGATCACCCGAGGTTATGTTGCGGACAACGTGCAGCATGCGTTGTTCAGTACGGCCCGCATTTAATCGTTGAGACTGACATCGGTGGCCAGCAGCAAGATGCGCTTCAAGACTTCGCGGTACGGCTTACCATGACCGAGAATAACGAGGTTTTTCAGTTGGCTGGTATTGTAGCCTACAAAGGATCCTACACTCAGCAATCTGTGGGGCATTACGTTGCCTACCTGAAAACTGGATCGACTTGGGTGTTATGCGACGATACTAAGCCTAAGACCAAGCCCAAAAACACGGACTGTAAAACGAAAGTGTCGGCACATTTATGTGTGTACATACGCGAGATACGCGACTAATAAATTCAGAACAACAAAAAAATTACTATGTAAGTACGGTAGATCGGAGACAGAGGTAAGACTTGACAGAAAACTTCACAGTTCAGAATGTATAATTTTAAACAATAAAAAACCGACTTCAAATTAGCATTATTTTTAAAGTATTCTGTTTACTGAATGTAAATTCTTGACTTCATCAACAAATTAACGGAAACGCGGTACATGTCCCTATAACATTTGAAAAATTCCCTCGATTTCTCCAAGACACCATCATCAGATCCTAATTTCGTGCCAATGGGACTAATTTCGATTAAAAAAATATATTTTAAAATCGATTCACGAGTCTCCCAGATATCGAGTAACATACGGACGTAGTTTAGCAGAAAGGGTCCAACTTGCATAACCCTTCGAAGTAAAAAAATGATCTATACATACATACATACATATACTCACGCCTGTATTCCCATGAGGGGTAGGCAGAGCACATGGATTCAAAAATCCAGTGCCACGTCTATCAAATTCAGGGTAACCAGATGATTAAACGTGATATTGCGGTGACAGGTTGCTAGCCCATCGCCCACAATACACTAACCCTTACCCAGAGTCGACTCTTACGACACCCACGGGAAGAAAGGGGGAGGTGGTATTCTAACCCGGCACCACACGGGACGATGAAAATGGGGGAAAATGATCTATAGGCGTCAAAAATGTATGTGACTTTATGTCACTTCAATTACGAGTGACTTGTGGGTTGGATCCTTTTGCCTAAAGTACGCCTTACAATACAAAAAAAAGTGGTCGAATTGAGAACCTCCTCTTCTTTTGAATTCGGTTAAAAAGAATAGGACATTACTTACTATTGTACTATTATCAAACCGCGTTTAGAAAGGGATTCGAGAGTACCGTTAGCACAATTATTGTACTTAATAAATAATCAAATATAATCATAAACCAATCTTTGATATCTTCATAAGTGCAGACCCTTATAGATAATGGAATTAATAGCTGAATATGATTTGCGTATTTATATTTGTTTAATAAAATAAAAAAAATCATATGTGACAAACCTGTCACTAATCACATTATTTCGCTTTATCAAATTGCCCTAGCTGTTGTAATACGTTGTTGTAATACGTTTATATAAGAACTAGCTTTTGCCCGCGGCTTCGCACGCGTTAAATTCGGGCTAACAAAGAAGAGATTTCGGAATTATTAGTAGGAAGCGCCCGCCAGAATAGCCAGCAGATAGTAGATTTTTCCTACTTTCTTGACACTTATCGTCATATTTTGGAAAATTCAAACAAAATCTTTATAAATTGTAGCCTATGTGTTATTCTGATAAGCTACATTATTGTAAAGTGTCATTAAAATCCATTCAGTAGTTTTTGCGTGAAGGAGTAACAAACATCATCCATCCATCCATCCATACTCACAAACTTTCACGTTTATAATATTAGTAAGATTACCAATCGTGCCTGCATAACTTATAAAAACATATTTAAATATTTATAAAATACTTTACACCGCCCTGCTCTAGGACCAAGTATAAGAATGGACAAGACATAATTTAGACGAATGAAAAAATTGCACGCATCTCATTTTGGCATATGGAAATTTGTACTGTGAAAAAAATAAAAAAAGCATAGACAGTCACGGCCGTCTTACGTCAAAGTCAGCGTGTCATTAATTCATTCCCTTTAATTATTAATTAATCATTAATTCGTTCCCTTTAATCAAAATACTTTCTTACCGGATGCCTACGTCATAGTAGCTTTATGCGTGCAAGGTCTCTCTTACAGCCCGATTGGTTTAAAATTGACAGAGTTTCATACAAACTTTCATCCCCTATTTCACCCCCATAGGGATGAAATTTATCAAAATTCTTTCTTAAGGGATGTCTACGTCATAGTAGCTTTATGTATGCAAGGTCTCAGCCCGATCGGTTCAAAATTGACAAAGTTTCATACACATTTTCATCCCCTATTTCACCCCTGTAGGGGTGGAATTTATCAAAATCCTTTCTAGCAAATGTTAACGTCATAGCAACTCTATGTATGCAAAGCCTCAGCCCGATCGGTTCAAAATTGACAAAGTTTCATAAAATTTCCATCCCCTATATCACCCCTGTAGGGGTAGAATTTATCAAAATTCTTTCTTAGAAAATATTTACGTCATAGTAACTCTATGTATGCAAAGTCTCAGCCCCATCGGTTGAAAATTGACAAAGTTTCATACAAACTTTCATCCCCTATTTTACCCCCTTAACGGTAGAATTTGTCAAAATCCTTTCTTAGCGGATGCTTACGTCATAACATCTACCTGCATGCCAAATTTCAGCCCGATCCGTCCAGTGATTTAGGCTGTGCGTTGATAGATCACTATGTCAGTCAGTCAGTCACCTTTGAGTTTAATATATATGCATCGTTAGCGCTTCACTGGAAACCGAATTGATCAAATTCAACTCACAAGATTTGATTACGTGCAATAACGGGTACTTACATAAAAAGACAAGATGTAATTATAAAAGCTTAAAAAAAATTGTGAACTAGCAACCTGTCACTGCAATATCACGATTAACCATCTGGTTACCATGAAATCGCTAAGCGTGGCATTGGATTTTGAATTCATGCGCTCTGCCTACCCCTCTTGAGAATACATTGGGTCCATATCGGGTTGCATAAAGTTTGAAGTCGTACTTTTTATAAGCATACGTAGTGTTGTAATCATCATTATGCATAACTGAACTATGCAATAAATTTTTATGCATAATGTTTTATGGCATACATTTGATTCGCATATAACAATATACACATACCTACTTTATAATGGGCATAATATTTAGTATGGTCACAGTTCTAACCTAACTTACTTTTTGGCCGTAAATCATCAATGTTATGGCTGGATAAATGTGTGACAACCGTAATTATGCCTGAAAATAATTGTACATCATCATCATCATCATCATCAGCCTATATACGTCCCACTGCAGGGCACAGGCCTCCTCTCAGTATGAGAGGGCTTGGGCGATAGTTCCCACGCGGGCCCAGTGCGGATTGATTATACATACATACATACATATGTACAGTCACGCCTGTATTCCCAAACGGGAACACAGGTATGTATGTACACGACACGCTACATAGACAAAACAATGACTATTTCACTTTTTGTGTCCACAGCATAATGTTTTTTAGGTTTTGAGGTGACAGGTACAATAGTGACAGGTTGCTAGCCTGTCGCCTTAAGTATACCTTAACCTGTGTCCTTAGTCGCCTCTTACGACATCCACGGAAGAAATGGAGACGTGTTATTCTAAACCCGACACCACACGGGATAACTTTAACCATCCATTTTAAGACAGCAAAAATTTATGTCATTCGTCATTATGGTAAAACCATTTTATGACTAAAAATTATTATGAATAGGGAACATTATGACATTTGTACAATTTATGCCAAAAAAAATTATGGGTTTCAACTTTGTGGTTAAAGTGTTATGAGTTATGACAATCGATATTATTATTACAGTGGTTTGTATAATATATAGCACTTTATTTAGCACTAGCTTTCCGCCCATGGCTTCGCCCGCATGGAATTCGGTTATATTGCGGATAAAGCGAACATTCCCTCGGGAACATCAACTTTTTCCGGGATAAAAAGTAGCCTATTTTTTAATCCGGACTTCTAACTTTACGTCTGCAAAATTTCAAAGCAATCGGTTCAGTAGTTACGGCGTGAAAGCGGAACAAACAAACAAACAAACTCACTTTCCGATATTAGTAACTGTTCCAATTTTGTGTCGGGGACGCACATCGATCCGGGTTCCGTAGCTAGATAAATTTCATTTTGCGGTTGACTCCCACACGTTTTGTTCGGACGACTGTAACTTGTATAAAAATAATCAATGATACCTAGTCCACTATAATTTTTGAACCTTGAGGTATATACCATATTTTATTCAGAATTATTTTAGTAATATTTCAAAAGTTACGGGGGGCGACATCTCAAATTTTAACTTTGTTTTAGATTAAGTATCTCAAGACTGGGGGGTCTGATCTGCATAGTTTCTAAGCATTTTTTGTTGCGTTTTATAATACCTTTTTAATAATATCCCACACTTTGGGGTTAGTCCAATTTATTTTTTTAAATTCACATTTCGTTGTATGGGAGGGGGGCTGAAAAAAAAACATTTTTTCATAATTTTAAAAACCAACTTTTGGAACAATATTCTCTACCTCTCCAACATTTTTTGACAATTGGTGCAGTAGCGGCGGAGTACGAGCCCGGACGGACGAACAGGCGGACGGACAGACATGACGAAAGTATAAGGGTTCGTTGTTGACTACGGAACCCTAATAAGACTTTATTTCCATTTATAAGAAATATTTCGGTTGTTTCAATTTATACTTATCCTTACTTCCTTACCTGCCTACTAGGTAGGTACGAGTATATTAATATTTATCTATATCGCAGGATTTTTGAATTCATGCGCTCTGCCTACCCCTCTTGGGAATACAGGCGTGAGAATATGTAAGTATGTATGTATCTAGGTACACTAATATTATAAAGAGGAAAGATTTGTTTGTTTGTTTATATTTTTGTATGTTTGTAGTGAATGGGCTCAAAAAGTACTGGGCTGATTAAAAAAAATCACTATTAGAAAGCTACATTCTTTCGAATTGACATACCTACTTAGGCTACGTTTCATTTTGAAAAAAATTAGAGATCCTTGGTAATTGTCAAAAAATCAGCTTAAAAGTGTTATTCGGCGAATGCGCTGCCCAAACTGTTAGCGATAGAACAAAATATTGAAGTATACCTACCTATAATGTAGCTGTCGCGAAATTGCGCGATTATTTTAACATATTTATATTTATATGTACGCGGGCCTTTATCACGCCTGAACTTAATTACCTATCAACGTTTACCTCGAGTTCCGCGTACATTATATAAATACTAGCTTTCCGCCCGCGGCTTCGCCCGCGTGGAACTCGGTTATATTGCGGTATAAAGCACAACTATAAGAAAAGCGTCATCGATCTAGCATCTATCGATCGGTCATCGATTGATATCGATCTATCGTCGATCGATATCGATCTATCAAGCAAACTATATTTTTGTTTTCCCTCGGGAACATGATTTTTTTCCGGGATTAAAAGTAGCCTATTATTTAATCCGAACTTCTATCTTTACGTCTGCAAAATTTCAAAGCAATTGATTCAGTTGCTACGGCGTGAAAGCGGAACAAACAAACAAACAAACAAACAAACTCACTTTCTGGATGTATGAAGTAGTAAGGATGAATGAGAATCGCGAAAGTTTAAAATATTATTTTAATATGTAAGTAACTCAGCTAAATGTAATAATTTTGTGCGACCCTAGCGCCACCTATCATCCAGTAGTAAAACTTCTTCCACAAACATCGACAACTGCTGCGTTGACGAAGTTTTGATGATCGGTTGCATACTCGTAAATACAACATCCAGCATTCTCTCTCTGGACTTCGGTACCCGGGCATAACGTCTGCCTGTAGAGAAATCTCTCTATTAGAGAATTTTGCTATTTTTTACAGGGAGAAAAGGACTAATGCATACTTGCATCAGCCCTATAAGATGTGTGACTATAACCTTATCGGTTTAGGTAGTTAAAACAATATAAACAATCTTGACATGTCTTTTTGTTGAAATACACAGTCTAAAAATGAAAATCGTTACACTATACAATTCAATTATGAAAGTAAATGATTTTTTCATACCTAAATTATAAAATGTAAAGAATTCGATTTATAAAGTGTACATTTAAATAAAAAGACACGTCAAGATTGTTTACATTGTTTTAACTACCTAAACCGATAAGGTATAATAAATTCCTAATACGTTTTTTTGTAGCCAAGCAGTATATTTAACGCCATCTATTTTTACACTCGGTTAAATTATTGTTTTGAGTAGCAGAAAATTTAGGTTTTTTAGGAGTTAATTTACTTGTTTGTTAGAACAACACAATGTTACGTATACGCAATAACTTTGTTCCTGCTATCATGCTAGAAAATTGTTTCAACACTTTCAACTGCCGCCGCAACCGCAACTTTTAAAGTTTACTCACGCCATCTGTGGAGCTGTGTTGAAAGTAAAATCACATCAAGTAAAGTCAATAAAAAATGTGTCTGAAACTATCATTAGTGAGTAGTTTTTTAATCTATACTATAATATCCGTACAAATATTTAAAGTTGAAAGTGTGTTTGTTTGTTTGTTTGTTTGTTTGTCCGTCTTTCACGACTTAACGGAGCGATGGATTGACCTGATTTTTTATGTAGAGATAGTTTAGGGCATGGAGAGTGACATAGGCTACTTTTGTCCCTTCAAAACCCCCCATTTCTCTAAAGTGACGGGTGGAAGTTTTCAATGTAGAAAGCTATAAATTGGTATGTGTGCTATCTCTTCCGTGATACTCCGAATTTAACGCGAGCGGAGCCGCGGGCAAAAGCTAGTACATATTATTATAAAGCTGAAGAGTTTGTTTGTTTGTTTGTTTGTTTGAACGCGTCAATCTCAGGTCCGAATTGAAAAAATATTTTTGTGTTGGATAGACCATTCAATTATCGAGGAAGGCTTTAGGCTATAGGTAGGTATAACATCACGGTGCGACTAATATGAGCGACGAAACGCAGTTAATAATGTGGGAAAAACATGGACAAACCTAGTACGTTATAATTCGTAAACCGGAATTCACATTTCATCATTTTTCATAATATGATATTGTCGCTAGTTCATGGGCAAGTCCGACTCGCACTTGGCCGCTATTTTATATTGTTTTTATATTTAGATTATAAAAAACAGTGTTCCGCCTGGCCATAAAATATCTCTCTGTATTGGAGTCTTTCTTTGCTGGAAATGTAATTAATCAGTTTGCCGATAGATGACGCTAGCTCTATTTTTTTGCTGGTAACGTTATGCTCCCCAATTATTGGTAAATCAGGCGAGAATTTTTGTTAAGTTTTTTGTCGCGCTAAAGCGCTGTTGTTATTATCACTTTCTGGTTTCCAGCGAGCAGCAAAGAGCGTTGAAAAAGTACGTTACGTTTGAATTTTTATGATTGTGATTTTTTCATTTTTCTCCACAACGAAAAGTGATATCGAAAAACGGATTGCGGCACAAGTCAGCACACGTCTAGCACAAACTAGCACAACCTTCAAAATATCGATTTTCCAAAATTACGTGATTTTTGACTTTGTCGGGTTGACTTTGTTTACCTTTTTTTAAGTACTTAAGTAGGTACCTAAAAGTTCCAACCATACCAACCAGTTTTTTAATAAGTACGTCATAAATCGTAAACCGGAATTGACATTTCATAATTTTTCATAATATGATATTGCTGCTAGTTCATGGGCGAGTCCGACTCGCACTTGGCATCTATTTTGTATTGTTATTATATCTAAATTATCAAAAAAACAGTGTTATCCTTCTGTATTGGCGCTGGAAATGTAATTAATCAGTTTACCGATAGATGGCGCTAGCTCCATTATTTTGCTGGTAACGTTATGCTTCCATATTATCAATCAATCAGGCGAGAAACTTATAACAAGATTTTTGTCGCGCCAGCGCGCTGCTGTTATTGTCACTTTACGGTTTCCAGCGAGCAGCAAAGACCGTTGAAAAAGTCCGTTACGTTTGAATTTTTATGATTGTGTTTTCTTCAGAACTAAAAGTGATATCGAAAAACGGATTGCGGCACAAGCCAGCACACGTCTAGCACAAACTAGCACAACCTTCAAAATATCGATTTTCGAAAATGGCGGTGCCAACTTCACGCACATGTGCTAACTTCTTTTTCGATTTTCTCAGTAACCATCTGTCTCACTGGAAAAAACTTTACGGCACAAGCCAGCACAAGTCTAGCACAACCTAGCACAACATTTGGTTTTCGATTTTTGGCTTGCTAAGGCTAGCTATACACATGTTTTTTTTTCATATTTGCCTTGCGAATTTCTATAAAACTAGAAGTCGCATCGGAATCAAAATTGCAGCACATGCCAGCACAACTCGAGCACAAACTAGCACAAACTGTTTTTTTCTTGTGAAACAAAAAAAATGGCGCTTTGTTTTTTTTTTAATTCGTGATTTTCTCTGCAACGAAAAGTGATATCGAAAAACGGTTTGCGGCACAAGCCAGCACACGTCTAGCACAACCTGGCACAACCTTTAAAATATCGATTTTCGAAAATGGCGGTGCTAACTTCTTTTTCGATTTTCTCAGTAACTATCTGTCTCACTGGAAAAAACTTTACGGCACAACCTAGCACAAGTCTAGCACAACCTAGCACAACATTTGTTTTTCAATTTTCGACTGGCTAAGGCTGGCTGTTCACGTGTTTTCTGTTCAAATTTGTTTTGCGATTTTCTAAAAAACTAGAAGTCGCATCGAAATTAAAATTGCAGCACATGCCAGCACAACTCGAGCACAAACTAGCACAAACTTTTTTTTTTCATTTTGAGAAAAAAAATGTCGCTTGGGTTTTTTTTTAATTTGTGATTTTCTCTGGAACGAACAAAGATATCGAAAAACGGATTACGGCAC
>BHDV01006056.1:135481-148538 GCA_005406045.1 Adoxophyes honmai | reverse complement strand
CATACGGACAGACGGACAGACGGACAGACATGACGAATCTATAAGGGTTCCGTTTTTTGCCATTTGGCTACGGAACCCTAAAAAGTCAACGATTTATCTATTCAAGGTTTCAGATGTAGGAAGCCTGGCGTTCTACTGGGCAGGATTTAAAAATAGGCATAAGCCTATTAAAGTAAATGTACAAAGAATAATGTACTTAAGGGAAATCTGACAGTCAAACTATGAGATGACGGGGAAGGTAGAGGGCTACAAATACTGTAAGTAAACTCGTATTTCCTCCTCGTATCCTTTAGGGTTAACACTTAATACAGTCCCCGAAATCAAACTTGGTAAGATATTAAAAGAACCCCCTGTACTTAAAATCTTGCCACGTTAAATCCCGGAGATTGTAACATCAATAACATTATTGGAACACACTGCTAAGCGGCGAGATAATTTCATGTCGAAATAGGGTAAGTATTTTTTTTATCTGGTTCCACATGTGAATACGAAATAGGTAATCCTTAACATTGAGGCTCATACCCGGAGGTATATTTCGGTCAAATTTCCCAAAGGTCTTGTCCCAGATAGCATTACTTGATAGGTATTTTGGAATCAGCACGAAATTCACGTTCCGTAGCCGGCGCGGGCGCTCATAATTCAGTGCTATCTAGGGCACTCCACTCCACTTGGCTGTAATGATGTTCGTCCTCGATCCCTACGCCTCCGCACGACCTAGATTCCCAAAAAGCCTACCCAAGGCCGCCTGTGAGCTACTGGGGGCCCGCGATAACATTCTACCAAACTATATTTCTAATTAATATCGTGTTGTTGGAATAACATGTCGTGTGACACGGGTTTAGAATAACACCTTTCCGTATTTCCAAGGATGTCGGAAGAAGCGACTCCTCAGTCGACATCCTATATCCTCATATAGGTTAAGCTTGTTACTATCGAACGCCTAATTCAAAACCTAAATTAAAAATATACTAGGGCTAAGAAACGTGGATTGGTGATAGATTTGTCCGTGCAGTGTTTCACATGCTCTGCCTACACCATTAGGGAATACAGGCGTGATGAATGTATGTAAGGATCTTACAAATAACGAAGACACCTTTCCATAAAAACATAGGAATAATTAATGGGATAACGTTATTTTTAGCTGAAACTAATCTACTCTATTAATCCGATTGACGTTGCTACTATTTTTTTGGTTAATTCAATGAGTTACCAATTGGTGGTATTAGTATTTAGGAAAAGAAACTTTACATACTTAAACTGTGTTCGATTAGCCCGTTCCTTACCTTACTGGGTAGTAAATTTTTTGTAATCCCTAGAGATCTTAGTCCTGAGGCTTGATCTTGTGATAGATGTAGGTATACCATCAGACCATATCCGTCACGTGAGTGGAACAAAAGGCATCAAGTAGCTTGATTTAAAGGATTTTTTTTTGATTTGTTAACAATATGAAATCTACCTACATATTTGCAAAAATAAAAAATTACGTTTATAAACGCCATTTAAAAATAATGTGTAGGTACCTAGAGGTGTTTTTATTCATAACATTTCATTACAGTCGGGGTTTCATTTATTTCTAAACGCGACCCAAATAACGCCAAAGCTTGGTAGTCCATCACTTTTACAAGGATTTATTTAAGTAATACCAAAGTCGTCGGAGGCAAATAATGTCAACCCACAAATGTCATTCGTGTTTAACCTCTGAGCCGTGTTATTTTTAGAATACAGCCCGAGCTTAGCTGAAAAAGGAAATCTTTCTAGAGACGCCATCTTTCTAGACACGTGGCGTTCTAGTAAACCCACGCACTTTTACAAAATTTGTTGGTAATACTTCCTAGAAACATTGGATTCAACAGCCTGTCAGCCTTCAACTGTGCCCACATGCGCTTCAAAGTAGAGGGGGTGAACTCCTCGCGGCCCTGTTTTCCGGGTAGCTCAGTACGTCCCTTCCACGTGTATCCAATGACGCCATTGGATGCAAGCTGTAACTTTGTTTTCCTCCGTAACTTTAAATTGAATGCAAACGCAATCAATTTCTGTAATACTTCGGAAGCTTTTCATAAAGTTTCTATCTTTAGCTGGTTGTAGTATATTTTATATTTACATTACGTCACGCCTGTTTTCCCAAATGGGGTAGGCAGAGCACACGAAACGCTACACAGACCAAATCATGACTATTTCACGTCCACGTTTTGTGGCCAGTTCTAGCATATTTTTAGGTTTTGAGTTGACAGGTATAATAGTGACAACTCGCTAGTCTGTGTAATAAAATGTACCGCAACTTATTTCCTAAATCGCCTCTTATGACATCCACGGAAGGAATGGATAGGTGTCATTCTGAAGCCAACACCACTCAGGTTATATTTTATACCTGACATTTATTGTTTCGGTATAACGACGGTAATTTTCTAGAATTACTGTCGATAGCACTGAAATTGGAAGCCTGAAAAATGTTTAGCTGAAGAGAAGTCTCCTCAATATAGCTTAGCTACAATGCGTGTCTATCTAACGCGTGGGACGTTTCGAAGGTCATGTCGATGACGTCACGCGGGGGGACGCTGCTAGCTATCAACGGTATCGTTCCTGGAACAGTAGCGTTACCATGGGTTTCAGAGGCCGTACTCGATTGTGACGGCGTGAACGGTTTGTGTGGAAAGTTTCGATAGCGCTGTTAGCGATCAGTTGTGGAAGTAAAATTTACAAACATTACGCCTGTATTCATAAATGGGGTAGGCAGAGCATACGATGTTACACATACTCAAAAACATGGTTATCTAGTTTATGACTTGCAGTTACTTCTAGCATGTTTGTTTATGTTTTAAGATCGGTTAGGTTTTATAGGTGTCGAGTTAAGCCGCATTATCCTGAGTCACCTCTTATGACATCCGCGAAAGAAATGGAGAGGTGTTGTTCTAAGTCCGACACCGGCGACACCATACGGCTTTTCACAAACAAGCCATAACACCACAAAACGGCGTAAATAATTCGGATGGAGATTTAAAAGTACCATTAGCGGTCACTTGTGGAAGTAAATTTTACGACTACCCTACTTGCAGACGGTGTAAACAATTTGTATAGAGAATCTGGATCATGCGGGTTACTTGTTGAAGTAATATTTTCCAAACCTATCATTAATGTTTCGAATTCCGTTTTTTCTGTGTGGTGTTGGGTTTAGAATAACAGCTCTCCATTTCTTCCGTGGAAAGAAATAGCGGCAGGTTAGCAACCTGCCACTGCCATACCTGCCAACTCGAAAAATAAAAAAATATTCTAAACGTTGTCACAAGACGCGAAATAGTCATGGTTTTGTCTATGTGACGTTTCGTGTGCTCTGCCTACGTGTGAAGTATGTATGTATGTGTCATTAATGTTGTCGCTAGCGAGAAACTCGTAGTAATGGGTGAACACTAATCAAACATCACTTACCTACGCACCAGCGAAATAAAAGGTCAGCGAGCATTAGTAAATAATTGATGGAAAGCTCTTGCTGCCTACTGATCGGCGGGATTATTAATATCCATGGCGGGAGGAAAATGAGACGTTGGATATGAATGAACAATAATAATTATAAATAATAATAATCCAGCCTAAACCTCCCACAGCTGGGCACAGACCTCATCACAGTATGAAAGAGCTTGGGGTATAGTTCCCACGCGGGTACTGATTCTGATTGAGAACTTCACACACAACAATTAGTTACTTCGTCGCTGTTCGGTTTGTTCACGATCTTTTCTTGCACCAAATGTCTCGTGGTAAATGTTAAATACGATTGAACAATAATACCTACAACTTACAATTTCATATTTTAATGGGACAAAACAGAGTAATAGCTGTGTCACACACAACTCAAACTAAATTTCTTACAGTTTATTATCAGGTTATAGCGGTAAGCTCAAAAATGAGTTTAGATCAGAGTTGAGTACTTATCAATGTAAGTAGTGAGTGTATTTTTTTTCTGTAAATAGCCGACTGAACTCTATTTACAGTTCACAAGGGTAGAGCCGTAAAAAGGCCCATTTAGTCCTCAAAAATCCCTTACTTAGTTTCCTACAGAAAATTGTACAGTCATTCGAGGCCTTAAGGAAAGTAGGTAATAAAAAGGCGCTAAGATATTTCAAATGAAGGTTTCTCCCAAAATGAGGTCGAGCTGTCTTGGAGATTTGTATCGCGTTGGATTGTGCCGACATTGTGCTCCGCTGAAATCACATATTTTCATCTTTTTATCCTCCTTACTGGTTACCTAGATTTAGTAGGTACCTATTCAATTTCGAGGTTACCACGATTTTCAACTCATAAATAACATACCTCCTCTTCGAAATTCGAATAAAGGAAAAAGGAATCATATTTTGTACATAAAAATGAGTGAAATTAAAATCAACAACGAACCAATTGGCGTAGAGCGAATAAATAGTGAAAGATTTAGGGAAAATCTGTAATATTTGACTTAAACATTTGATTTAAAAGCTCGAATTAATTTAATTGGATACCGAAAATGGATCCAAAGATGCTCAGTCGTTCACCCAATACTAAGAATTATCCTTAATATGCGACCTTCACCTTAACCTCAGCTGCTGCGTACCTACTTGATCTTAATTTGCCGTCTTCGACCGATTCTGTGGTGGGCGTTATTTTGTCTAGATATGTGGAAATCAAATACCTAATTATTTAAGAATTGTTCGTAACAAAATAAATAAGGATGTTGTTTTATATATTATTATTAATGTTGAAAATGTTACTCATCTTTAGGTTTCAAGTGTATGTGAATGTAGAATTAGATAGGTACCTATAGGTAGCGGGTACGTATTGAAACTGTGTATAATTATTATTGGGTAGGTACCTGCCCACCTGGCTAGGTAGGTAAAAGCGTTTGAAAAGACAAATTCACTAAATCTAGACATCAGATTAAATACCTAGTAAAAATATAAAAGAATATAGTATACTTGGATGATTGCGTGGCCTGATTGGGCAGAGATTATGTAGGAAAGAAGGAAATATCTATATCTGTAATAAAGTGCTAGATACGCAAATTGAACACTATCTGCAAGCTGTAGCCAAGCTGCCAGATATAATCAGCATTCAGATCGTTTCCTGAAATCCCAATAAGCATTACGTATTGCGTAAACCAGGGGGGGAAAAGTTGATGTATACAATTACTTGTCCGGAGCGTGGATAAAGGTCACGTCCCACGCAAGGCTAGGGTGTCATCGGGTAGGGGGGCGGGGGGAGCGGGCACGCGCGGGCACGGTGACCTTGCCCGGCTGTGACTCTGCGACCTTGGAGCCGACCGCCCGCGCCCCCCGCCACCCCCTCGCCCACGCTCACCCACCCCCCCAGCCTGCCGCCTACACCTCGTGCAAAATTTAATAGCTATCCCTAAAGTATCTACCTACGTCAGAGGGCACGGAAGAGCAACACAACGCCGACTTATTGCCTAACATCGCGTTGTTATTGCGCAGTTCAACCTCAAACCGGTGAACCCGAAGAAACCGCTTGATCTCTGGCAGAGTTCAAATCTACTTACCTATACAATTTTATCACGTCATTGAGGATTTCAGGCAGGTGTTAAAAACGACCTTGAAATCTCGTTTAAGATTTGTACTGTATACTGATTCGGTGATTCCTAACTCACCATAGAACCTAGCAAATGTAAATGTATGAGCAACTGTCATAGTGACTTTGCATTGATTGACGGACGAAAACATTACTACGCATTTAGGTATAACGACAACGTTCTCTTTTGGATCAAAAATAATTTTGTTCGATGCACACATAGGGCGAAAAGTGATGCCTTATCTGTCAAATGATTTGTAGTATTTAATTTTGGTAATTATAATCAGTATAATCTAATCGACAGCTAATTCATTGTTAACATTCAGCGTACTTGTTCTCGGACTTCTCGGCTGAAAATACATCAGATAGGTACGCTAAGAAACAAATTGGTGTGGTTATGACAATGGAATTAGACCCGTGTTAGTTACAAGGAAGAAGTATGACAAGTTTACTGAACAATATCAATTACCTGTCAACTAAACTATAGCTTAACACTTGGCAATTATAGACACAATTTGCGCATTTATACAACAGGAGGCAGCAATCACCCCCTAGATAATTCCGTGGGGAGGCTGCATCTTCCCATAGCACGTGTAAACGGTGGGTGGTTCATCCATTACTGTTGAAGAATATTGACAGATGGGCTGTCATCTAGTTAAAATCAGCTCCTGTAAAGTAAATTAACATAGATAGGTACGTACTACCTAGTCTTTGGGTAACAACAAACTAAACCTCGCTTTCAGAGACATAAGGTTTAATAGTATCAGTGAAGATAATTGGTAGGTAAAGCAATGAATTACGTTCGAATCTTACTTATGAACAGATCGCTAGTAGATGCATAACATTTGTAGAATATCAACTACACTACACGTAATGTCCTTAGTATGCTAACATTTTTTCACAGCAGTCCGCACTAATGTGCGCAATTAAATAAACCAATGACTGTTTGAGTCAATGTCAAAAGTGTCAAAATGATTAAAATGAGTAATGAAATAAACACAATGAAACTATCCTGTGCCTGGCCAGGGGCGGCCTCGGCCGGCAAGGTCGCGGCCGCTCTTCGGGTTTTCCGCGTACACCGAAGGTCTTGACAACGACTATTTTATTTACAGAAATCGTACAACTTTATAATGCACACTGCTGTCGTTGTCGTACAATGTTGAACAATGCGTCTGCTTATTTCGTGCGGCGTGTGGCGTGATATGCAGATGATTCCGAGAACGTCTGCGACAGATATGTTTTACTCGCGTATCGAATGCTCTCGCTATGAATTCGATCTGTGTATTGGCGACATGCTTACTTGTAGTAATGTGAAAGAAGAACTGATATTTTACAGGTAAGATGAGAAAGCTAAGTAAGCAAGTGAGTAACGTAAGTAAAAAATAATTTTGTTAAAATACAAATTTATTCAACGTATAGTAGTGTCCTCAAGTTAAGATATACTTTAAGCGACCTCTTAAATCTTTTACTAGACCTGAAATTGCTAATAGTGACTCCGGATATTGAAATAGCGTTGTCTTGTAAGATTTTTTATCTTAATATATGAGCTAGGTTATTGCTAAGTTTCATTTTTAGTTTCGTTTTTTCGTGAAAGAATAATAACTATTCTTTAATGAGATCGTAAAAATATAAATATTACTTGTACATACACAGCACATACTTAAATTATTAGCCTTGTTTATTTTTAATTTCAAAATTGAACATGTTTGAACAACTTCCGCCAGCAAAGCCTTGGCAGGAAGGTTCCTCGGTGCTCTTGAAAGCATAACTACAATGTAACCTTTCAGTGGGGACGGAATTATGGCTTCAGTATTGATTCAAGATCCTTTTTAACATCTTGGTTCAACGAATTACTTAATTGAAAATTTGAACAATTACTGAAGGCCGATCTCGTTTCAAATATCTATAAAAGGTTTAATGATGAATTAAAATTGCCAAAAGCAGTTGTTTATAACAATGTACGTATTAAAAAAATAATGTTTTGAATCAAAATGTTCTCGAACTAGAGATATTTTTACACAATGTAACTGACGGATGCCTAAAAAATATGGTCCAGAACTGCAAGACTGATTTGTGCTTAGCGTTATTGTACCTATGAGTTCATAGGAAGAGTTTAATGCATTCGTTTTGTTTTTCGTGCTAGATTTCAGATTCTGATTGCATTTTTTCAATGTAACTGATTATCTTTAATTGTATACGTGTGTTGCCAAATTGCGTAGATTGAGCACACTAAGCGTTACATAGACAGAACATTACTATTTCATATTACGTAGTCACATTTAGCACAGTTTTAACTTTTTAATTTAGAGATTCTGATACTGACAGATTGCTAGCTTGTCGCCTAAAACATACCATAATAAATGCCTTAGGTTACTCGTCTCTTACGACATCCACAGAAGAGACAGAGACACGCGGTTAAATTACTGAAATCGTAGCATTTTCATATTTTTCAATTAGCAAGGTAAAACTATACAAAGCCTTTGTCAGGTAAAAACTATAAATACGCAGCATCCTGTCATTCCTAGCGAAGTAAACAAACCATTTTTCTCCGTTAAGCAGTTGCTTTTCCCAGCGCTTCAGAAAAACGTGACATTTACAGTAGACTCTCATTTAATTGCCACCCTTAGCTTACTTAAGTTCAAAGTTCAAAGGACCGCCCAGGACATAACAAGATGGCGGCGATGCCCGGGATTAGAACTGCAAAGTTCAGGGGGTTGGGCGGGGGCGATGCACGAGTCAAGTGCAGGGCCGCACTGCGCCGCTGCAGCGGGCCGGTCAATAGCCGCGCCAATGACACGGCGCGCGCTGGCTCGTCTTATTGCGTCGCAGGTGGACGGACTCTGATTGGATTTTAAGTCCTTTAGTTACAATTTGACAGCGAAATCTATTATAAATGCAATATACTGGGTGATTTTCAAAAATGCTGAAACCTTTACTGACTTTATTTTTACGCCTGCAGACCGAATTTGGACAGTTTGAACGTACCGCACGATAGTTGTGTAAATTTGAGTATTGATTTATGTATGGAGTCAATTTAATTGTTGAGTAGCAAAAGTTGATCACCGGTACTTACATAAATTTCTAGTTCGCTACAGACATTTCACGTTCATTACAGTTTTTCGCCACTTTCAAGTCTCACATGCACAGCTATGATATTTAAAAACGAATTAGTTTTTAAGATTCGGACCAAACATTGTTTAACAAAAACTTTCTTTAGTTTTTTAACCGTTGGTTTTGAAATGTTTTAATGTAGTAATTTCTATTGGAAACTCGTTTTCCTTTCGACGCCAAACACCTGATTACAATGTTGTTATGTTTTGTCTAGCAATAACGCCACATGTGTCGTAGTCAAGATCATAGTGTATGTTTTGTTTTTATCAACTCGAAAATGACTGTCAGATTGACATGCGGATTTGTTGTTGAGTTTATCTGAAAGTTAAGAGATTTTATTTTGCATTATATTAATCTGCTTCTGGATTTAACGACCGTTTGAAACTCAATTTCTTAGCTCTACCAGAGATAAGCTTTTTTTCATTAAATGATTATTATTAAAAATGCCTTTGTGCCAAGTTTCTTGCGGCGCATTCTTCTTGGCAATCATGATCTTTAGCGCTAGAAGACTCAAAAACAAGACGTGCAAAAAGCCTTTGGAGTAGGTACTCACGTTTATAAGGACTATATTACTATATCAGTCTATATTACTACGTCACTATATTTCCCGTGTGGTATCGGGCTTAGAATAACACCTCTCAATTAATTCGGTAGATGGCAGAAAAAACGACTAAGGAATTAAGTAGGCTAAGATGAATTTTAAGCTACAGGCTAGCAACCAGTCACTACTGTATCTCTTAACATCAAACCTAAAAAAAAAAATGCTAGAAGTGGCTACGGAATCTGTCTACGCTATTTGGAAACACAGGCGTGATGTATGTGCGTGTGTATGCATGTTTACTAATCTCTGGCTCTACCAAGCTCTACCAATTCTGTCTGAGATTTATTTTGCTTTGGCACCAACGGAATAAATGTACAAACTGCTTCTGTCAGTTTATTATACCCTGTATAATGTGTTTATATGTTGTATCTGTCAACGTCAATTTGTTTTCTATTACATTTCATCAGGAACAGTATCTATACTAATCCTCAATAAAAAAGTCATACATATTCTCACGCCTGTATTCCCAAGAGGGGTAGGCAGAGCACGTGAATTCAAAAATCCAGTGCCACATTTAGCTATTTCAGGGTAACCAGATGGTTAAACGTGATATTGCAGTGACAGGTTGCTAGCCCATCGCCCACAATACACTAACCCTTTCCCAGAGTCGACTCTTAAGACACCCACGGGAAGAAAGGGGGAGATGCTATTCTAACCCGGCACCACACGGGAAAAAGTCAGGATTCTGGAAATCAGACTGATCAGACCTTATAAATGTGGTGATCTTTTAACTGCTTTAACATAGAATCATCACTCAAATCTACGCCAAAAATCTCACAGTCAAGGCTTCTCTTCAGTAGGTTCAAGTTCTTTAGCAGGATTTGCAGCAGGCAACCCAAGGTAAGACAAACGAGTTTGTGTCCTCAACTACAGCATCATATTTCACTATACTTTTATCTTCTTGAACCAACACCTTGCGGCCATGGCTACGTGTTTTCAATGTTACGACTCTGCTATGACAAGGCTCTTTTATCTTGACAATGCTTAATTGTTTTATCCATAAAATTGCAGATTTACTGAATTTGTGAAACTAATTTAGACTAAATCTAGAGAAATAAGTGGATTACACCAAAATTTTAGAATTCGTGATTATACTACTAACATAACTATCTTATGCCATTTGAGTGGATTTGTTCAGAAGGTAATAATAATTAGTTTTTAATACCGCATATTTACAACTTGAAGCGTGGATAGTACTTTACTTATTCGTTAACTGTTGTTACCTTCTATTTTTTCAATAATTAGTTGAATCAATTTTGTGTTTTTGCGAATGTTGATCATTATTGATAAATTTTTAGATTTCGTTTCCATTTTCGAGAGTATTTTATGGCGTATAAAATTTACGATTCGATAACCCAAAATCGACAAATATTCCTGTTCCTACCCTCTTTAACGGGTTGTTTCAATCTTTCAACCTACCTATCTGACCTACTTTTATTTAGAAACTGAAGTGGGATACGCTGAATGATGAGAACTCCCTTTTTGACATTGTGTACTTACACTACTTACTTACAGTGTACTACCCGCCCATAAAGTTTGCACATAGGTCTCCACGGCGAACACTGGCTTTGTAGAGCATTGTCTCTCTTTAACTTACGTGACGCCGATTGTCTCTTTCTCAAGACCGATGTGCACTATATGCACTGTTTTACTCGTACAGTACCCGGCCACAGAGTTTGCATATCGGTCTTTGGAAAAAGACAGTTATAAGATAAGTTAGAGCGAGACAACGCTCTACAACGCCAGAATTAGCGAAGGCGTATTTTTGGTACTTTGACCGTGTTGACATCTTTGTTGCTGACTGTGCAGTACCCGGCCACAAAGATTGCACATCGGTGCGCTCGGTATTGTACAATTTGCAACAAAGATGTAAAAGTGCCAAAAATGCGCACGACCTTAAAGTGGAGACAGTAAGAGCGAGTAGGTAAACATATTTTTAGATCTTTGACGGTGTGGATATCTTTGTTGCTGACTGTTCTGACTGTAAGAGTTCAACAATACTTTTAAGATTAAGCAACCAAAGTTTTGTCCCGTCCTACGTGTGCAGATACCATCGCCGTTCGCGGTCCGGGGTCAGTGGAAGCGGCAGCGCCGCGGACGCCGGGTCGACGACCGGCCGCCCTCGTCGCCAACTCGCTGTCATTTCGAGGCGCCTAAATTTCGTATAATTTGTATTGTTTTACAGGGCCTTTTCTTTGTCATGCTGTAGGTATGATTGTTGTATAGAAGCTTTTCACCGTGTAGTGTCGACTTTAGAATAACACCTTGCCTTTTCGTGCTTGGGTGCCGCAAGAAGCGACAAAATAAAGTTTTGGTATGTTAGGCAACAGGCTAGCAACCTGTCACTACTGGGCTTGAATACGTGTCACTATTGAATTCTAAAATTGGCTATGAAATATAGAGTAGACTTGTTTTATGTAATGCTTCGTGTGCTCTGCCTACTCCATTAGGGAATGCAGGCGTGATGTTTGTAAGTTTTTATAGACAAATTTACGCTTTTGCGATAATTAACAAGCAGTGTACATCATCATTATATGAACAGGTCGTCCATTGTTGAACATAGGCCTTGGCCAAGTACCTATAGCTTAGTGAACAGCTACTTATTTCAATATTTTATGTACTGAATATCCCTGTAGATTGATTTTCAATTGTTACCTATAACTACTTCTAGCAGTTCACAGTATTGTTTCGTATCAGCTATGTTACGTAGTAAATGCATCTTTGTAATGCGTTAAATCGAACGATAAAACATCGTATGACGTTGAGATCACACTTCAACCATAAAGATAATATTTCCCCTTGACTCTGAATAACGTCATCGTAATATAATATGTAGTATGTTCAGAGGCGATACGCCTCGAGTCGGAAAATTCTACACGCAGAACGTACTAACAGCCGCACACTCGATGTATTATTATAACGTCACTTTAATAAAATTCTCCAATGTAAAATGTACCATATCAGAGTAACATAAGGTTCTAGTTCAAAAATTTGGCAGATAGCAAGCGTCAAGTGTGTTGCCGATGATACGTTGTTTTGGTATTCTCTTTATTCTACACAATCTTTAAATACAAATTGGCATCGTGTAAACTGATATTTGCGTATTTCCGCACGTTTTAATATCAATCGTCATCAATGAGATCAAACATATTTCTCAATTTAGTGTTGAATTGTACACGATTACCAACTTCTATTGAGAGATGGTAGGTTATTTCAAACAAGCCTGTTCCAACTTTCTATGGTTGTTTTATTACCCTTCATGTCATTTTGAATTACGAGAAATTAAACTAGGAAACTTCTACCCCTGTAGAGTTAAGTGTGTACCTACGTTACGAATCTGAATGAAGTTCAAGATATTTTCAAAATTTGTGTGATTGTCGATGCAGAAGCTCTTTTTTCATTGGGTTTTTAAGGGATTTTGGAGTGAAAACAAAGTAATAATTTTTACAATTCTGATTTATTTCTTATTTTCGTCGACAACCTGCCATTATATTAACAAACAAATGACTTTTTAACACGCTCTCATACGCACATAGATACATACACACACAAACACCCCGCGACCGGCGCTGCATCGCATATAAATTACACTTATATAGTCTTAAATTATATTTCAGTCTGTTTGCACTCTCCTCGTCCTGCGCCGGCCTCGCACACACGCGTCGTCCTAAACGAATTATCACATATAATATATTAACACGATCTGCGAACGTTTATTATACTAGTTGATTTAATTTAAAGTAGGTCGGGGTGGGGTGGCGGAGACGGCTGGCTCCGCGGGCCGGGCTCACGCCTCCA
>BHDV01006056.1:70591-135057 GCA_005406045.1 Adoxophyes honmai | reverse complement strand
GCCGCCGCTCCTCCAGGTGCTCCTCCAGCGACGAGCGCGGGCTCGAGCAGCCCGAGCCGGGGCCCACGATGCGCTCGTGCTTCTCGTTGCCGGACTCGATGCCGGAGTCGGTCGGCGAGTCGAGCTTGCGGTACCGCGGCGGGGGACGCACGGGAGTGACTGTGAGACCGTTGTGCGCTAAGTGAGCCACGCCGAGAGCTTCCTCGTCGACCGACCCCCGGGAGTCGAGCCGCCTGCGGCCGGCCAGGGTGGCGGCGAGCAGAGGCGTGCCGCAGTCGCTAGGGGCTTCCCCGGATTCGCTGCTAGATACGGATCCCAACGGGCTACGAGCGGAATCGTCTACACCGGAATCCGCCCACGGGCAACCCTCTTCGTCTCCCCACATCTGTTGTCTCAGAAGTTCTTTGTGTTCCGTTCTGAAGACGACCAATTTTTCTGTATGAAGAGTGCTAAGCGTCCGTAGGTCCGGAAGCGTGTCCATTAATTCCCGCAGAAAACCGGGCCTATCGGATCTGTTCTGTGCGATGACGGTCTGCAGGCACGACTTGAGGCGCGCGTGCATCCGCTCCACTAGTTCCACATTGCGAAGTCCCGGCCGGTCGGGCGTGATCAGGACGATGGCGCAGAAGAGGCCGATCTCGGCGTCTGTGAGGTTCATTGAATTCATGCGCTCGGCAAACTTGAATGTGGAGTCAACGAGGAACCGGGCGTTGGCGCCGCTCTGAATAGAGTCGCGCTTCATGAGCTGTCCATTGAGGCAGATGATGCTGTTGAGAGGCGCATCGAACATGCAGATGAGGCGCACGAATAGCGCGTCGAACAGCCCGCTCTTGAGCAGTGTGAACTTGTCGTCCTGCGTGAGCAGCTGGAAGCCGGGGATGAGGCCGGCGAAGTCGATCACGCCACGGATCACATGGGCGAATCGCTGTGAGAATTCTTTCTCTGATTGCAACTCTGGCGCCGGGTTTAGCGGGCAGGCCTACGACAAAAGAAAGCGAGCGTTAGCCAGTTGTCAACAATTTGAATTAGACCAGGAATCCTGGTATTTTATTTCAGTATTAATTCGATTCAGGATCATTGACATGATTGATACTCACCAAAGTGGGTTGTGAGTAGGTGGGACAGTCGCGAGCGCGCGCGCGCATGGCGGCGACGCGGTCCCGCGTGAACTCGCAGGTGTCGAGGTGCGCGCGCACGACGCGCGCCAGCAGCCGCGGCGCGTCGTCCAGCTCGGCGGCGGCCGCCTGCTCGTGCGCGCGCGACGACGACGACTGCTGCATCGCGGCCAGAATACGCGCCTTCTCGCGCTTCGGCACGCGACCAAATCGCACGGCTGCAACAAAACAAAACGAACTTTAGACACATGCCCGCTTCGCCACCCCACAACTATAAAATAGAGTCGTTAAACGAAATGAGTGCGTGGCCACGAACGGGATTGTTGTGCAAGGTCGCGGCCGCCGGGGTGCAGCTGCCGCGCGCCATGTGCACGCGCAGCTGACGCGAGGGTAGAGTTCATCGCCCGTCCCGCCGTTATTGTCCGAGGCTTTTGAAAATCTGCGCGGCCGGATACGTATTCAGTGAACTAGTTTGAATGACGAGTGACAAAGCGCAAACCGCGAGGTCACTTTAAAAAGTGTTACGACTTTCTCGCGCTAGGCGGCGCGGCAGGAACGGCGTAAGCGCCGGGCGGCGGCGCGCCGCTTGCGGCGTTCGTGCGCGGGCGCCGGTGAAAGTGTTTGCGAGCTCACGATTGAAAACGAAAGCGGAGAGCGCCCTCTCGCCATTTCTCCGAACTTTCGCTGCGCGATGTGGGCCGCCAGATGCGAGCCCATTGTTCGCGACGCTACTCCGATCTGTTTCGCTTATCTCGTGCACTAATATCAAGCAGCAGTCGATGGTAGCTCTACTTTTTTTAGGTAGACAATTGTACATCATGTCATTTGATCTAACATTGATGTCTACATGTGTGGTATGGCGGTATTTGAATTTGATTTACTTAGTATAGTTATACGACGCTTACGATTTCAAAGCTACATCAAACTTATAAAATTATCCAATGATAAGGCGACACCCTTATATTTTCTTATTTACCACATTTCTTATTAGATGTTATTTTGAAATTCAACAAATACCCATTTCGGGCACTTAATAAAGATTTGAAAAGTTTGAATGAAATAATATTACGAATTTATCTTATTTACACAACATGTTTGGTGTGGTTTGTTTTTAAAATGAGAGGTGAAACTATTTCCGCTTAAGTTTTTTTTTTATATAAACAAGACAGGAATCTGATCAAAAAAGTCGATTGTCCCAATATCTCAAACTATTTGGTTTGTCTTCTCTTAATTCATCGAAGATGTACGAATATTTAGTAAAAGTAAAAAAAGAAATCAAAAATAAACAAAAACATGAATTAAATCAAAAGCAAAAATAATAATTTAACTGAAAAGTCAGACGTAGCAGCTACGCTTTACAGCGTGTATTCGTAGCACTTGCTACGAAAACAATACTGAACTTGACATAAAAGTTCCATCAATAAAGTTGATAATTTAAAAAACAATAATTAAAAACATTGTCTTTTTTAGAACGTGAATTAAAAAAAATACATACGAGCATTGTGATATTTCACGACTCCGTTCAGGATTCCCTTCAGGATCGGCAAGTCCTCTCCCATGTCTAAGACCATTACAGTTTCTTTCACTAAACTAATTCACAGCCGAAGCCACAAGGTAACTTTAATAAAGAGTACACTAATATTTTTTATCACTAGGTAATGTCACATAGCACTATGGTTGGTTGGTTAGCACTGTAATCCGTGTGTATTCCACGACGTGTTGGCTCGCGATCTCGCGTCGGAGTGAGCGGTTGGCATAGTAGCTGGGCTGACGACCGGTGCGCGGGCCGGACTCCCTCGCACTGCGCCGCGGCGCGCGCCGCACCAACCTTGAACTTGAGCGCGGGGAGGGGCGCCGTCAATAACCGCGCGCCCCCCCGCGCCCCGCGCCGCTCAACCGATATTACGACGTGAGAATTTTCCAAAACTAATTTCCGGTTTCCCCGAGATGAATTTTGCCGCCTTTGTTGTAGCTTTTATAAGCCGTTAAGCCTCTTGCGTGACGTTTCCGCGATGCGCGCGTGCAATGACTTTCGCGCCACGCGATTTTTTTATTTTTGTTTCCAACTATTTTTACTTTTTCAGACATTTTATAATAATTGTTTTTTCCTTTTAATTTAATCGCTACGAACTTACGTATGAACTCTATTCGTATTTTGATTATATTGAAATAGAATTATATTTTTTTTTAAACCAATATCTTATTAATTCTTAATGAACAATCAAACAAGAATTTATTCGTATGTACTTGTTCATATTTATTTTCATTAACTACCACACAAAACGAAACAACAAGTACGAATTTGCTAATACTCCAACCTTTAACTCAACAAACGGCCGCACTCTGATCGAGCGCTAGTAGCGCGTATGCGCGCCATCTGTTGTCGAGTAGCGGAATTAAGTTAGAAGTTTACGGAGCGGAGCTTAGTTGAAAACGAAGAGCTCACAGTTTTTAGCTCCATATTCGTTTGATTTTCAGAGTATTCTGGGGTCAATTATTTAATGATTTTAACTAAATAAAGACATGTATAAAAATGTATTCTCCTTGACATTATTGAGATTATATAAGATCGTTACATATGAGAACGTAAGTTTTGTAACATTGTTTGTCAACATAAATTACAAAATCCTTGACACAATTTAGAATATGAAATTACCTACTGATCTTATCAGACAAAACTCAAAACCTAGTTTACCATCACTAGTACCACCAAGTTGAAGATTTTCTTGTAATTTAAATGTAGGCTTTAGTGACTACATATATGTTGAAGGTACTAACTATCTATGACCTACCTATCAGTTACTGCAGTTGTTTACGAATCTAAGCATGCGTGCTAATCACCAAACGCATTATACCTGGATGCGTATTGGAGAAACGCGAGTTCAACGAACTGCATTACGAAAGTGAAAACATAAATTTCCCTCTCGCGCTTACGAAATGCCTTTCTCCGCTTTCACCGGAGAAGGCCCGTGTCGCAAGCGCGCAGCGGCCGTCGACCTGCTTAGCGTGCGCTCACCCGCGCTTGCATAACCCGACCCCCACCGCACGCACGGGACCCCCCTCCGAACCCCCACTTCTGCCCCCTCCCCCCTCCGCGCACGCGAAATAGGATCTCAATCTCGCGGCACAGTTGGCGCGCGAGCGGCGCTAACTGTCCCGCAATGCTAATTGCGTATGCATATCTGCGCGGCCGCCTACTCGCGCCACATTGCATCACTGGCACTCATTTCGTATTAACATGACCTGTTTAATGACTAGATCTTATGATTTGTTTACGCCTTTTGGCGTAAAAAATACTGCCGCACAAATATAGTAGGACAATGCGTTCTCAGCACATTTTAATCCACTATAGTCGAATTGGGTCAACGTGTATTTTTTTGTAGTTATTTAATAAATCATGCATTTTTTGCAGTTTTACCAAAAATTTTCAGTCAAATAAACAGTTCATTGGATTTTTTGTATCACTTTAACACAATGTTAACAGCTGTTTCTAGTGCGACAGTATTTTTTACTACAAAAATGCATGGAAATTATTCACACAAAAATAGGTAAAGTGATAAAAAATGCAACTCACCATCTCTGCTCATGCCCACTGCGATGCATTTTTTCAACCGGCAATATTGGCACCGATTTCTGTTGATTCTAAGGATGGAGCACTGCTGGTTTTTTGTACAGGGTCGGTACTGGATCTTCTGTTGTATGGACCGCCTGAAGAAGCCCTGGGGATCACAGCTGCAGTTAGAATCGGGCTCGGGGTCGGAGCCGTCGCTGGAGCAGCCCGAGTCCGAGGACTCGCGACGCGCCTCCAGCATGCTCACTAGCACCGAGTGCCGCTCGCGCAGCTCGGCGGTCTCGCACGACATCACCATTCACTGGCACACGCCACTGGCACAGGCTACACTCCACTCGCTACTCGCTACTCGCTAGGCACTGCACTGCACCGACGCGGGCGACGGCTGGGCGCTGACTGTGCGCGGCGCGGCGCGGCGCGCGGCGGCTCGGCAGCCGCGACCTACTTGCCGGCCGCCGACCCACGCGAGAAAGTGAGAGTGCCCCCTTGCGCCGCGCGCTAACGGGCCTCGCCGCTCTAGAATGCGCCGCGCTGCACCGTGCGCCGGATATAGGCCGGGCGCATCCCGGCGGCGTCGCGGCGCGCGGCCGTTCACCCCGGGTCGACGACCGCTCGATTGCACAACCGCCGCCCCGTGCCCCCCGGGAGCAGGCCGGGTCGACGACCGGCAACCGCCCGCTGACGTCATACGCGTCACGGCCTACCTCAATGCGCGCGCGCCTCGCTAGGGGCTGTAATGATCCAATTAGATCTACGCTACATAGGTTCGCACTCCGACGCGTTGTGCTGATTACAATTGCCAACGGAATGCTACGATTCCACTATCATAGTTACACCTACCCGGCCGGGCTACTACGAGACGGAGCGGCTCTAATTAAAACAACGTAACACTATCGTTTAAAGTCTCATTGACAACTCGGTTGGGACGGGGGCTAGAAATAAATCTGTCGCGCTTCAGCGAGTACACCTATCAATAGATAGTATGATGTATAATAATGCATGTGCTTACTAACCAATACCTGCAAACCTAGGCAGATACCAATGTAAGTGCTACACTAGTTGCGCCACTACATCATGATTTCCTATGGTACCTACCCTAAATGTACCCTAATTGTAATTAACGAAATCCGCTTGTTTGTTTATAGTACAGACGAACCACTTTGTAACAAAGACAAAGTGCAAAGGTGAACTTAACCCATAATGAGATCTCTGCCAGCTAACCCTTATGCGACTGACAAGACTTCCGAAAACAACCGAATAACATAACGTAACGTAACCTAGGTAGTAAGGCGACTCACTGCCTCTCGCACCGCGGCAAGTATAGGTAGGTACTTAATTTGCTGAAGAGGCAGGACAAAGAGTTGCATCGTATCGTGCCGCGGGCGGAGGCTGCGCGGCTGCGCGAGGGGGGGGGGCTCGGGTCGGTGGCCCAATTTCGCGCTGCCATCGATCCATTGTGCGCTGTGCGAGTGGCCCATAATTGGTCGCAGCGCGGGCAGTGACCGGCCGCGCGGTCGTTGACCTCCTTACGCGAAAACAAAACCTTCCCGCCAGCCCCACGCTCCTCCCGTAACCGATATCGTGGTTTCCGCACCACTGTGTCACCTCGTACTACTGCCTCGTTACAAGTATCTAATGTCGGTTATATAATTAACCACCTACAGGCCATTTGTCACTATCGAAGAGCCAACGACCTCTTACTAATTAACACGGTGACTCCGTTTCGAGTGCTAAAAAATAATAAATACAACATTTGTCATTTTCCCTATTCGATTCCGTTAGCTGTAAACAATGTGGGTTGCTTTTGATAAAGCGATGACTGTAATTAGTTCAGCCTGCAATAAGTAAACGGTACGCGTGCGGGTATTACATTGCGGCAGGGTAAAAACGTCGATAACCTATTAAAAATGCGTTTAGCGAGCGGCCTCAATGACGCATTACGTGCTATTTTTACTCCCAGATAATGAGTAAAGTTAATTAATGGCATATGTAAGCAAGAGGGAGGGTGCTGCAGGCTGCGTGAATGGCCCGGCGGCCGCGGCGCTGACACCTCGCCACGGTGAGTCAGCGGGCATATAAATAAGTGGCACATAAATAAATACATAGCTGTACCGCGAGGGTTTCGTCAGCGCGATGTGGGTCGAGCTCGCCGTCGAGAATTTTCGACACAGCCAGCAGTCGCCTAGCTCGCGCGATAAGCGATCGGCCGACACTTTTTGGTTAACGTTACATTGACACAGTTAGCTGGGATTATCGCTGACTGGGCTCGTTGTACTTAATTTATCAAGTTTTGTATCGGTTTTCGTATTAGGGAAATTGAAACAAAACGGTGCCGCAATATCTGGTCGGATTGCCCGATTAACATAAGCTACGAAAATAATTCTTTTTGTTTGACAAACCTAGTAAAAAGCGTTCACATTAACTATACATATTTTAATCCCCGTATTAGCTTCTATATAAAATGTCGGTGATGCTCTCTTAAACAGCTATGTATGAACGTAATAGCAAACAAAAGTCTGGATTTATTTGGAAATCTATTAGTCATTTTAATTTAATTCCGAAAGCGTACAACCTAAACAACAAAGTGTAGCGGCAAGCCATTGAGTCACAGCCTGGGAGACAATGGCGTCCGTGCTCGGTTGACTGCTGAGCCCGCCAAAACCGATATTAAGTGTTAATAAATAAGTGGCGGCCGTAAACTAGCGCTGACATGAACCCGCCGTAACGGTGCAGCGGGCAACGACTCTGCTGCGCCGACCGACGCACAGCGAGATAAGGACTTCGCTACGCTTTACATGTTTACGTCTGTCATCGGTGACGCACGCGCGGCTCGGGAAATTCTGAATGCGGCTGACGTTGACTGTCAAAGCTAACGGCGTTACGGTAGGGGTGATTGTTATGTTCTTCAAAGGCATTGAACCCAAACAAAAGAAAGGCAACAAGTAAACGTTAATTTCAAAGTTTGTCAACTACTCAATTTCGCGTGCCGATAATAAGTTTTATTGCTATCAGATTAAGTACAAGTACCTACTGCAGCTGAAGAAAATTAGATCGGATTAATAGTATAACATCTACAGTTGTCAAACGGCGATATCAACTTTTTGTACTGTTATAGTAACTCAATATCGTAAACGAAAGAAGGTAAACTGACCAAAGCACATTAACCCCATAAACGCCGAGGCGTTGGCATTTCCTAGGAAGCGAGCCTTACGGCCGCCGCTCGCCAGATGTTGGCCAGATACCGCCTAGCTCTGACTCACTAGGGCTGTGATTCACTTCCCGTACACGTATTAGTGTATTTATAGCGCGATCGCGTAACGAAAATATGAACTCATTGATACGATTAGATTAACAATAAGCCCGTAAAATGCAATTGATTCCCGCTGATGTCTAAGCTTAACTGTCTGCTCATTTCAAACGATAAACAACCGATCTCGTTTAGATCCCTTGAGTTTTTTGATGTTAGTACAAACTATTTATCAGTCACGAATTTAAAAAAGTAACTAATTCATAACTGAACAGTTCACCTGCAAAAGTACCATAACTGCAAAAGTCATGCGGGAAAACAAAGCTTCCTAATAGAATATTTACAGTTTGTTCTAAGCATTTACCGGTTCATCGCGACCTCAGTAAAAACACCCACGAAACTTAAATAGGCCATAACGTGTAATACGTTTATAGTTAACGACGTAGAAAAGCACTAAATCGTTTATTGTGAAGAGTCAAGTTCGCTCGCAGACTACCAGGAAGGCATGAGCGCTGCAGCGATGCTCCCAATAAATATGACCGCGGGATCAACGAACTTTTGAGCTGACAGTTCAAAAATAATGTGGGTTACGTTCACGTTGCGCGTACGTTCGTTGCCCGGAGTTGTTTACGAGGTACGGCGCGGGGTCAACGGCCCTGCAGCGCGAATGGTGCCGAAAAATGAGCGACCTACAATACGACACCAGGGATATGTCGGCCAGCGGAACAAAGAGACCAGCGCCGGTTCGCCACCGGCGACAATGGAGCGGCGGCGGCGGGCAGTTGAATAACGTTAGTCGACTGGCTCCTTGGGGTCACGCTGGGCCACGGAGGCTGCAGGCATAGCGAAACTTAGGCTCGTTCTAAATAGGTCACCGTTTAAGCAATTACTAAGAATTAACATTAACCAGGTAACTGACATTATCTAACTAACTAAAACTACTAGGTACATAAAAGTTCGACAGGTAGGTTTAATTCGAATAAGTCAGAATACCAAAGACCATATTTAGAACTTTCAATCAACGAAGTTATTTTAATCTACTTAAGTATTTTCATGAAATCATCGAATTAAAAATGTTTAGCTTTTAAAAGTGGCCGTGTCTAGCAGGTATTAACATAAAAATGAATAAATTGCATAAATTTAAACATATGCAGTGTTTATGAAAGCTGCAACACATAACAGCTAAGTACCTATCTAAGTCAATACCTCTTTGAAGATTAAGAACGGTCATAGAACTGTGCGACCCGCTTAAAATTAATGCTTGCCTATCTACATCTACCTAATATAACGACGAGGAAATAAACAGTTAACCTTTATTAATATCAAAACAAACGTAGTTAGCTATAAGTATGTAGCCTACTAACCGCTAATGGATATTTTATTATCGAATCGCGTATATCAATGTAAAAATCAAGGGTTCATTGACACCGTGCGTAGGCAGTATCGAACAAACGACATGCGAGCGGCCCCGTCACTACGTCCCCGCCACGCGCCATTCAATGAAACAGCGCTCGTAGCCGCTACGCGCCGTAGCACGTAGCAGCACTGTTTTAATATCCAACTGGCGCCATCTCGTGGCGAGTAGCTGAACTACTAACTGAAGTTGATTATTTACGCCGCTTGGTGGCGCTGCGCGTCGCTCACGTTACGATATGTTACGCAAGACTTGTGACTTGAAACTCGCAGATGTTTATTTTACCGAACAACATTTATGACAGTAGTAAAATATCACGATCCGAATCATCAGTTTTTAGTATTTTTTACGTAATTTTAAAGCCAAATAAACTATTGAAAAGTACTTCGTTTGAATTCAGATATTGAGAGCGAGATAAAAAATTAGCGACAGATTTGGGTGCGGCGGGAACAAGAGTCCCTGCGGCCCGGTCGTTCACGTCCATTCTTTTTGTGAGCCGTCGGGTGCATTGTGCAGCGCCGGCAGACGGCCGAAGGACGCGCATTGTCCGGGCCCGCACCAAACCAGTTCCCGGACACTTGCACTTCTATAGCCGTCTGGACGCTTTCACGCTTATAAATACGACCTTTGTCGGGGCCGAGGGTCGGTTGCTGACTGAAATTAAACTCAAACTACCGCATTTATTATTGCGAATGGCATAAAGCATAAATTGTGATGTCTATACCTACAAACTAAAGGAAACTGAATTAAACTAGGAAGCAATTTAGGCTCGCTCTTGAGCGTTCACTGAACACGTATTTGCTGCTTTCGCAAGTAACCTTCTGTTCGGAACGTGAGTCTGGCGTCTTTCCATCGCTGATCTTTAATCAGTGTTTAATTTTTGTCGCTTCTGGTTTTGTGTTTACTGACATTCCTCGGCGACACATACGAGTGCCTCCCGTCTCCGCCCGGCCTTGGGCTGTCGCGGTTTTTTACTCTTTGCTGACGGCGCGGGGCCTGTCCTAACTACATTTTTTTGGCTTTCAACTTTAGAGACTGCCCGGAAGACAGGCTTCAAATTAATAAAGACGAAACGGTGTTAGTAAACTTAAGTGGCCACATGGATGCGGGCGCTGCGGGTAGTGCTCAAGCCAAAGGATACGTGACTCGAGTACCAACAAAATTTCCTTTACGACGCGATGTCTATTCAAATAATTGTGATGTCGAAAACAAATTGGGTCAATAGCATATTTACAGTTAGGGTGCACTGCCTATTCAGGGGACGTTTAACCTTATCGGGCTGACCTCGCGTTGGCACAATGCAACTGGAAGAATTATAGCTTTTATAAAAGGCTCGTTCCCGTGTGATTGTTCCGGGACAGGTATCAACAGAAATGGATCGTCGGAGGGGCACGCCGGCCGAGGCAGGTATCCGGCGACCCGAGAACCGCTCCAACTTCACACGTTTTTTATAGCTACTCGATACTGTTTAAATCGGATTTACATTGTGTACATAAATAAGGTCATCGGGCGGCTTTGTCCGCAGAGATTGTCTTCCGCGTGGCCTTGCGGCCCGTCCCGGCAGGATGGAGTGCAGCAGTCACCTGTCGCACCGACTTCCTGCTATTGCCCAGAATAGTTCGTAAAAGTAACGGCTAGGTTTCAATACCGCATTCGAAGGCCTGTGCGAGTGTGCCGGTGGCGGTACGTCGTGGCGAAGACCAGTGAGCATGCTGAATATTGACGGTCTTATTGTATTTTAATTATTGAAAATAATTAAATCGTCAACCGTGGCAACTGTATTTTCATCATTTATTATCAGTATCATAATTGGTTAATCTCTAACAGAAAATAATGCAAGAAACTTCTGGAAGATGAAAGTTGCCACAGTCTGACATTAACATTGTCAATAGCAAATGATAGTTACCTTGCAGCCTTCACAGGAATGCACACCATAATGGAAACCACTAGCTTTGTCACCACACACGCGGCACAACACTGTGGTACCGTCGAATTCTGCAACAAAGATAAACAAGGTTAAGAGCGTGCACACAAAATTCGGTGATTTTGATGTTTTTCCAATGCTTTGGAAAGCTATAAATCCTTCAGTTTTTAAAGAAAAACTACTGTAACATATAAATAAACTCTTTTTCTAGGGATTAACGGAAAAAAATATTTTATTAGCAACACAGATTTCTTTTACTTAGCCAATTTGTTGAAGGGTTTTCACAAAAATACGCGTCAGAGCTGTCTTTCACTTGAAAATTTGCCATTAAAATTTACCATAAACGATATAAACTTGTTATTATCTGATAGACAATATAGTCTACTGGGGATTAACGGATTAACATGAATCAAATTATTGGTTTTTATTATTCAAATATCATTTTACATAATTTGAAAGTTGAACCATTACTTTATTTTTTTTTCTCATTGATTTTAATGTAATTACAAATGAAACAATTTTATTGTAAATTTACAGAATATGTTTAGTCTAACCATATTTTTTTCATGGCTAAATATGAGTTAATTTACATTTCACGATTTTTTAAACATTGGTCCAAAACCACTAAGGTCAGGTGGGGGAAGAGAAACGCAGGGATAAGAGGGCTCTACAGACCATTATCACTCATAACTCGACGAGTTATGGTCTGTGGTGCCTCTTACCCCTGCCCTGCCCCTGAATTTCTCTTCCCCCACCTGATCTTATATTACGTTCGTAAAAAATGTGTGCGCCCTCTTAATAAAGAACGCCACAAGTACCCAAACTTTAAGCCTTAGTATGTGGAAAATAAATATCTAGAGCTAAAATGGTCAGACAAACAGAACGGACCCCGTCAGCCGGGCGTAATTACGTCAGCTGTAAATTTACCGTAGACGTGTTGGTGCGATACAGATGGTGTTCCTGCGCGAGCTAGTGCCAAGCCAAACATCCTGAGTCGTAAGGTTTGTGTAATAAACAAGAGCACGTGAGAGCGCGATAACTCGGCGGCCTTGCTCCGACGTTCACCGCGAATAGCTAAAATCGCAATCTAACCGCCTTTGTACTGTCACTTTAACAGGCCTTTGGATAACTTACGCGGTAGGTAATTGACTGAAATCTGCACAAACGAATTGAATTGAAACGTTATTCTAATTACTAAGCAGTCAGAATGTAGGGCGAACGGTTACTACATTTCGTGTGATTTATGCTGTAGAAATAAGTTGAATCAAAAACGTTTCAGTAGGTATTGGCGAAAATTTGCATAAATTTAAAGTTAGGTTTCATTCGTTATCGAACAATCGCGAGCGTTATCGCGCGTCACGTGCGCGGCGCGGCTCCTCTTGATTGGAAACCGCTGCACAATGCAATTCACACATTTTCTCCGACAATTTCGAACTATTAAAATTATAAGGTCTCTAAGAAATTCAAACGTTACGTAAAATTCTAACGAGTAGCTACTTTTACTGAACTCATTAACTTCAGAACTGTCTCACTAATGAAATGAAGTGACGCAACAGCATCGAGTTGCGTGCGTCAAGGTGACGCTGAATAGTTATTTTGGTTATATTAGAAAGCGCAGTCCCAGTGGAGAGTCAACGACCCCAAGCTGCAGCTACAATAGCGCGGAATAACGTTCGTGGCAACAGGGATATGTAACGAATACCTATCTATTTTAGTTTATTGACCTATAATTGAAAAGATACTCGGTGATTGCAGTCATTAGCGTCCGAGTTAAACGTTAAAGTGTCCGATATAATAATGGGTGAGTCGATTTGGTTAGTAGGTCAGTGATAGTCAAAAGTCCTGCGGCAACAGGCGAGCGCCGAGCGCGGGATGCGCGAGCGCGGCGGGAACAGGTTCGGGCGCGCGCCCTCGCGCTCTCACTTTCCTCTCCCAGCCGTTTGTTTATTTGTTAAGGGAGCTCGGCGAGCCTTTTGGAAGAAACTTTCTATTTCTGGCGAGCACCACTCGCCGCAGGTCGACGCACCGTCGCTTTCTATGGAGTTACTTTCTTTTTTCTAGAGACGCTGCATGGTTGCCCTCGGAGCTATAATTTCGGTCGCATCTCACCACTTTCAATGGTGCGTACAGCACATAGGGTGGGGAGGACAATGGAATAGGGAAAGTGCTCGGAGAGACGTAACTGGTGCAGTTGCAACAGCGGGCGCAGCGAGTAGGTGGCGTGCAGCCATTTCTCCGCGGGTGATGCAACGCGCGTTTTTCTAAGCGCCGCGTGTGAGAGCTCGCTGGTGGTTACGTCAATTAGAGCCGAGGAAAGCGCGAGAAAGTCCACGTCCACGTAACGCGATCAGCGGCCGTGCATAACATTGACGCGGCTGTTTCGACCGCGATCTAAAATGGTGTCACGGCGATACTTGTTTGTAAATAAAATTAGTTTGCAACAGTGCAATGAGCACGTTTCATATTCCATATCCCTATTATTCACACGTTTGAGCTACACGGAAACGTTACACCTAGTTCGTATCAAAACTGAAGGCCAACTATAAAATGATTGCGTTCAGTGAAGATGGAAGAAATTAATGCGCTTCTATATCTTCTCATATACAGGCGCATAGTGACTAGACACACTCTATTGCGTGGCTAATGGGCGAGTAACGAGTGTGTACTCTACCGGCGGCTATTGCAGCCTCGGCGGTAATCGCCGCGGGAGAAAAGTAAAAGTGACAGTGAGAAAGTCAGCTGTCGTGACGTGGCTCGCTTGGGTTATCATTTCATCAATCTACATTGTAATTTGGAAACATGTGATTAATAACAAATGTTGGGTAGGTTAGGTATGAACTTGTAGAAATGCAATCAATAAAGAATGTTTGGGATCAAGAAGGTCCGTACAACGGTTAACTCTTTGTTAATTTTATCGATTTCATGGGAGAGAAAACTGCATAAAGGCGATCGATAAGATCCAAAAGTCATTAGGAATCGAATGGGATCGATAGGGACTCCCTGTGGACTTGCTTAGAATAGACCCCCTCAATTTGCAGGGGAACCAATCGACATTGTTCCACGAGTGCCGTAGAGGTGTATTTTGCACAATGCCATTTTAATTGTTTTTCGTGAGCCCTTCCGCTCGGAAATGTACTTTCGATCCATCATTGATTCGTTCTGCAAACGATATTCTGTCACTTCGCTCAAACTTTCCTTGTACCCTTTGAAGCTAATGATGTAAGTGTTAAATCATTAATCTTTCAAAAGTCGTTGGCATCATGGCAACTAATCTAGCATAAAATTACGATTTCCCTAGTGGAAAGGTTATTTGTACCTATTGTCCTTGCACTGTGAATTACATACATACATACATACATATTCTCACGCCTGTATTCCCAAGAGGGGTAGGCAGAGCACATGGATTCAAAAATCCAGTGCCACATTTAGCAATTTCAGCAGGGTAACCAGATGGTTAAACGTGATATTGCAGTGACAGGTTGCTAGCCCATCGCCCACAATACACTAACCCCTTTCCCAGAGTCGACTCTTACGACACCCACGGGAAGAAAGGGGGAGGTGCTATTCTAACCCGGCACCACACGGGTATCTAACCCGGCACCACACGGGTAAACTGGGCACTGTGAATTATTACTTTCAAAATGTACGAAGCCAACTGCATCGAAGGTACCACCAACCTACCAACCAACCTAGGTAGATTGATGATTCAACAATTGTTTGTTTACTTCAGTTACCTACTCTGTTATTATGTAACAAATATATACTGTACTAGCTTTTGCCCCGCGGCTTCGCTCGCATTAGGTTTAGATTTTTCATACAACGGGATTTTCCCGCTAATTCCCGTTCCCGTGGGAATTTCGGGAATTCCTTTCTTAGCGGATGCCTACGTCATAACATCTACCTGCATGCCAAATTTCAGTCCGATCCGTCCAGTGGTTTGGCCTGTGCGTTGATAGATCACTATGTCAGTCAGTCAGTCAGTCAGTCAGTCAGTCAGTCACCTTTGAGTTATATATATATAGATGTAGTTATGTACGTAATAGTAACGTTATTATACTTGCAATCTAGTTACTTTCTTCAAAACTTATACATATTACAAGTCCATAATCTGGCTATTAGGGTATATCCTCCTAGAGAATTAAATAAGAAGAAATAGGGCATTGAAAAGAAGAATTAAAGACCAAATTAAATTTTTGACTGTGGAGTTTATTTTTATATGTATTTCTAACTACGTACTATTCGATATAAAATCAATATAAGATTTGCATGAAAAACATTAAAGAGAAGTAAAAAATATAATATATAGCTGATTTGAGGGCATAACGTAAAATAACTACTAATATGTAATAACTAGTAAATATAATTTCATAAGGCTAGATAGGCAATATAAAATAAGAAAGAAGGTAGAGAAATAATAAGGCCGTATTGCTGTACCTAACATTATACATACCGACAATAACTAGAAAAAAGCAAATGCGATGTTCTTGTAAAATATCTTAAGTTGTTTACGTAGGGTATTATTGGTTTTCCCATCCTAATCATAATATTTTCTCGTCTGCAGTGAGTGGAAGACTACCTAATTAATATTGCTTTCCAACAGATTAGACAACAAAATTGGCTTCAAGGTGCCTTTGCAAAAATCCGAGGACTGCTTCAGAAAGTTTATAAATAAGTTTTACTCAGGTAGCTGTGCCAATATTTACTACAGTTTTCCTGAACATATTTCCAACTACTATGTAGGAATTGTAGGACATTAATGCCAAGTGAAGTTTTATTGCATATACCTAGTAGACTAGATTATGTATTCTTAATACCTAACTATTCTCATTTAATTTATTATTATCTGTTTACAAGAATTACAAATGAGTAAGGTGACGAATTAACTAGACTACACTGGCGATAAGTAATACAAAAGATAAATAAAGAGTAAAATTAGGTATTGATACCGAAATCCCTGAATTTATTCAGGAGATCACAATAATATTATAGGGAAACAAATCTCTCTATAAAATGAAAACGTTTGCCAAGCAGGAAACTGAATGGTTTCCTTATGGCGGGCAAGCCGTGGCAGCGGCTGCGGGCCGAGTCCTACCTATATGCAGCTCAGGCTCCCGCTCGCGATGCGCCGGGCTGACCATCCCGCCGTCGCCCGGCGGCGCATCGTAGCGTCCGTAACTGCTGTCCGGAGACATCACTAAAGTCATGTGTTTGTCCTCACTGCACTACACGCTCGCACGGCACATCAGCCCCCGCGGCCACAGGCTGCGCCGGCTGCGGGCATGGGCTCGCCTCGCTCAGCACGAGGGATGAAGGTCGCTAGTCGCGGTACTCACTGCACGCGCGCGTGCGACTCGCTCGAGCTCGATCGACGAACTGAGCGAAGCCCGCGCGCGCTCCTGCTCGAAACCACGCGAGCTTCCCCTTAAGAGTGAAAGTCTGCAAAAAGATCGGCGCCCCGTGCGATACAATCGCTTCGACGGTGTGGCGCGCTCCGCCAAGCGGTTCTCGCCTCTATCGACTGGCAACTCCGTCGGCTTATGTGCTTCGGAGCGAGGCTCGGCGCGCTTCGAACTCCGAGGTCATTGCCGCGCCGCCGATGGACCAATCGTGAGCGCGCATGGAAGTGCGCGGCGAGCCATTGGAGCGCCCGGAGCCCCGCGCCCCGCGCCCGCAGCGCGCGGGTTCGAAGACCCGAACCTTGCGGCCCGCCGCGGCCAAGGTCGCGCGCGGCGGCGCGGCTGCGCGCGTTGGAGTGGGACGCCGCTCCGGTTGCGTCACACTACCAAAATATTTTTGGTGATGGAACGCGAGTGAACTTGAACACGGAATCGAGCTCATGATGGCGGCGGCTGTAGGTCGCCTCGTGGCGGAGTGACCCGCTCCGGTGTCCGGCGACCACGTACGCAGCAGTGGCTGCCGCACGGCACCCGATCAGAGCACGGCATACTCACTTAGCAGCTGTGATCTCTTTGCGTCACTCCGAAACGCATAGTTTTTATGACTGTCAAATAATTCCTACCAAAGTTTTTTTATTTCATTTTTTAAGTGTTACCTATTTGATCCCAAATTAGAACTATCCGTCGCTGCGAAACCATAGTTACGCTTCCACCATCCACACACAACACGGCGTGTTATTCTTATTATCGATAAACAAGTTTCCATCAACAACACGCAAGTGTTTGTACGCAACTTGTTATGTACGGCGTTGGGCTGCGCGCGAAGGTGCGCCGTCGGGCGAGGGTGGTAGAGTCGAATTTGGCAGCGCAGAGGAGGTGGCTCGGCGCGCGGCGGTGGGCGGCGGGAGGTCGTCGACCTGTAAATTTTGGCGCAGGCCGGTCAAGGCCGCGCGCAGGCGCGGGCGCTCCCGGCACACTGAGCCACTGAGCCCGATATCCTACAAGCCTATTTCCGCGCCATTTCCCGAGTTTTAGCACCGCACGCATCACCTATTTAGCGGAAACTAGCCCGAAATGCCGCAACGATTACAACACACTACATTCGAAATTAGCCGTCCACATTTTTCTGAGATTCAAAGTGCAAATACCAAGCAAGCAACATTGCAATCATGATCACACGCATGTGGTTGCTTAATGTTTATTGTTTATTAAACGTTTGATCTAATTAACTTACTAAAAGTGTGCTTCTACCTTGTACTATTAATACTATTATCTATTCTGTGATTCTACTAAAGCCGTTAATAAGTATAAAATGATCTGCCTAATAATTTTTACTTAAGAGTGAGGTCGAATTGGAGATATTAGTCGTCGGGAACGGCTATAGAATATTATAAGATTTATAAGCTATGGATTCTTGGTGAAATATTAAAAAACGTTACTAAAATGTATCTACATGTACGCGGCATGAGCGACCTAATTAGGGTTGCCAACTTTTTTTGGACCCAATATAGTAGTTTTGACTTCAGAACCCATAAAAATATAGTAGTTCGGGAATTATTAATAAAAAATATAGTAGGTTTCAAATAATATTTAATTATTTTTTAAACATAATATTTTTTACTGCTTTGAGCTTTCATTAAGAAATTTTTGTTTTTCAAGAAATTGTCAAAGCAATACAAGCACTGCGGGGTGTTTGTAAATGTAAGTAACATTTTCGTTCAGAAATATTCTGAAAGTGTGATAAAAAATAGAAACCAAGTTTAGCGACTTTGATGATAAAAATATAGTAGTTTTGCCTACTATATTTTATTTATAAAAATATAGCAGTTGGACCCCTAATATAGTAGGATACTATATTATATAGTAGGGTTGGCAACCCTAGACCTAATCTATCGAGTAGAAATAGAAGTCGTCTTTCTGTCAAAATCATCAAAAAAGACCCACTGTTTTGTGCCAAAAATTAGCAAAATTAAAATTGCTACATCGAAAAGCATTGCTAAATATGTGTGAGCACGTAACTAAACCGAGCCCATTGCCAAGAAATATGTTTTTATAAATAAAAATTGGAGCAAAAATAAACACAATTTTTGCGTTTTGAAAAAGGGTTGCACCCAAGCCATCTGACAGAAAGGTGCGTTCTGTTTTTTAAAGTTTTTATGCTATAATTATTTCGCTTCAATACTTTCCCTTTTGCACAAAGGGAAGCGTTTTTAATGGCTTCGCAAATATCCTTCCACGTGCACCCACTCATCTTTTAGATTTATAAAAAAAAAATACACTGATCTGGTTCTTTTATCGTTAACCAGATGACGGATTACTAGTAATGGTTAATGTCTACTCCAGTTTCCCAAATTGCAAGTACATAGTTACCAATTGTACTTCCTTTTAATAACTATTCAAATCTCTGGTCTCACTGAGATCTAAGTATATACTTTCTATAACCTTTATTAAAGTTCTTTAATCGAAAATGGCTACCACTAACTTTATCTGAATTACAAAGTAGCAATTTAATTATATAAACAATACCAAAAAACGCCAGCGACATGTGTGCATATCGTATTAAACGAGAAAGTGAGTGGATACCAATTTTTTACTTCCTTCCGCTGCCCTCGCTTTTTGAAGCCGGGGTGAGAATATCAAATTTCGTGGTTGGGTTCCCTTAACAATAACTTTGGGAGTAATCAAAAGAGACCATTATACGTAGTAAGTTAACGTTAATTTTTGTCTGAGGGGTATGTAGCCCACGTCTGGCGACGTCAGACGGTAGCCACATGTGTCGGTGGCGAATGCATTGTGACCACTGGTGGGATCGCAAACTGGTGATCTCGATTGATCGTTGCCATTTTTTATGAAACAAAAAGGCAGGAATGCCATGTTGCTGGGCAATTCATGGCTTCCTTTTTTCCGTTCCGGCCGGATAAAGTTTTTATTGCTTATGCCATCTAACATATTGTTTTTAGGGTATTTAATAATCGTATTATTGAATCAATTGCCTTGAGAAGACGGTTGTCTTTAAAGTAAACCAAGAATCATTTACAGCCACTAGTGTTCAAAAGATATGTTAAGCAATATTGTTTAAAATTGGAAGTAGTTGCTAATGTCAACGAAGAGGGTGCGCCGCTGCCCTTGCGCACCGAAGGCCGCAGGACAATGGCCAGCGCGCGCCGAACGGGACCCGACACTTATTTACTACGTCCATTATTCCCGGTCATAAATTAGTTTAACAGCTCTCTTCAAAGAACGCTGTCAAGGATCCCTTTTTATGACCGACAACCGCAAGCATTGAAAATAAATGATGTATTAAATGCAATGACCTACTTAGTAGTCCCTTTGGAGCTTCAGCTCGTGTTGACATTTCAACTGACAGCTCAGCGTGACCACTAAATGGTGGGTTATTTCGAAATAGTCAATGGCCCGGGCCCGGTAATCTTCCGAAGCGAAGCAAAGACGCAATACGTCGTAATAAGAGGCGTGTCGGGTGCGGATTCATCGCAACATCAAGTCGGCGAGTTCTAAGAAGTCACGAGGAGCCGCGTTGGCAGTTTGGCGATCGGCGTGGGCTCGGTCAAGGCCTGCCCAACAGTGTTGCCATTTTTGTGGCGGAAATTTGACAAGGAAATAATATCACATTCCTATTAGGGATGACCTCTGCCTGATTCCAGCACCGTTCTATTAACTGTCACATGAACATGGCGGGCGTTGTTGAATTTAAGTTTCCATAAAAAAAGTATTGTAATTTAACTAAGTATACCTATTGTAATTGGTTGTAAAGTATCGATACTTTCCAATCAATTTGGAAAAAACGACTAAAATACTTAAATAATTTGTAACAATGTTGTATTTAAGTACAGTATACTTATAAATAAACGTTGATTAGGTACCCACTTGGAATAATTTACAATTAACCAGCATCGGAGACTAATATTATTAATACGTAAGTATTTTGTTATCATCATAAAGTACTAAATTGCAAATACTCGCGTCTTCCGTAACATAATTGCTATCTATTTATATATCGTAATAAATAGTAAATAAGTACTTAGTTGACATCATTTAGAATGATGCGATATTATTAGTTATGTAACTTATCGCAAGACAACATAATGTAATGGGTTACTTTGTCAATCATTTCAGAGAAGATGTAACTGATTTGCAACGAATGTGGAAAACCTTCTTACAAATCATAATGATCCACTGGCTATTATTAATATATTTTCAGTACTAAACCTATTCGACATAGCTATTTTAATAAACTTCCAGTAGGTCAGAATACAAGACTCCCAAGGGATTTTTTTCGCGAACATAATGGCCATCTCAAGATTTAAACCATCTACGATGTCATTTTTGATTAATTCACGATGGTCTTGTTTTTTCGGCCCATGTTTTCTTAATATGGTATCAGCGGCGAAGTGCTCCGAGCGGCGGCGAGTTTTCCCGAAGCGAAGCAGCGAGGTCAGCGCGAGTCAATTACCCCGCGCCGACTGCGCCCGCGCCGGGGACACTGCCAGCACGACCAGCCGCCATTACAGAGTAGGCATCCATTTTAGAAAACTCGATTTCAGGAAGGGTAACATCTCAAATGTTACGGCTTTCGAGCTTCTGCTAGCCCAGTTGGGTTATTACAAGTGAAGTGGTTATACATAGTTTATTCGTTCGTGATGCTAGTATTATTAGTTGTCATCGATGACGGACTTGCTGGTTTGCTATAACGTTGTGGTTCGACTAATGTTTTTATTCTAACATTTATGAAAGCTTCGATGTACTTTGTCAAAAAGCCTTGGCGTCGAAAACAACAGAACACCCCAGGCAGGACACGGCGTATGTGCTGTGTTCTTGATCGTCGTTGATTTCACAGGCCAATCTTTAAGCTGGCATGCAAGTTTAATAATTCCTTTTCATCCTTAGGTGATTTCGTCAAATTCGTCAATGCCCCAGGGCAGGGTGACAAGGTAGGCGGTAGGCGAGTTATTACAAATTAGCAACATGCGGGTCGTGTGATCCGGACGCGGCAATCGGCGACGACCTCGCTTTCGGCAACTCGTGCCAAGGCCAAGGTCGGTGCGTGTGCGCTCAATTAATAGTGATGCGACGCCCCGGGGGCCCCAGCTAGCCAGGTATTGTTTCGCGAGTTAGCAGAATAAAAACAGTTGCCGAAACCAGCTGTCAATACGAGAGGGCTGCGGCGGTGAGGCGGCCGAAGACTCGTGGAAAACTACTTGGTTCGATATCTCTTTAGATTAGAATAGTTCAGGAGTTAAGCAAAAAAGTCTTGCGCGTGAAGATCAACACAATAACACAAGAGAGGATAAAATCTACTTGGTAAATGAAAAAAGATTCGCAATTACATCCTAAACCATGTGGGACGAATTAGGTTAATAATCTTGAGTGTAGTTCTAATATTACCTACGCAATTTTTTCCTTGTAACGACGTCTCGATGTCTGAGCAATAAACAACTCGTAACTACCTACCGATCCTCTAAGATTCATCTAATTGAATAACAAAACTAAAATGGCGAATGACGTAATTGGCCTTCAAACCTAGGCGAAATATTTTTATGTATGTAAATGTAAACGAGCTATTTCGTTGACCCCGACCGTGATTCAATACTTAAATAGAACCTAACGCATATTGTTTTTCGACGCAAAACCACTATGACATCGCATGACGCATTAGAACAATATTTAATTTAAGAGATTCTGATAACGATAGTAACGAAGCAACTGAGATACTTCTACGAATATTGCCAAATAATACACAGATCACGATTCATGAAGTATCGTCATAATATAATAAATGTTAGCACGCGCACGTAAAATCTGAAATTACGGAACTGATATATACGGCCACATACATCGAACGTACTTGAACAAAAATAAACGCATCATCCTTGCGGCGACCCCGTTCGAAATAAATGGTTATCAAGAGCACTTCCTTGTCAAAATATCGGAAACTAACAGGCACATGTCAAATGTCATTGACGAGCTCCGAATTAGCGTCGCGCGGCAAGGCGAAGGTGACGTGACGTTGGGAGGAAGTCTTGATAAGTTTAGATTACATAGTTGATTCAGGCATACGTTGAAAATTTACGCCCTATGAGATTTTTTATCCTACTAGACCGTATGTGTTTTGATTTTGACTTTGACTAGGCTACGATTTTAAAATGTGATCTATATTTACTAACATTTTAGGTACAGTCGACAAAGAAATTTGTCTACCCCCTCAAGATTGATATTCGTTTGAACCTCATGAAACAACAAGGTCGATTTCCCCTCGCCATAATATTATGACAGTGACAATGTCAACCTTCTGATAAATTTGATTTCACAGAAACTTTTGTCAAAAGTGGTAGACCACTTTCTTGGCCGACCGTACACTGTAGATGCAGAATGATGTTTTAACCATGAAAGCTAGCCATGAGTTTACTTTTCAGTCGGCGTTTTACCTTGATATTTAGTTGAGAGCTTCCTGCTCTTGACAAAATGTCTGCTTCGGAACGTAGTACCAGCTACCCACTGGGGGAATGGAATAATTATAAATAAGTAGTTCAGGAAATATAGAACAAATGGAAATATTCTACCCTAGTCTGTGGACCGAAACAAAACCGAACGCGAACGTGTTAATTAGAGCATTGAAATCGGCCAATAGCAAAATATACTGAGCTTCTGTAACTACTACCAACATTACAGGGGAGAAATGTAACAAATACGTGGTGTTGATGTATTTTGCGCAGTAGCTCGCGCAATCAGAGCAGCGCGGCGAGTCTGCGATGCGCTCGCGCTGGTTGTATAATCCCGCGATTATGTGCTAACGCAGCGTAACTGCACTGCGCTACTCACCTATACTGCACACAATCCGCGCAAGAATGAGGAAGGACCCATTTACCGAACGCTTCCTAGTCGAGGCGCCGCGCTGCACATTGTCACATCGTCATTACAGCCTAATGCATCTCGAGAGATTACATTCCATCATCAATTCTATTCGATGTTCGTGTCTACTGGCTACACACACGATACTGCGCAGTTCGACGATATTAACATTATTTATGGGGTGGTCTTGGTGCCCCCGATAGCCCAACACGGAAATTCGTCGCATTATACCCGTTTGTCCCGAATTTTCGACAGGCGACACTAATATCCATATGCGATGAACACTTGAACTCGAACCAAATACATTTTGATAAGCCCTCAGTCGAAAACAACAGGGAAATAACATTATACCAGTAGCCCGACATAAACGGATCACGAAATGAATATAATAAATAGTAACCTAAATAAATATCCAAAGTCGATATAGGTATACGAGGAAAACCATACTCGAATTTCATTATTAGACAGCGATGATCTCATTTCTTTTACTCTCACGAAACATAAAATTTTAATTAGTTATTTTCTGGCTTAATATTCTCGTCAAATATCAAAGTTGAACTCGTAAAGCGAGTCGTGCCGGGCGGCGCGGAGGCTGCGGCGCGGGGAGGCCTATCCGCCAAATATTGCGCACAATTTACTCCTGAAAACGTGCCCGAAGAAAGTTCACGGCCGCGCGTTGACGCCGCTCCCCGCCCGCTTCCGCACAGCCTGCCCTCACCTCGCGCCCACTCACATTATCTGGTATTCATTTACTTTCTGAAACGAGCTCAACCTATTTTGTGAAGGAGGTTACCATTTATCGGCCTCAGACATTTGTGTAAATCAAGACAAGATAGACCTGGATCGGATTGATAAGGGAGTAGGCACGGCGAATCGAAGATCCGTGTCCTTACGACGGTCCTCCGCTATAGAAATAGGAAAATGCTTTGATTTTTTTCTAAACCAAGAACAGCGGAATGGGCTTTGTATTGATCCAGTGGAAGCCGCTCCACGTAGCTTTGCCTTCCACGTGTCTTAGTCGCGGTCGGGTGTGCATCGAGGTCTAGTTTGGTGCGAGCTGGAGCCCGGGAGGCGTCGGCCTTGGCTCGTCCGTTAACCGCGCGGCGCGTGTAAGCCGCGATAAATTCGGCACTCGCGCTCGAGTCTACTGACCCCGCTGTTTGCGACCAAATGGTCCCCTTCACTATATTTAACGGCTGCTGTTGAAAACAGTATCCATTTTTTATTCGCGTTAGCTCAGCCTAGGAAATATTCTAGCGCAAAAACAACTGGTTGAGGACGGGCCAATAATTTGAGCGTCCGTGCGGTTGGAACACATCCATAATTTTCAAATCTTTTGATCCCTATATTACCAGTAAAAAGCAACTAAACCCAAAAAATAACCTTTAGAATGCGTGTTTTTGTCGCAAGGGACGCAAAACTAGAAGTTCGTCATTAGCATTTGTCAATTACATAATTAATTTGGGGCTTTCTTGTCTCGTGAGAAACGTGCTCTTCTTATCGCTAACTATGTAGTAGGGCAGAGCCACTATTGTGACTGGGTCACCAATTAGGCTATCAGTGTAATCGAGTCGTTTTCACAAAGAATTGCGACCAAATTAGAACATTTATTTGGCCGTCATGTCATTATCGTATTTACATTCTAATAATTATTTCGGTCGCATGTAGTTCTGTGCTAAATATAATGGGATTATTTACACTATTTTAAGCATCGACCTTTAGATACAATTTACTACAACCAAGTTTAGTGTAAGGTTGAAGAGTAATTTAAAATTCAGAAAGACGATGACTCGCGATTTTCTTTGGCAAACCAAACCTAGAGTCGTTTGAAATATTAAAACCATAATATGTATAGGCAGCAAGGCAGCCTCAAAGGGTCGACCGGGTAAGCCTAAGCACGCGGCAGAAATGCTAGCAAGTACAAGCGCAAGTGGAGAAAGTAAGCGCACTACCTATTACAAACTTTCATCCGATCGGACCGGTTTCAATTGATTTTTTCTACCGAATGTCGTGGCGCCACCTTACTCTACCACTTTTTAACTTATAAAAAGCTTTTTACTTTTTTATTTTCTGTTAACACGATACTGCTGCCGTTTTACTACTTTTATGACCCGTTTAACTGGCTGTGAAAGAGTCACGCTATTTAAATTTCTAAACTTTACGTTTCAGCCTTTCATCTATGTAGCGTGTTCAAACGTAGTTCGATTTTAATAAAATGATGCTAAGTCCTATGATCTAATGCAGTACAGTTAACTTTGAAACTCATCTAGACATTATCTTACGAGTCGCTTATTTGCGAACAGTACAAGATACTATAATTACGTACGGTTACTGGCGGATATTACATGTTCGCGGTCGCAGTTCATTAAACCGATGCGTATTTGTACAATTTGCGTAGGACGCGAGATTGCTTTTATAACCGAAATTAAAATAGACAAAAAATTTGGTTCTCTAGCATTGTGAGTGGGAAAATATTCTGGTACAAAAAATTGGGCACTGCTCTGGCATATACGAAATAACAGCACAATGTTCTGTATGACGGAGAAGACTATGAATAAGAAATTTAACTCGTGTACACAAAAGGCGGATTTAGGTACACATAGTTATTCTACCAGATCAGTGTCAGTTATGACTTATCCAGCTGGTTTATAATTGCTAGGTATTATGATTTGTAATCCTTAACAATTTATATTTTGTCAAAATGGAGTCACGCCACTTTCTTTCTGCCACAGAAAACAGCACGTGCAGATTGCACGTTGCATATTATTATATTTAAAGAAATGCCAAATTTCCTTTCATAATAATCGAAGCGGTTTCGATTTTTAGCGATCGGTAATTTGTGTGCCGGCTTTGTGCTGACTTCCTCATTCCCCAGCTGGCGGAGAAACGCGGCACCAGACCGCACCTTGTCATTAGTAAAAAGTGGATAGGTGGAGTGTCATTTACATAGTTCGGGCTTTGTTGTGTTTTTTGGGAGGGCGGTGCAGTCGTTGGTGTTACGCATGTGCCACGCGCGGCCGCGTGCCAGCCGCGCCGGCCGGGTGCCCGACAGCCGACCGAAGTAAACTGCCACTTATTTATTTACAGGCTGTTTACAACTTTCTTTTTGTTTTTTTTTGTTTTTAACTGAACTATATTGGCTCTGTGTTAACAAACCAATGTCCTGTTGAAGCTGGTAAGAAGCGTATGGGCAGCACGGGACCGGGCCGTTTTGTTTAGTGGGGAGCGTTTAGGTACAGCAGTTTTATGCCTTATTCCTTGAATTGCGGGGGTTTCATTGATATGAGATAAGGACCACCTGTTTGAACTCGTAATTTTTGTACTCAGTAAAACATACATCTCTTTAGTGTTTTTAAATTTCTATCAACTTTCTTTAAAGGTAATTCTCTAATGTCCTACCTATATTGTCTACAGTGTCACGCCTGTCGAAAAAGGTAAGATCTATTGGGGAAATTATAACCGATAATTACTTTACTGCTTCTCAGAAGCGTGATTGTTGTCCTTTTGTACCATTCTCTCCTCGGTTTGTTTATTGTCACAAACAAGAACCGAGCACATGCAATAATATTTAAAGATAACAAGCAAGTTTGTTCTGTTTGGAAAGTTTCGATGTGGATTTTGGCATGAATTAACGCGCCCGGTCGATCGTGACCCATATTATCGCGGGATCAGGGAGCAACTAGCGAACTGAAGACCATCTGCTGCCCTAACAAAGGACCAATAGAATTTTGCTAACCCTTAAGCGACTTCCTTTTATTACAATTTTAAGGATTCCAATAGTTTTTACCTATTTCGCAAAAAAAGGTTAGCGCGCGGACGGGTCATGGATAAAAAACCACGCGATGCGATTCGACCTACCCTTTCTTTAGATCTCGGGTTTCACGAACAGGTAAGTCTCAACTTTTTGCCGAACGTGTATCTTTGTGCAAGTTTCGCGATATCCAACTCTTCTGTGAGGATGTGAAAAAGCTTAAAATTATTGTTTAATCGAAACCATTTCTGACGACAAAAAACGATTGGATTGAGATTTTACAATGAAAGATTTTTTAGCATTCCTTTTGTTGGATGGGTTCGTAACCGACATTCCCAGATAGACGGACGCATTGTGCCGACGCTAAACGATATCGCGCCGAGGGATGCGCTTTCAAATCTGCCTGTTAATGACAAAATAGCAGCGGGATGCCGCGCAATATTTTCACAATATTGTATTTTCATTATAAAGTTACATGATATAAATTTGACATTAAGATTTGAAGTTTACACGAATGATGAATAGTTTGTCATAAATCGCGCGATTACTTCCATTATCACACGCTAAAAATATTATCACGTTGCTCGCTTACCTTACTCAGAAAGTTCCTTTCAAAGCGTAAATTTGGTATGAAATTCAAAATGTTTGCGTTTTTACCCACATAATGGATTCAAGAACAAAGTAAAGAAATGGTCACCGGAGTCACTTTAGTTCGTATTTAACAATGTGGTGACGTTTATTGGTGTAACAATTGGGTCTTTGTGTTGATTATGTGGTCCCTTTGTGTGAGCGCCGCAGCGGGAGGCTCGGACATCATTAAAGTTGCTGATTACACAAAAGACTCGAGCGATTTGTAAAAACCCGTGAATTTCTGATTCTCATAGTCCGAGCACAAAAGGCGTGGCGGAGGCTACCGATGTGAATGCATTTCTTACGCATGCGGTTGATTTGCAGTTGCATTAGTAATCGCGAGTGCAGGACAGCCGCGGCGGCCGATGACGGCAGCGCGGCGCGGGCATAGGGCGAGCCCCGTTAGCCGGGGTGACTGACTCCGCTGCAGCCTGGTGCATTGTGCTCCAATGAGAACACACTACGTGCAATAGTAAAAACCAAACCGACTATAACTAGGTACTTTACCCTGCCAAGGCTTCGATGTTACGCAGAGCAGTCGACATATCACTCACCTGAAACAAAACAAACGTATGTTTTTACTCATCATCTATTTTGCTGACATTGCTTACATCTACGACGTACGTCCCTGGAACCTATAGGTAATTATCGAGGCCGTTCACACTCCACATAATCGCTTTATATGCTAATGCTCGCATTGTTTCTAAGTCAAAGTCGATTAATACGCATACGTTTAAATAGAAATTATGTTCTATGATGTGTTTTCCTCGGTTGGCACAGGAAACGTATAGGGTCAACGATCGAAATGGTGTCGTTCACTGTCGGAGGTGGCTACCGAACTCCGGCGGTTGTCCTTGAAACCACCAAATTTGCCGATCACCAACACAGGCGCAAGAAAAAGACTGTCTCACGAAATCACGATGCTCTAAGGCGCAGGACACGCTGCGCGCTAACTGCGCAGGCGACGTTTTATACCTCAAATTATTTTTTAACACATAGTCCATAGCACACAACGTCAATTTTATTCGTATTTCAGTTGCACTTTCCTATAAAAATTAAATGTTCACCCATTACATTAAAGGATATCATTACATATCTTATACATTACTCGGAGAGATTGCAACGAGGAAGTCATTGCTTACTATGGGCTCACCCTAATGACATGTTTTACATAATTCACATTGGCCAATTCGTCTGAGATATTAAAATGTAATCAAAACGCAATCGCTCCTCTCGTGGCAGCGTGGTGGCGGTCTAACGCGCTCAAAAAAGATGTTAATATAACTCAAAGTTAACGCACACATGCGAGCGGCAAGACGCTACAGCACGTCGAAGCTGAAGAAACGAATCTCACCAGCACACGCACGCGGGAGCAACGCACGCGCTGTTGAAACTGAACCGTACGTGAAAACACGGTGTTGTTCAACCTTTGGGCTGCTCGAATATTTTAACGCGCATCGCGAGTTAAAGGCGATCGACGCGGACGAGAGCTTCAAAGAAGAAAAGGCTAGGTGGAGAATACTGAGTCCATTTAGAATTATTGTTTTCCTCCATCAGTAATGTATAAAAAAACATCAGTAAAAGACTGTGTTGTGTCGAGTTTATAAGAACGCCTCTTCATTTCTTACGTGGATGTTATAAGACGCGACTAGATTAAATAGGTTTGGGTATGCTTTAGGCAACAGACTAGCGTTCTGTCACTATTGTACTACCTTTTAACCTAAAACCTAAAAATATGATAGAAGTGGTTGCGACACGTGAAATAGTCAAGGTTTTCACTATGTAATGTTTCGCATACCTACTCTGCCTACCCCATTTGGGAATACAGACGTTGGGGATACATGTAAAATATATATCTTAAATGCAATATTTGTCTCATGTTTTGACGAATTCTGCATCGCTTGTTTATTTTGAATCATACTTAATTTGCTTAATTAGAGTAACAAACGCTATCAAACTCGTCGGGCGTTATGAAGTCATCACGTAACTTATGCAATTTGCTTGATGAAGTTAATTGGCTGCGGAGTTCAAAAAAACGGCCGCGACGGCATTTGAAGGGCATCCAAATCAAGTTCTCGCTAGTAGTCGTACTTGAAACGTTTATTTTCGGTCTCCGATGAGTAATTTCCGGATGAAAAATCTGTCAGTACAGAGAAGAGACGGGTCGGTCGGGTTGGGTAATAATAAAATTTGTTTCGCATACCCGCTGCGCGTGTGTGCGCGCGGGCAGTGACCGCCGAATCTCAAGGTCTGCGCACATCGCGGTAAACAAGTGGCGCGCAGAATCGCAGATAGCCGCCGTGCCAGCTAGGTGCTTGCCTACATACCGACTATCTACTCCATTATGTGCCAGAGCTATACATAGCTTTCCTTTCGTGTTCGCCGAATAATGAATCGATTTCATACGCACTACGCCACTTCGCTGTATTAATACGAAATACCAAGATTTGAAATGTTGAAAACCTATGAAACATCAAACCGCCGATGACGTTTGGTTATGTGACTAAACAAATATAGCGAGCATTCGTTCATATGCCTCTACTACCGACAAAAATGAGTGATACCTATATTAACCATAACCAATACTACAGATACAGACAATGTTTAGTACCCATTTGGATGTATAGTTCTCCTACATTTTGCCATTGTTTTTTATCAGCCCAAACCGACGCAACAAATGGGGTCCTTGAAAATACACGAGCTATTGAAAGTTCGCTGGCACATGTAAATGTGGGGTATGCGTTATACATTGGCATTACTTTAAAATGTCATTCCTGAAATATATTCAACGTATTTCTTGTCAAGACTTTACTAGTATTACGAAAATACTTATTTTTGCTCCATTCGGCGGAAAATGACATCTCTAAAGGTATTATTAAGGGGTGAAGAAGTAATAATTCAATAGTTATGTACAATGTAAATAAAGCGTAGCCCGTAGATATTATATGATGTCAGATATCTCAACGAGAACTTGTAATCTTAACATCACAGACGTAAGGTTTACACTGGCGTATATTCTCTACGGCGCGCTACGCGTGTCTACGGGCTACGCGCTACGAGGGTCTACGGTGATCTGTGAGCCAGTGGACCAGGGCACCTTCTCGAGGTTTGTGGGCAAAGCGAGCGCCGCCATTGGGGAAATGGTCCGCGGTCACGGGGCCGCGCCACGCGCCGCGGCTGTAGCGGGGCAATCGTATTCAACTGGTGCTCTGATAGCCGAATATTTTATCCGCTTTTGTCTCCGAGACTTCAAAGATTGAAAAACGAAATTATTTGCTTGGAGCAAAATCATTTTCAACTGCTGAATATTGTTAGTATACATTTTACTGCAGCAAGATTATTTTTTGTTGTCTATTGGTTCGATTTACGGCTACGCACTGCATGGTGAAATAAAATCCAGATCTAAATATTATGGTGTTCGATAGTTTAAATGGCTTCTAATTCGTAAGAGTAAAAGTTGAATTGTTTCCAGTTTCAATTCCATGTTGTGGGATGTGTGTATACTAGGATCCGAAGCGAAATCGCAGATGTAGTGGTAATAAGCGCTATGCTTGTTTTCTCGTATCTTGCTTCTCGAGGATAACATTTAACAACACTCAAGTAAACTAAAACTGTTCAATATACAAATAAAAGGCATCTAGAAGCACCGATGCCCCAAATTCAAATTAGGTTGGATCCATAACATAAACAGTGGAAAGTTTTGGGAACAAAGCGAACATTCGGGGCACGTAAGCACCTAATTAAATTTCTCTTTATCAAGTTCAATGACATTTTATCATTTCTCCTTGAAGTTATCTATCGCCTTTGTCTCAACAATTGACGAATTCACGGTATTTTGTTACCTGATAAAAGTGATAAATGGCTTCGTGAAAAACAACAGCGCGCTTGGAAATTTGCATGGTTCCTTATGAGGGTCGGGCGGTGTTGAATCACATGCCGTCAATTATGAGATCAGTTCGTTCACCCGATCGAGTGTGATGAATTTCATGCATGAATGTTCGAGTCATTCAAACATATTACAAGATTATTTCTCCCCGCGTTTTAAGATAAGATGTTTGAAGCTGTATCGTGCTTTTTTACATAGTTTAGTGTCCCATGGCTGAAGGGAAGCTCGCCAAGTGGCCCGGGCGGCCGGTGTGCGAAGCTCCACCGGCGGGTGTCCCGCGGGCGGCGGGTGTCCGCGGACGGCGCAGTTTCCCCGCGGCTGCACGCGAAGCGCCGCCACGTCGCCCGATGTCGATGCCCTCTTTGAACTTTCCACTCGTTAAACTTGATTATTGACACATGGCGGGTGCTAGCTCACCGGCGTTACGTAACTCACCGGATTGAATTTCTAAACATTTCTCGCCGGAATCCAGTTGGAATTTCTCTGGCGTTATGCTGTACGATCTGTTTATACTCAAAGTTCGTGACGTGTGCGATTGGGTAATAATACATACCTATTGATGTGTACTTATTGTGTGTATGACTATGAATGGCTGCGGAGCGCAAAGAGGATGAGCATTTTCCGCGTCGCTGCTAAATTGCTCGATTAAGTAGTTGGTATGGGCTAATACTTGTCATGTGCAGCGGATAGCTAATACGCATGCGCGACGCGTAATGATGGTGGCAGCAGGATTCGCACGCCGGGCGGTGCAAGCGCCGCGGCAGTGCAGTGTGCGAGGGAGACGTAGCGAGTTCAATGGTATTTTATATAGTGCATCGGAGTTCTTTAACCCCTTAGCCTACCTGCGAATGAGGCAGCTCGGCCGTTGAGCCTGACTGTACCTCTATGAGCCACGTAGCTTAATAGGTCGCAGCTAGCCAAAGCCAATGCACTGAAAATATATTAAACGCTAAATATATACCTGCACAGTGCACTCCAGCCCATGTTTAGTATGACAAAAAGCTCGCTGCTTTTCATCGGAACTAACACGCGTATACGAATACGAAGTGAGTAAATGTAATTTGAAGAAATGTTACTGCAAGTCATGCCCAGAGAGAGACGAGAAAGAAATTAATTGCCATGAAAGCAAAATAACAACTAGTGAAATGCGAAACTCTCATAATGCAAACAATCAGCATAAAAAATAACTGCAAGTGTCATTTACACTGCGCTCTGCCGGTGATGTAAGCGGCCGCATGCGGCTCACGCGACGGCGCGGCTTGACGCATGTCAACTATAATCTAGGATTTTAAAAATTCGCAGCAGGTGTAGGCTGAGCGGGCGCGGGCGGGGGGCGGGCGGTGGACGGGTTTCCGTTGTTTCGCAATAACACGGGTTCAACGACGCCTCGGTATAATTGTTGGCGTGGCAGCGAGTCTCGACCCCTTCACTTCGAACCGAGAGTACCAACCGTAAACATGATACACTGACCTTTTGGTCACATATTAAAATTTCCAACTTCTAATCCCACACCAATTTTATCGAACTCGTTAACAAAAACAATACCGAATTCCAACTAACGACAGATAACAAAGTAATAGTTAAGAAAGGGCAGCTAAATAGTTAAATATTGTCTCGTCTACTGACCTACAAAGTAGATAAGTACAATATAAATATGGCTAGCCAATAAGTTAATCAAATACATACTAATTGTTATGATATCGACCTCTTTATTTCCTTCTGTAAGAAGAATTTGTCCTTATCATGACTTCACGTCACGCAAAGTCTGGGGTGTGGGGCTGGATAAAAGTGAATTAATAAAATGTGTATTGTAAATGTGTATCTATAATGTAAAACTATTCGAGTGATTCTAAAACTTTCTGTATTGTAAACAAGTTCATATGTGAAGGATAATATTGTGTTACCGACTTTGGATTTTCTAACGTCTTTATTCTTTTTAATTAAGCTATCGGAAATCCAAGAAGATGATCGCTAGATGATCGATTCAAGGGTCAGATACAGAAGCTTCTCTTGATATGGTATATGGTGCGCATCGTCAAGAGGTTCTTCACTTTGCCGCCCTAGCCATCAGTAGAATGGGTTTTGCAGCGTTACCGATAACATCCTAGTTTCAAGTTTTTATAATGTTAGTACAAATTGTATTATTTTGTTCACTATTGTTGTATAAAATAATATAAATACGGTAAAAGCCTTACCTAAGTCGAAATGAAACACGTATACTTTCTTTAAACTACTACTTTAAATTTCTAAGTGAAGACGTGAAAGACTTCTTTAAAAACAACGACGGCGAAATAACACTCTATCTTCATTAAAACATTGAAATTAAATTACTCAAAAATATGTGAGTTTTCAACAATTTCGTCTAACGTAACAGTACATTAAGATGAATTATCACTCGATTTTGAGTGAATTAGCCGCGTTAGTTACATAGTGTGTTACGTTGTCGTGAAAGCTAAGTGTGAGCGTTGACCCCTGCGCGAGCGACGACCCAGCGCGCAAGACGTGCGATCGACTTATTATCGTTTGTGTTACCACGATTAAATCATAATTGAATAACTATACAGATGTGATAATAAGTCATGGTGAAGAGCGCATGCGGTTATTGCACTGAGGAGCCAAGGGGACCGGATCGGGTGTGAAATCCGGATCGGGTACCTAACCTACCTATCTTGTTCTGAGTTTTTATGTACTTCTGAACATGGTTTAATTGATAGAATAGGTAAATACCTTATTACAAGCACTTATACAGATACACTAATCAACGCTTATTATTTTCAGTAGGTATTCAAGAAGTAGTTTCTTTGTCACTTGAATCAGGAATATTTTTTATTGATTAACTGGAAAGGATTAAGTTTCATTTAACACGCAAAGTCACTACAATTATATGAACGGGAGCTTTTTCCTTTATTACAATAGTGAATAGATCAATTAAAATCATCAGTTAAAAATATGAATTAAATAGCGATGCAAGTGAGTATCTGAGAAGTGTTAGTAATGCGTTTCAGAAAACAAGATGTTAAAGCAAAGAACTGTTCAAAATACCATCCCATATTCAATGAGATCGAATGCATTCAAATGTATGCGTTAGGCATTGTATCGTACGATCCGATCTGGCATAGTGAGTGCGTTTCGTAAGCCGTGGTCGATGACTCCGAACGTTCTAGTGCATCTCTCCGTTGCGTAACCGCGAGAAAGTTGACATCCGCCAACCGGCGGGCTGCAGATCTCGAGTCAACGGACCCCCATTAGCGCCAATACCCACCAATAAACACCAAAACCAACAACATGAAACATCAGTGTTTAACAACAACAATTACGTAAACGTCATTAACTTTTTTTTTATTTCAACACGCGATTTAGAGCTTTTGTTACACGCGAATTACACGATCGCCGTCATGTCATGTAATGTCACTGTCACACTATCATAATCGAGGACATTTTTATATAATTCTGGGTCAATGTACCGAGGCGATGTTTTGTTCGGCTTATCGCAGCCCTGATAGTGCGCGGGCTATGTATGTCACTGATACCGTCGCCTGCCCCATACTGTGTTTGTACAACCGCCATATTTGACAGCCTGGCTACCGTACAGTGGGTGCGCTTTTCCATGTACAGTCGAGTTCATTAATATATGAGCAAAAATATCTGTGCACCTTTATGAAATTGACAATAAGGTGCAAAAGTTTACATATTTGGCATTTGTCAGCTCATATATTTTTATAAACTCGACTGTAACAAGACATACAGTCCTGCCTCGTCAGTATACGTTCAATACAAATATGTTAGTAGATTTCATGAAAATCATGTACACATTTCATTAAAACCAATTGGATAATATTGACTTGATCAGTGTTTCAATAGCTACATACTATTATAAATACTTGCAAAAAAGACTATTAAAGGAGTTCAATGTTCGTTTTGTGCGTAAGTAGAGAGGGGTAATTACATATCTAATAGGTACCTTGTTAGAATTAAATTTACTTTAAATTGCATTTTTATTTCCAAGTCAGGTAAGCCTCAGTAGGTAAATGTTGACTCAAATGAAAACAAAGCTGTCGTAAAACTGTTCAAATGTATTATTATATCTCGATTTTATTGTTATCGCGCTGCTATGAAGCAGCTTTGCTCGTATTGAAAATCCGCCTTTAGAGGTGAGTGACCTGTTCACAAGTCGTTTTTATTATTTGTACAATTGTGTTTGTAGATTCGATTCAAGGACGGTGTTTACGTCAGCGGGATAATCGGCTATCGAGCGATACGATCGAAATAGAACTTAACACATTTTCATCTCTATTGCGCTCTACTAGGGTAAAATTTGCAAACGGCTGACTACGTTAAATTATTCGCAGATAAACTGGATTAAGCGCGTTTAGAGGTCAACGATTCCAGGTTGATTTTAATTTTATAATCAGCTTTGTTTATGTCTGTCTAATCAAGGTTTTTTTGAGCGCGCTAGGATTATCCGGAGGTCAACTACCTCGGCTATTGAAGAGCGGTGTAGATAAAGCTTGCAGTGTACAAAGCTGAAGTGGAATAGAATGTGACAGTGACGGCAGCACTTACTAGCTCGCGACTTGACGACAATGCGTCCCGCGGTCATTCACCCTCCCCCGCACGCCTCGCCAGGGCGCATAGTACCCTCGCCATTCAGCTACTTTCCAAACAAAACTTTTGTACAAACATCGTGAACTGCTGCGATTCCAGTAAAAACGGCCAGCGAAGCGCCGTTAATGGGCCAACTGGCATGTGACTTGTAAGTTTCGTAAACAACTCGACTCACCGAAACTTGAATAAGGGCGATCGAGTAACTCGCTTTTGATTGCGTAAGTAGAAAAGTGCGGCGCAAACGAACTATTAGTTTGTTCAAATACTTGTCGACGCAATAAGGACAGATAGATGGCTATCGACAGTGGCCTCATTTATACGCAGATCTGTACTTGATTGATCATGCGTGTTAAATAATTAAGGTCAAATATGCGAATACCATTGGACGTCATTCATAAACATAATGTGTGTATATGAACGGCTTCAAGTAGATCAAAGAAGATATATTGTATTTAGATTTTTTAACACGATGATATCTACTTACACTTCTTTGGAACGGATCGTATGTTATCGGTTCGCAGTATAACAAAGCTATAAGAATAAGCTATTTTTATTTCAGTTCTGATACTTGTATTTGTAATCGAACATTTTTGTTCAGTTATGTGGGTATGAATCGATTACTTTTGAACCCCACGCGATAGCTATCCGAGGCTTTCATAACTATATCCGTTAAACTATAGACGATGATAACGCTCATCAATGCAGGACGTGTCGCAGGAATGGGCGATGGCATCGGCGCCCGCGCAGGACTGTGCTAGCCCGTACAGTTACTTAACGGCACCGAACGTTTCCGCGTTCACGCATTCGCTGCATTGTCTATGACTTTTTAATAATTCTAGAACTCCAGCTTTACGGATGATGTCATGCCGCGCGACAATTGCCCACGGCTAAGCCCAAATCATTATAACTGTTCGAGTTGACACGAGAGCGTATGCGTTCGCGTTACCGTTCAATGCGTAAGTGTAACGAACGATTTAGACGCAAACGTTTGCACATGCTAGCAGAATATTCGATGCGAGAAAATTCAGAATAATCATTCTTCTTCAGGAAGACTGCTCTTGCTTTGGGCTTGGAATAACACCTCTCCATTTCTTCCGTGGATATCACAAGAGGCGACTAAGTTAAGGCTGGCAAATTAACTCAAAACCTACAAAAGTGAAATAGTCAGGTGTTGCCTGTGTAGTGGTTCTTGTGCTCCTGTCTACCCCATTCGGGAAAACAGGCGTGATAAGTCGAATCAATATTTTTATCTTTACACCAGCCACCTTCACGTTCAATCCACGCGTGACTACAGCTGGCTGGCACCCAAAATAAGGGACATCGCCTAACTTTTAGAGCAAGTAATTCCTAATCGGCCAGCAATTTCTGAAGCAATAGATAGCTCGGGTGGTTTCCGCGCCACAGTTAGCCGATATAGGGGAGTCGTGCACGCAGCGGGCGGCCAATGACCGCGGGAACTTGTAACTACATCCGCGCCCCCAGACCCGTAACGGCCTAAGTCCACGCGTAACCCTCGCGCCTAGGCGAGCGCTATGAACCCGCGCGGGCTCAGGCGTCTGAGCTGAGCTTCCGCGTGTTAAACGTCTTCAATTCTGTTTATTCTGGTTTAAAAATACTTTCACGGAGCTCGTAGTGAGCTACGGCTTGTTTCAGTTTACAAAAACTACATACGTTCTGGAAAGTTAATTGGTAAACTTTTGAGCATTTCATAACTTACTCAACTTAGACTACTTAAGTGTCAATTTATTGCAGCCACGTAAATTACCGTGCGGTGTCGGGTTTAGAATAACACCTCTCCATTTCTTCCGGGGATATCATAAGTGGCGACTAAGGAAATAGGTTAAGCTATATTTTGGGCGACAGGCTAGCAACCTGCCAACTTAAATTAAAAAAAAAAATGGAGATACAGAAATAGCCACGAAACGTGAAATAGTCATGGTTTTCTCCACGTAGCATTTCGTGTGCTCTGCCCACCACCCCATTTGGGAATATGTACGTAAATTTTTAAACTTATTTCATATCATTGCAGACTACATAACTTTATAATTTTAAACAAAAAAAAAACCGACTTCAAATTAGCAATATTTTAAAAGTATTCTGTTTACTGAATGTAAAATCTTGACTTCATCAACAAATTACCGAAAACACCGTACATCTCCATATAAAATTTGAAGAGTTCCCTCGATTTCTCCAAGATTCCATCATCAGATCCTGGTTTCGTGCCAATGGGACCAATTTCGAGTTATACACTTTCGATTAAAAAAAAAATTTTGAAAATCGGTCCTCGGGTTTTCGAGATATCGAGTAACATACACACAAAAAAATAAATAAAAATAATAATAAAAAAAAAAAAAATTGGGTCGAATTGAGAACCTCCTCCTTTTTGAAGTCGGTTGAAAATGCACAAAATCTCGCATTTAAAATTTGTCGCAACAAAAACAATGCATTATCAAATATTCTTACTGACAATTGGATGCGAACCGCCAAAACGACCTAACCTGCGACCCTTTGCCTCATGCCAAGAACCTCAAGTTTCCCCTCATTACTTGGCGCGGGATCGCGATGGAAAAGAAAACCGCGCGGGAGGGGGCCGGGGGGCTCGGGCATTCGCGTGCACTGGCCTATATGCAGTGCGACGACACGACGCGGGAGCGATGCACTCCAAGTGCATAGAGCCGCGTACACGCACACAACGCCACCTATTTTCCTATTGCTGACAGTCTCTTACAAAAACGCGTCAAACGGCTTTCAGGATGAAAGGGACGGACTGAAGGGGCTGAAGTGGGACAAGCCTGATTGTGCTCGTGTGGTGCTTAAGGATCTGCCGTCATTAGTTTAGGACATAGGAGTGTCGAGAGATGTACTTCCAGTCTGAATAAGGACAGGGAAATGAGACAGGATCGAGTAAATTCGAGAACCATGATAGGTTCAATGTATGTTGTAGCGAACCATTGGATTCTTGACTCGTCATAGTCGTCATAGACCCTATCACCGGTAAACTTCAGTGACATTACATTGCCCGACAAAGAAAGTCTTTGTTACGACATTGTGTCAGCGTTCTTAGTTGAATAAGAAATCAATTTATTCGATAGTAGGTACGAGGCTTTTCTAATAAATCTACATACATGAACATCACGCCTATATTCCCAATTCACATTTCGTAGCCACTTTGAAAACAATTTTAGGTTTAAAAATTGATGGAAGACGTAGGTAAGTAACAGGTTGCTAGCCTGTCGAGTGAAGTATACCTTAACATATTTCCTACTAGCTTTCCGCCCGCGGCTTCGCCCGCGTGGAACTCGGTTATATTGCGGTATAAAGCACAACTATTAGAAAACTTCTCGTTTCAAACGACACACAGCGCCATCGATCTATCATCTATCGATCGATATCGATCTATCATCGATTGATATCGATCTATCAAGCAAACTATATTTTTGTTTTCCCTCGGGAACATCAATTTTTTCCGGGATAAAAAGTATCCTATTATTTAATCCGGACTTCTATCTTTATGTCTGCAAAATTTCAAAGCAATCGGTTCAGTAGTTACGGCTTGAAAGCGGAACAAACAAACAAACAAACAAACAAACAAACTCACTTTCTGACTTATAATATTAGTAAGGATTCCTAAGTCCTCTCTTACATCTGCGGTAAATATGAAGAGGTGTTTTAATTTTAAATCAACTAACTTCAAATAATTTACTAACGACACAACATTATTTATTCGCTAAACTAGCCACCGCACAAATACGTTTCATGAATGAAAACCATGGCAACAACATTGCAAGTAATTTTATACGCGATTACGCATATATGCGTAAAAGTGGAACGGATATGCACCTATGGAATATGCATAAAGTGCAATGGAGCGCGGTGACCGCGCGAGCGACCGGCGGTTCCGCTCGACCGGCGTGTGAAACGCCCGAACTGGCATAAACGAGCGTTTATTAACAGATGGCAGATTTACGACGGGATCAATATAAAAGACTACGCGGTTTTAGTGAATCGTCACATTTTAACTAGTAAGCTGTACTAAAGTTGTACTTTTTAAATGCTTAAGTGAAAATGCTCATGTCACCATATCGAGATTATTTTGAGTTGTTTTTATTTCTATATACGTCAAATTAATGTATAGAATTGTATTGAGTAAAAATTGGGTGATTATGTTTCTAGTAAGAAAAAAGACAAGTTATAAATAAGTAAGTAGGAATGTTCGCCGAAAACTGACTTTGGAATTTGGGATTCAGAATAAATTGCCTTCTCGTCGTCCTGTTTACATAATAATGGGTGATGAAACCAAAAGTGATCAATACGTGTCAAGTTATCTCGATAAGGAATTACTAGTAAAATTCCAATATAATGCATAAACTACTAGAATTATGCCTAGCCTTACTACGCAAAGTCGTTAACTTTCGAGAAAATTCATACACACGTCACGGTTTTGATTTGATTAATAACCGCTCCAAACTCTCAACGCTTTCGGAAACTTTCAGTAGAATACGTATGACCGAGTCTGTCGAAACTAAACTTTGAGTTAAGTTTGAGTAATGTTGATGACACCGCAACGAGGATTTAACTAGCACCTTCCTTTTATAAACGTAAGTAAATAAACATAAAAAGTCGCTACATAGATTAATAAGAAGAACGAATTGTTAAGGTTAAATAAAGTCTATTTAAAAAGCAAGTTCATTGAACTCACCTGCAAGAGCTCGCGTCGGGTCGTCCATGCCGCGCGTTAGTCAAGCAAAGTAGGGTTAGGATCGGCGACTGACGGGTTGGCGCGAAACCGCGGCCGCGTGGGCGCCCGCGCATGCGCCTGACGTCACCAACTACCCCGGATTAATAATTCTAATTAACCACCCTCCGGCTATACGGTCTAGAAACTAGGTTTCCCTTTCCCTTAGCCCTGTACTGTGGTAGATGTGTATAGCACGAGTGTTCACCCACGCGCCGCTTTCAAAGCGAAACTAACGCTTACAAATACGTCGACGTCATTGTTTTAACGCTGTAACGAATAGTAAAGTACCTAGGTACATTACTAATTACGTATGTTGAACAGAATGTTAAGGCAAGTCTCACAATGGGTTTAGAATCGGACGGTTTTCCTGTTTTTTCACAGGTATTTAAGGTGAATATTTACGCGTTTGTCGTTCTATTTAATCTACGATTTTATCTTTACCTGTAGCTAAGTCTGTATAATTTAAAAATAAAATTCCTAAATTGAGTTGGAATGTTTCCTCTGACCTTCTCGCGGGTTCGCTCGTAAATAAAAAGGTAATCATGTGAAATAAAGTATGAAACAGTCGAGATAAAGAGGAAAAGAAATGAGGAAATAAATTGGAGTTACGTAAGCCAACGTGAGTTGGGATAGCGAGTCATCTCGCGCTTGTCGGGGGTGAGTGGGCACCGGCGGGGTGGGCAGCGGGGTGGGTAAGGGTCGCGCGAGTTCATGGCCACCACCCAACCCCCACACACCCCCGGGCCGGCACCCGCTACCTCTATTTTTAGCCCACAAGCCTCAAAGTGGATTTTTTAACCAGAAATAAATCAAGTTTTCTTTAAATCAAGTTGTTGACAGTAATTTTCCTATTACTCTCCATCAATTTCATTCGAAACCTTTCAGATTGCAAAAGAAATGTTGCAATATTTCTGAATTCGGTTACCATTTCTATTTATGTTTTACCCTAAAATAAAAATGAGGAGATGAATACAAAAAAGTGTACTCTAATTTGACAGGCTGAACCTACTGTGAGAATCACAAGCAATCAAATTATTATCTTGGTACTAAATTGTATAGGTACGAAAATATCCATTGAGTTAGTGCAATATGATAGACATTTATTTCATCAAGTTTCATTGAGAGGAAAAACAATAATATACACAATACAGTTTTTTTTTTGCTAGTTTTCCATAATCAGAAATATGACCTAGTTATTCAATCGTTAATACAGGCGTATTACCCGTTTTCGTTTTGATAAGAACATTGAGGTAATTTGTTTCCATAATAAAACTATTTTTGCAGTAAATTAAATCAAACGTTTGTTACATTTCACACATTTCAACAAGAAACAAAAACCTTCTAACGTTAACACAATCTGAAGCTAAGTAGGAAGCTAGCGCCATCTACCGGACGTTTGCGATGCCTGCTACTCGACGCTAGATGGCGTTGGCGCGCTTGAAGTTTACGGTTTGCTCCGCTGCGATCTGAGCCAAAACAACTCAGTACAATTTAAGTACAAAATTTAAATCGTGATATTCATTATTTTATGAAAGTATTATTTGCATATTGATATTTTAGTAATGTTTCTAAAATCCATAAAGTAGTTACGTGACGAACGGAGGTAGTAAAGTTCGGAAATTAATATGCCGTGTTAAAATATGCATCTGTTAGGTGCGAGAGACCTTTAGAAACTAAATTAACTTTGTTATTAAAAGTTACATTAATTGTAGTTTCGCAAACATGTAAGCAAAGTGTATATTTCTATTACTTACTATAATATTTTACGGCATATTTGAATCGTGGTATCGAAATACAACTTCGCTTAAACAAAGTTCGCACTCGAAACAAACCGAGAAACTTACCCACCTGCACAATAAAGCACATTCAAAGAGCGCTTCAAACAAAGAAACTTCTTAACCGAGTTAAATTCTGATTTCAGTAATTTGGCGGGGGTAGGAAGGGCGGGCTGGGTTCGTCGACCCCGCTCCCTAACCTACTCCGGAGTATTTGGAGCAAGCAGCCGAGCTCCCGTGCATCTAGGTCACACTGACTCACGCCTCACTTAATCGTCGAGACCCTTGCGTTTCGGTGCTGTCAAAAGTACGGCCAAAGTACGACCCAGTTCGACAGCCATCGGAGCGCGAAATTAGATATTTGCCATTGTGCTTGATTGGGGCTCAATCGGTGATATTATTACTAGTACCTCGATACAGACGGGGAAACCTGGTTGTCGGTGGTTTGGCACTAGGGGTGAGCGACGGGCTCTAGAAAAATGGGTTACCTCTTGGCTAATGTAAGACCAAGTGTCTTGGCTTACTAAGATTGTGCTGGACTGATCAATTTACGAACCTATGTAGAACCCGAGTTTCATGAACATTATGTTGTTGAGGAAAATGTACTACGGATAACTATGTTCTAGTTCTATTAAGCACTATAACGAAAAGACCGATGCACTAATCAAAACAGGTTTTTACTAGTTATTTATCACTCTTTGTATGTGTGTGTGGTTTAATAATAAAGAAGAGCATTCGCCGTAGTATACCTATTTGTGCTGACTTCACGCTAAGCGCGTATTTTTCCGTATTCTTATTGTTTTATGGCCCCGCGATAACCGAAAAAGAACGAGTTCCCTAATCGGTCAGATCGTTTCCGTCTACAAAATATTTATTAAACGCGAACGACACGTCGCTTTGTGAATCACGAACAAAATATTGACCTCAAACGCACACCTGTTAGGAAATTAATTACAGTTAAAGCCAGTATTTTTAACAAGCTTAGTCAAATAACCTTCACTGAATGTTGGCAATATTTACAGCGGATGGAATCGAATAACATGTACCTAATACCAAAATACTAACATCCCATACGCAGACGTAACAATCTATTCCAATTTTGAACCTAGTTTACGGTAATAACAGTTTATCGACAATGTTATTTTATGCAGTTACAAGCGATAACGCGTTATACAACCGCTAACAATGACGAAGTGCGATTACGACTTATACATATTTATATACTTATTCACACAGCGGCCATCGTTACTATCCTCTGTAATCCAAAAATACAAATGCTCATATAAATTTTACTGCCATTTTGGCAAAATCTAAAATAACAATAAATGTTAGAAGTAAGGAGGAAAATTAACCATAGGTCGACAATGTGATCAACATAGGCGGGCACCTGGATGCACTTAGCGAAAAATTGGGTCGAGGGAAAAGCCATGAAAAGGCCTTTAACCTAACAATAGACGCGCCCGGGATAAAGGTAAATACTTAGGCGGTTAGCTACTGAAAAAAATCGTGAGAGGATTTCAGCCTCTATGCAAATTACCGAAATAAGTTTTTCTAAAGCCGACATTCGTCTCTCTTCTCCTTAATTTATAAAGCACTCTCATTGAAGCTTAACCCCATTCGCTAAAGTGGCTCAAATGTTTGACCTACAGACATCAATAAGAATTAAAAGTCAGTAACGGAAGAATGTAACGCAGGTCGCTGTCTAAAAAGTGATGAAAATGGACCATCGTTGAAAAAATGAGGTAATGAAGACAGCTATTTTGTGGACCAGCGCACGCGCGGGTTAGCGGGTTACGAGGAAACACACAAAAACAGTTTTTAGACACGCGATAAATTAATGAATATGAGCAAAATATCGCAAGGGGGTGTGGTGAATAATTTTTAATTATTAAATAAGTATTTTCCGAAACTTATAAGGTGATGGATTACTACGAGCGCTTTTGTTATAAAATTATAACTTTGTATACTATAAAAAAATGTTTAAGTCAAGAGTACGCGGAATCGAGGACTAGCATATTTTTGACTAAGTATCTCTCTGGGAAAAAGGCGTTAGTCGACTAAAAATGTTACATAAAAAAGTTTTCTCTGTCTGGTTTTGACGTCAGAGATAAATTAAACTTAAGTTATAGCTACATTTGTTTACGCCATATCATATGATTGCCAAAACAATTATCAAATACCGCATGTATATGATGAATGCTTTAATTTTCTCCAGTATTGTAAAGGCAACGGCTAATGTGAAATAAAAGTGTCTGATAACATACAACCTGTGGTAAAAGTAATACATTGACGGACCTTGTCGATTGATTTATTTTCGTACTCAACGAAACAGGCCTTTTTTACCTGCCTAGACAAGAAAACGGTTTCTAGCAGAAAATCTAGGTCCTCTACATAGAGCGTAAGTAGCAGGCAGAACGACACAAATGCCCGATTCCGAATCCCAAGGCTCGCACATGTATTTCTGCGGCGCCTGCAATATTCAGTTAAATCTCTCATTATGTCGAAACCTACTCTTGCAGTGGGTATTTTCCGCCAGGCCTGGACGCGAGGTCCGCGCCGTGACGCTAGCGCATCGAATTGAGGTCAGGGCGGCTCGGCCGTCGACCTGGCACTAAGCCCCTCCCCGCGCCGCTTGCCGCTCTCTGATGTTCTCTTCTCAATGCCTCTTCACTCGGGATTCGAATTACGCATTTATTTTTACAGGTTAGCTGCTGGCGACATTTGCAGCCGATATTTTCTGAGATTGCGACTGTCAATTGTTCTATTTTAATGGCCCTAGAATATAATTTTTGAATTGCAATTAGAATGGCGATCTAATTAAGTAAAGTACATTTAAAATAAGTAAATTTAATGTCATATTTGATATAGGTACCACGCATATTTGTTTTTGTTAAGGAGCTGTACTCCAACGTGTCAAAATTCTTTTAGGTACGTTATGTCACAAAGTAGCTAGGTATAAAACTATTAAAATTGCTATAAATTCTGTTATTTACAGACGATTTTGTTTCCACAAATCGCGGGCATGTAGAGACGGGCTACCTTTCTGTAGCAAAAGATGTAGAGTGAGTAACACATGAACTTTCGGTTACATAACCCAGGTGAAGGCATTTTGCATGCATTTCTCATACCTACTTAGATTCATGAAATGTTTCAAATAACCTTGGTCACCTCTAGAAGATAACTAAGACAGTTGACGTAACCTCGAGTGTTACTTTCGATCGATCGTCGCCGAAGATGCAGTTGGAATCGACTTTATTTTTATCATATTTATTAGTCGTGGATTAAAATTGTTTGACGTCACGGGTTTGAATTTGGTTTGAGAACTGTTATTTGTTGTGTGGAGCGAGGGCCGGGTGACCTATTTGCGGAGGTGAACGAACTGGGGGCCTTGATCGCGATACCGCGCCGCCCGCGCGCGCCCGCGCCGACGTCACACTCAATAAAGAACGTCTCACTCATAAAGCGCTTTGATATCATAAGGAGTTTCAATTGTTTTTTTCAGCTGTTTTATTAGGGATTACATTTCTGGAAGTACATTAGACAGTAATAGGTTGACTTGAGTAAGTAAAAAAATGGTGCGCTGGCTAGTAAAAGATCAACGTGCTCTTATTTATGTTCAAGTTACTAAGTGTTGCGCCTACTTATCACACATCAAATCGGGTCTTGATACACTATCAGTAGTTTAGTCAAAAGTTAGTGACAGTTAAACAATGAAACATTAGCTTTTTAAATGCATTGTATTGTAACGCCATTTGGACATAAACATGGCAATAGACATTTACGAAGTCATAGACCATTGTGTGACGCCATATTAGTTTACATTTTTATTGCAATTTTAGACAAAGGATCTGAACTGCAAGTCTTTGGCACCAGATCAACAATCTTTTGGGACCAAATGGCAAAGCAGCAGTCAGAATGTAAGTCAGGTGTTATGTAAACGTACACCTATTATTAGTATGAGTTCTATCTGTGAAGTAAAATCTAGAAACTTCTGTAGGGCTCGCTCTATCTCGCGACGCGACGCGCTAAGAGGAAAAGAGACGGCGTTATCGGTTGCGTGTGTGTAGTGAACACGTTAAGTGTTGCGAAAGGAGTCGCGCTGCAACTCATACAGGCAAGTGACGCGGGTAAGAGTGAGACAGCCATATTTTCCAAGGCTTCGCTTGGATTAATATTAGAGTATCGGCGCTAGGTTATTCTGAGTCGACCTAGATAGTGCGCGGGGCCGTTGACCGCGGGCCCTCGGTTCGCGCGGCCTCCAAAATAAAATGGCATTCAACGATGGGTTCTACTTGCGAAACGGCGGCGGAGCGAGCGCTCGGCCCGAGCGCGCGGCGAGCGCGAACGTCGAGCGAGCGCGCGCGAACGAGCGCTATGGAAAGGATGGTGGATACACGTATTATGCAAACTAGACTGGAATGACTAAACAGTTTCGTGTTACGTCTGCAGATTTAGGTAGATTAGCTACGAATTTTGTCTATTACCACAATTGCAATTATTATTTGATAAGATCTTGGAAATTCATTGCTTCATAAGATGAGTTAACATGATGTTAATTTAGTTTTAATTACCTTCATCATACTAAAATTTGTTATGCATAAAATCAGATTTTTTGTTATTTATGAACTTTATAGTAACTTTTAATGCTCTTGTTGAGTACCTAGTCAGTTACTTCAAGTATGCATAAATTAACGCGTCAATTTCGAATAAAATATGCATAGGCATATATCGCAATTATGTTTTGACTTGCAACAGTTGCAGTATCAGTTTGAAGCCGAGCTCGCGAGCGCGCAACGCTCGGCGCGGTGATTAGCGCCGCTGAATATAGCTGGGAAGGCCGAGGGCAACGAACTCCGCTTGACCCAGATCCCCGCCCCGCCGCGCGCGCCCCTCACGCCCCCCTCGCTCGCCCGACACAGGAAAGTGAAAAGGACATTTATCCCTACAAGACACGAAATTTTTCTTCACTTATGAATTTATAATGCGTATCACTTTCGGTTTTTGAAATCGTTCTTCAAGTCAGCTATGAATAATGAATAATTTTCGCGATTTTTTTATAGAGGCGATATTCAAGTTACAGGAGAGATTCTGAATTCGTTCAATTTAAATTTTATGTTTACATCAAACGTTACTCAACAACACCGTTATCATTATCAAACTAGATCAACTTCAGACTCGACGGACAAAAAATGGCGCGAAAACTTGACAGCCAGATCGCAACTTACAACCACTTTAATTTAAAATCAGACAATTACAGTAAAACACTCTTTCAGAAAACTCGTTATCATTATCAGTTATCAATTATCCACTAGTTCCTACAACAAAATGACGTAACGAAAAACAAAAAGCGCGCGTTGACAGGCGATCACCGATCAGCTGATGTTGACAGCTCACCTGCTAGCACTCTTCCTAGGAGGACGTCGGAGTCATCAGGGGCTGGTGGCGGGTCCTGGCCGGGCTGGCACTCGGTCACAGTCATGGCGGGGAGGCGCATGGACGGCGCGACGCGTGCGGCCGGCGGCGGCGAGCGGCGCGAATGCCGCGGCACGGCGCCCGCAGGGTAGCCCGCCCCTATCAGCGAGGCCTTAGCTCTTGGACGCGCTTAGGGGTGTTTTTAATCGAGCCTCCGCCGGCTGGAATCCTGTGCTTTTCTCTAACAGTCGTCGATGATGTTGAGGTTTCAAAATTACATACATACTAATCACGCCTGTGTTCCCAAATGACGTAGACAAAACCATTGCTATTTCATGCTCAGCAGTCACTTCTAGCATAATTTTATATTTAAAAACAGCACGGAAGAGGTAAAATAATGACAGGTTGCTAGCCTGTCGCCTAAAGCATACCTAAACCTGTTTCCTTAGTCGCCTTTTACAGCATCTACGGAAGAAATGGGAAGGTGTTATTCTATCCCGAGACCACACAATGCCACACAGGAAATTAAGTGTCACAATTAGCTGTCATCGGTATATCATAAGGAAAATTTGACAGCTCGACGTCGAGCTCGTCAACTAGCTTAGTTAGTTACGTTGCCACTGCCATGTACTCGTATGACTAGTCAAACAAATACCTAACATTCTTTGTTATATTCAGAACTGTCAACTGCAACGCATAAAACATAGCATCACATAAAGCATATTCCTTGTAATGCACTATTATACCTGAAAACTCTAACCTAAAAAATATACTAAAAGTGTATCTATGTTAGAGTTTCATGTGCCCTGCCTACCCCATTTGGGAATACAGGCGTGATGTATGTATATCTAGTTCCAAGTGGATATTGAGCAAAAAATTTAATTTCCCTCGGTTACATTCATTGGAACTTAATTTCCAACTTTTTTTTAATGTTACGCATGTATACCTAATAGAACAGCTAAAAAACAATCACCGGGAATAGCTTTTGCTACACCTTGAGTCATCTGTTCGTGAATTAATTCGATCCAAAAATATTTCTTCCATAAATTTGAAATCCATTAACATTACAACAGTCAATGAAGAGAAACCCAATGAATTAAATATTTATAACAGACGTGCAAAGAACAAAGAAAACTCGCGATTGATTTTCCCGCGCGACGTCTAGAGAATCCAAATTGTCATAATTTTCCTGTATTCACAGCTGCGATTGTGCGAGAAGTTACTTTGTTGATGCAAATTATATTTACGATCATATTATTGAGGCGTTCGTATAATTGCAACTTAGACAAGGTGAAACATGGTAAGGCTACTGCAATAAAATGATCATCGTTTCAACAACTATGTTGCATTCCAAAAGTATGCAAAGTAGATAACTTAACTGGTCAGAAAAATCACTATAGCTAGAGTTACGTTATCTTAACGAAATTATATCAAATCACATTTTTTATTAAGGCCCTTGAGTCCCTTGACACACCCAAGCAATCTTCAAAAAAAATAAAGTCTAACTCATAAGATCTTTGAAAATGTAATCAAAAACTTGTACAAATAAAAAAACTTAGCAGGTTGATTTCCAATTTGTCCGTTGGAAATACGCCAAGTATTTGATTAAGCGGGAAAAGTTTCGTAGCAGACAGTAGTGAGCGTAAGTTTTCCGAGTCGTAGGGGCCAGCGCGGTGCTACGAACGCTACGCCGTAGCCCCCCGTAGCAACTCAAGCTTATCATTGTAATACCATTATCCGAAGTAATAAAGTAAATAGGAAAACTTTAATTGTATGTCTGTTTATACTGTTAAAACAAAACGTAAGATTTTTTGTTTGTTTGCAAGAGGTACAATATCTCCTTCAGCACTAAACTGATAAAAAAATCCGACCGAATGCCGCAGTCTCTTTCTTTGTTGGAGCGACCATGTAATTAAAACAGAAGATCGTCCACTTAACACTTCAATAGAAAGTCATAAAACAAAACTCACAACTCATCGGGACTTCTCAAGTCAACCACGCGCTTAACAACCTCATAAACCGATCCTACCAATCGCTTGACAATAACCGCTGTCAGCAATCGGAAGCGTCCAGCACAACCCACTGAACTGAAAACCTAAATCTAGAATTGGCGAATCGGTCGGTGAGCGGCAGCATTTAGGCCAAGGCGACCAATTATACCGCCAGGAGTCCACGTAGGCAGGCCGTGAATTTGGCTATTTTACGAGGCGGGAGAACCGTAACGTTCCCGATATAGCTGGTAATTAATCTGTATTGCAGTCGCATGCGCGTCGGCTGCGCTTTTTATTGCGGCAATAAATCGATTTTAGATTTTATTGATTCAAGAGAATTCTGATTGGCCGTGTGGTGTCGGGATTAGAATAACAGGTGTTATGCCAATTCTTTACTTTTTTTTTTTCATGGATGTCGTAAGAGGTGACTAAGGTGTATTTTAGGCGACAGGCTAGCAACCTGTCACTATGATACCTGTTATACAGGTGGCCACGAAACGTGAAATCGTCATTGTTTTGTCCACGTAGCGTTTCGTGTTGGCTGCCGCATTTGGAAATACAGGTTGTTACTTGCGACTTTGCTTTGGACCTAACTGTGGCTTGGTTTTAAATAAAAGGGGGAAAACTGGTCAGTGGCAGCCACGCGACGGTAACTTATCTGTGTGCCATATACTGTCATAATTAACCGCTTGACATATTCAAGGAAAAGCGAGTACATTGTCAACGTCCAGGAAAGGTAAAAGGGGCAGGATGTGGGTTATCGTCCCACATCCCTTATAGTTACCTAACAGAAGTCCACAGAAGCATTGTTAATTTTCCTTTGGTGTTCTGATGGGATACAAGATATTGTCGGCCAAGCTTTGAACTAAATTTGTTGCGCTTTAAGACTTAGATACTGTAACATTGTAACTGCTGAGCTGAATACTTAATCAACACAACAAAAAACTTAGCACGTTTCTATCGCAGTTTTTAGAAGATATGTTTATAAAAAATTGCCATCGTTTTTATTCAGATATGAAATTTTCTTACCACGTGATTGATGCAGCCAATTGATCATCTCTTCGCATCGGACGGGCAATTATGTCTGCAAAAACATGTTCTAACAGACAGCCATCCATCAAGCACAACATTAGTGGATTATTATCAGCTGTCAATCTACGAGTAACATCATCATCATGTCAATATGTATCAGCGAAGTAATGCTAATGTCAAATTATGTATTAATTTTACAGCGGTGCTGAGAATCAACAGCAAAAGGTTGGGAGTGATAGAATTTGATTTGTGTGTCTCTCTCTAGTCAGCCAGGACTTTCATTTTTATGATTATACAATTTATCAATGCTTTAATGATTACCCCTTTTTTTAACGAAAAGACAGCGTGTACTAATATAGTTTAGTTACAGTGAACTAATATGACGACTTTATAGTTAGACTTGAATTTTGGTTACATACTTTTAGTAGACGGGATCCTGGACTGCAATTTGCAAGGCAACCCATGCGCAACATATTATTTGATATATTAAATTACATAAAAATGGGGTTTGATCCATTAACCAGCTCGGTGAAGGTCGTTGTATGGCGGGATCTTAGGCTATTTTTAAATATGAAATTTGAGAGTCACTTGTTTCTGATAAAAAATCCACAGCCAATGTATTGTGGCTAATTTGCCTTTGCTATGTGGATAAGTGCAGTCTTCTGCTGATAGATAAAAAAAGATATTATAAAATCCCACTTAATGTATTTTGATTTATTCATGATGGGAACGAACCACATTTCGCATCACTCATTCTAAGCACTTGACTGCACTTTTCAGTCTTAATGGAATGTAGCGCGTCTAACTTCTGTACCTAGAGTACTTTAACGGAACTTATGACCTAGTTTAGCAAGATTGATTATTGTAGCCTTGAAAGTGTAGTACAGTCATTGCTATTGTCGTTCTATTATATTGAGACAGCATTATGTCATCCGCTAATAATCAGGTTCTGCCTTTGTTTTGCAAACATACATAACATACGTACCTACTCGTAGTATTAAGCTGTGAGGCTATCAGAAGGTTGACACAATATAACATATTTTTTCTGTGGTGTGTTGTGGTGGTTTGTCAAGTATCGGTTTGTGTGCTCTGGCTACCCCGTTTGGAAATATAGTCATGATTGTATGTATGTATGTATAACATCATAAGGGCCAATCAACTATTGTGTGTTGTTATTCTGTCCCGTAAGTCAGGGGACAACTGTGATAGAGTTGCTTAGAAAAAGGTTGTAATTTAGGTCCCGTTCTATCCTCAGGAGATGCGCCATAAAGAAATGCGTACAACTGTAAAAAGAATCTTAACTTATAGCGGATTATACTCTAGAAAATCACAATTTTACTCGGTTAGTCAGGAGACGTAACCATGGCAACCAGGGACGCAAAATAGTTGATTGACCCATAAATTAAGCATTAATCGAATTCATAACTCCGCTATGATTTATCATAATATGTGCTAGCATTCTTATATCATATTGATCATCGTTAGTCACTCTACTTCAGACCGATCTGTATGGTTTCATTTGTTAGTGAATGTCCAACGTTTGACACTTGTTTCAACATAGCACCAGCCTAAATGTCAAACCTAAAGGCGATAACAAACAAATATACACTGCGGCACTAGATAGGGAGGCGTCTACGTGTAAACCGGGTGACACACTGAATCGCGATAAAGGGATCGCTTTATCAAAATGCATCGTGCATGCGTCGGCACAGTTAGACCGAAGTTTATCACATAAAAACATGTTTTCATTTACGTCGACGACTCGGTAGTATAAATAAGGGCCGGTGGTAAAAAGCCACTTGTTTCTTATGTAACTTAACTGCCGAAAGTTGAGACCCTTCGAGTTAATTGTTTGAAACACATCTCAGCGTGTAGCAAACTAGGTACTTGGACAGCCTTAATCTCATCCGTATATGTAATTTAAATATTTAGGTACGTTTTTTGGATTTGTTAAAGTAGGGAGCTTTAAAAAGTAATATAATATAACACAGTTACTTTTAACTCTTCGTAATAGAGAGATATCTTGAACTTCTGAATAGGAAACTAATGAAAATGTGAATTTTCTTCAAATTAGGGTAGATTTTGTTGCTTCGTCATAAATATAACTTCATATTTACGAAGAATGTCACTTAAAACTTGATGTAATTGCATCGCGCGTACCATTCCATTAGCATATGAATTTTACAATCAAAGTTCCTCGCTGGAAGGATCCGGATCTTATTAAGTATATTTGTTTCATACAATATTCATATAGGAGGTCAGAGTTCGGGTTACGGCGGGAGGGCGGGTCGCGCTGACGTCAGCGCGGGTCGACGACCTCACCCTCGGCATCCTCGTCCTACATTCATGCAGCCCTGGTACCAGCGACTTGCATAAACCACGATATTATATACTTAGGTACTGCAACTACAATAAAATAATAAGGTTAATAACAGTAAAATGTGTAGGTACTTTCAATTACTAATAATTTTTGATAATCTACGTAGGGGAATGAATCTAATTCGAAAGTGTCTCCGTTTATTCCGTTTTCACGCTCGCCTCAACCAATCGTTGCGAAATTTGGCTCATGGGCAGTATTTATCCCAGGCACTTAAAAGCAAGGTTTAGGATGCTGAAATTGAGCCGCACGGCTCAAGCCGTCGACTGCAAATAGGTTAATCCAACATTATTTATATGGCAACTACAAGTTCAGAATAAATATAGTTATAAATTATTAGAAGGCATTGCGATTTTTAATATCAAAATCTATTTCGTCATACAAATCGTCACGACGCCCTGTTTCTGCTATCGCTTGCGCTGTTCAAGCGAATTCTATCAACATTATTTATCTGGAGCACAATACACTGCCTCGGCGTACGTGTGGCGTAAAATTTGACTCTTAACCTAAATAACGATGGTTACGCCCTTGGGAGACCTCCGATACGCCGTGTTTACTCTCTGACTCCGTGGGCAGGCGGTTTACAACCGATGATAATTCAATGAGCAAGGATCCTCCAAATATAAACAGACGACGCAACTTGTACAAAGGCAACCTTGTCCCGTCTTGTTTATGAAAGCAATGTTGTAGATTGTTATCGCTTCAAAGATCAATAGTTACAACTTGTAAGTTCTTATTTAATCGATAATCACTTTCGCCTTCACCCGACTACTATACTACAACCGGATCTGTTTAAACAGAGTTGACAAGACTCTTATGTATGAAGTCGTCTGATATATACATAATTAAAACTAAACAGGCTTAGAACAGGGCTGGCAAGGTTCTTGAACCCTGTATGGAAAGTGGACCATAATAGCTTACCACTTTCATTTTCGCGCAGCTCTCACCGCGAGTTGAGATCGAAAGTGTACTACTTTAGTGCTGCGTGCGCGCAGCGCCCCACCGGAGCCCTCCCCTCCCCCGCGATACAACTTTCCTGCGCGGACGCGCTTTCTTCTGGGCATCACTGGTACAATTCACTTTCTAATCGCATTGTGATCACTTGTGACTGATGCCTGCCGAGCATCTGCCGGTGCTCCACTTTCTGTTACAATGATGACCATTCTATTTTAATTTGTAGATAGGTACTTGAATGAGATCTCTTTAGCAATATTCGATCTCGTCAAACGATGTTTCTAATAGTTAACGAGCTCTTTTAAGTTTGATTGACATGTGATATACATAATGTACTATATGACGGCAATATTCAGCCAAATGCATGGATGTCTTTGGTTATTTCAAAGACAAAACTTTTAAAAACAATACAAATATCATGCCATGTCACTTTGTTTTCACATGACAGCAACCGGATATTTTTGAGAAAACGAGCGCGGTCATTTATAAATAATAAAAGTAAAAATAAAAAACTAAGCTTTCCTTGTTTTGTTTCGATCAAAATAGACCAAACCCATCATCTTTACGGGTAGCTGCACTAATAAACGACCACTAAACGAGTTCCGGTCCACGTGTGTATTGACGTTTATTATGACATTATATTTTTAACCATGTCGTAAAAGAATTGATAAGCGCAGGTCAACAGCACCAAGCACTTATAGTCAAAACTATTAAGGCAACCGGAGTAACCCACGGGCTTTATCTAAATTCGTTGGTTCAGAACTAGTATTCTAGATAAGAAGATGGGGAACTCGTAACTTTCGTACCTAATAACATTCAGAAAGTTTCTTCCTAACGAACGCACGATGCCGTCATCCAAAAGATCTAACTATGGGACTATTCCACAACTCCTTATTGCTAAACTGCGTTCAGTTTAACCGTTGTTCTAGCCTCCGTCATAGTAACAATAATGCATCTGAAGAATCTGGGTCAGGCCTCGGGTCCTTTCACGTGACAAAACGCGAGGGAACAGGACCATTGGTTGCATTAACATTGCTTTAACAGGATATACTATAGGTTCTTGATAGCCTAAGGACGCTGGTTAAGTTAGTTGTGTACTAACGTGTTGTGCATAAATTTGCTGCACTTGTAGCTATACTGCAGTAGTTTTTGAGATTTTTGATGTGTGATGTGTAGTAGAGGTAAATGGTAATGCCAAACACAAAGCGAAAAGTGATTTCAATTATAGAAAGTTTTCATCCGTCGGCACAGATTGCAATGGATTTACGTTATCATAATATGTTGTTAACGAAAACATTACATCCGAAATAAAACTGCCTTAGTTTGAAACAAAAAAAAAATAACGCATAATGTCGAATGGAACAAACCAGTGAATCAGTATTTAGTGAGTCGCTGTCAGCCAACGTAACATCATTGCGGCGTGGACGTGTTACAACGAATCCGTATTTATTACCGCGGTGTTTCCCAACAGTATTCCCGTATACGGGTCACCAAGGGCCCGTATTCAATGTAAATTAACTATTTTTCTTCCGGGCCACAATCACAATGCTCGTGCATATGCATCACTTTATTGTATGTCACAGGAAATGACTTGTAAAAGTGGACTAGTTCGCTTTTGTCTCGGCTAACGGGACGTACACGCCCGGCTCGACACCCGGGGTCGCCTGAACGAGAGTTACGACATAATTGGTGTTACTTAGTCAATCAAATTGTTTTCTAACGTGAACTATGGCATCATACCCACGGTACTAACAAACGGAATCATTAAGTTTACTAGAACGTTAAGCGCGCGACTTAAATACAAAGATTCAATCACTTGAGGTTTCATCATTCAGTATTCTCGTCGCTCTTCTGCAATAAATTCGACGAGTGTAGAAACAGTATTAAATTATTAAATTAAATGATAATCGTAAAAATATACTTAGTAATGATGAAAATTAGAACAAGCGTGAATCGCCTCAGTCTAAAAACAATAGACTTTTTATCTTTCCGTCCTTAATCGTATTCGAGACGTTTCAAAAGATATGATTTACGCATTTTAATGTGTGATCAAAATAATAATATATATTCTATAAATAATGCTCAACTATTTTCTAGTAGACATACCATATATGATCTCCAGATTTCAACGTTGTCTTTGAAAGTTGAAAGTCCCCCTACAACTTTTCCAACTTCCGCGAGTTGCTTAGTTAGCACATATAATCGTTTCAGATAAAACCTTAAAACAATGTCAGTCTTCAGGATCTAGGTTTCGAGCACATGTCTATGTAGGTGAGAATGTATGTCAAAACGTAACGAGGGCGCCTTCGCAAGTCTCGTATATTTACTATACCGCGAAGCAGCGATGACGGTGGCTGAGGACTGTAAAAACATAATATATTTATTTTATGACCGCAGCGTCATGCGTTAATGACAGTTTCTTTGGAATAATCATTCGAGTCACCATGTGTGCACACATTGCGACAAATTGTTGTGGTAAATGAAGGCTGACTTTTCCATGACAGACTATGATTCAGTATCTAAGAGAGGACCCAAATTTTCTAAAAACCAAAGGCACCGTTGACGTTACGTTACTTTACAAATATTTTCATATGTACATCACACCTGTATTCCCAAATGGGGTTGACAGAGCAAACGTTCCACGTTGAGTAGCCCATTCTAGCTCCACTTACCTTCATACTTCTTAGCTTAGGCATTAAATTAGTTGGCCAGCCTATAGTCTAAAATGTACATTAACCTATTTCCTTTGTCGCCTCTTACGATATGCACGGCAGAAATGGAAAGGTTTTACTAGCCAGGCACGACAAGGAATAAAAAGGTTTATTTAGATCTAATTTTAAAATCAACTGCTACGTACATGTAAATGTTGTTCAAATGTACATTCCTTAAACAAGTCTATGAAAAAACTAGCGCAATCCAAATTCCAGTTATTTATAAACAATTTTTAAATAAGTTGACGTGCCATCGTCCCAACTTCCTCGTTCCTCGCGGGCACCTGGATAACTTCACAACGAAATTGGGATTGCCTTTAATCTTCAGTCTGTCACGCGAAACCGAAATTTCTTTAGAACTATTTTATTACCACATTAATAAAGATCTATTCTGTATATGTGCCAAACTAATACTCGTAGCTATATGATAAACATTAGCCAACTAGTAATCAAGACGTTAGTTATGGTGGTAAAAAATGTAAAAAAACTGATAACAATGAGCCTATGTCGTTCTTTAAATATACAATAAGGTTTCCTGCCGCCCACCGTCAATGTTTGATCGTATAAATCTTATACTTAAGTGTTTATTTTATTTTATTTATAACATTTGTCCTTTGAATAGATCATTGGGCGGCAGGCGGTTAAAAATAATTAAAATTAATCTGGCTGTGTACAATCTAACGCATAGCATCGCATGGTGCCGCCGCCGCTCTAACGAATGCCGGCCGTCTTTTGTGGCGGTAAACCGAAATATTTCCATATGGTCGTAATGAAAAGTAAGAGGCTGATTCGCCGGGGCAACGCAGCCTTGATCGCGCTGAATTGGCAATATCCTGGAGCTGCGAGAAGCCCGATTGGCGAAACCTTGCGACCTGCAAAAGTCGGTCGCTGAACTCTACAAGGCCGGACCGCGACCGCTTTCTTTGTTGCCGCTGGCGCAACCGCTCGGATCACTTATTAAACCTCCACACATCGGAATAACAATGTCCATCTGACTTCGTGACCCACTTGTAGCTGAAACATGCGGCTTAAGAAGATGGAGCTGATTAGGAACGAGCGTCTGCGCAGTTGAAGGTCCATGAAAGGGTTTCAAGGGAGGTTGAAGCCAAGGTTTTCATGCATGTTGGCAGTTAGTGCTTAAGCCAGTGTTGTTCAGGTTTTGTCGTACAAGATAAACAGTAGTTTAGATAAGGTGGAATTTTATTTGACAGTTGCATGTTGACGTAAATTTTAGGGGTTTATGCAGAGGTTCGTTAATTTTTGTCTGTATGTCAGGAACAAGTCAAAATCTTACCTTGCTATTAAACATTCTTTTTTTTTTACTGAAAGTTGAACGTGTTGAGAATAAAAAATAAAACCAATAGAGGAATAACTACGGATAAAAAAATTAGGTTCTTGAAATTAGATTATCAAAAATTATTCATGTTATAAACTATCATGCCAAAAGGCAAATTTCGGAGCAAAAAAGGCTTTTAGATTTCAAAGAAGAATTTCAGCCTTGGAAAAAACATTATACTGACCTGCCTCAACATATCGAATGAAGTTTACATTACGTATCGCTTTAAGAAATTACAAGATTTAGCATCAAATTTTACCATGTTTGCAGTTATAGTCTACACTAATATTATAAAGAGAAAAGATTTGATTGTTTGTTTGTTTGCTTGCATCGAATAGGCTCAGAAACTACTGGACCGATATGGAAAATTATTTCCTTTTTGGAAAGCTACACTATCTGCGGTGAACATAGGCTATATTGTTTTTCAAAATAGTTTGGGATCCATACTAAAACTCCAATAATGCTTTTTTGCGAGCAAATAATTAATAAAATTATTTGTCCCGTTACAATGACAAATCCTTCAAATATAAAAATGTTATATCGTCGATGTATGGTTTGTCGATGGTTCCTTAGGTGACTTTTCCCAATTTTGTTTAAGTTAAATATAACTACATAAGTTAACAAAGATAATGTCTGCCACGTGAGGTGTCGGATTTAGAATAACACATCTCCGTTTCTTCCATGCATGTCGTAAGAGGCGACTTTGGAAAATAATTTGAGATATGATTTAGGCGAGCAACCTGTCACTGTTATTAGTTCTTTTTCTAACTAAAATAATACAAAAAGTAGCTACAAAACGTGGAATAGTGGTCACGTAACATTTCGTGGACACTGCTTACCCCATTTGGGTACACAGGCGTGATGTATGCTAATATGTGTTGTCTATAAGGTCTTCTTTAGCCTACTGTCTATGACGATCACTCGTCATGTCGGCTAGCAGAGTGGCGAATTCGAAAATTGGGACAGCAGGTTGCGTCATTCGCGTCACACTTCGCGACAAAGAATTAATGTCAACAAAACGTACTTATCCTTACGTTATATAACGAGAAGAGTTTAACTTATTATGTGGGTAAGTGCTACATTTACGTAAGCGGAGGGCATTCAATAGCGAGTCACTACCGTCAGGTTACGTAAACATTCGCGTATCGCTAACTATTCTACGAGTATATCGAACAATGTAACTCGTCACTATTTCTGCAAAACCATATCGGGGCAATGACGATGACGCGCGTGGCAAATAGGACCCTCACACTAAGAGCCACTCGTTCGATTACCAGGCACATAATGCATTCTATAACCCACTCTCTTAATAAAACAAGTTGGAAAATTAGCGGCTAAGATGTTTTCAGGATGCTTTTAAAGCTACGAGTAGAAAAAAATGTGTTGTCCCAAAAAACATCCACGCGGTTCTGGACGCTTGGGAAATACTCGAGATGCCAACGAGGTCGTCTCCAAATAATTATTTCTAAGTAGGTTACATCTCGCAGAAAAAATATATTGCTATAACACATAATTTGCTTGCGCGCAACAATGTTGCTAATGACCAAGTCAAATAAAGCTGCATCAGCAATTCGACGTGCAGCGTTCTGTCGAGGCTTTGTGCTTATGCAGCTATTTAATGCGCTTTATCCGAGATTGTACAATTCTACGCCATGTTGGTAGGTATGTCATACGATTGAGTACAAATAAAGGCCATGCATTTACATTTGCTGCTGGAGCGTTGTTTCGCAGTTATCGTAATAGGTTCCATGGCCAAGTTGCAAAAAGCAGGCGCGTGCGCAGGCAAGTCGGCGGCGCGCCTTGCCGCTATTGGAGGAGCGCAAGGGCGCGGGCGCGGGGGGGAGCACTTTCACCTGGCGAGGCTGCGCGGGCGACGACCCCCGATGCCCTACTCCGCTGACCCACTATGAACCAAACGAAACACTTCACTTTCATTTTTGTCCAATTTGTCATTAGACCATGGATGCGTCTTGTGGCGCGGCCGGTGTTGCAGCATCTCGTTGGCGCTTCGCATTCGCCAGCGCGCCGGCGATGCGCCTGCGACGCGGAGATAGTAGAAAGCTGCCCGCGCGCCGCTTGCGTAACGCTTGTTATTGGCGAGAGTGAAAGTGGCGAGGCGCACTCCCCATACTAATGAGCGCGAAACTGGCGCTTCACACGCGGCTCCGGAACCTCGCTCTGGGTTAAAGTGTCACGAGTCGCCAGTTATGTAATTAACTTTTGCTTTCGGAACAGAAGAACATAAACATTAGCGCGTGTAAAAAGTTTAATTACCCACTCTTTCTATTCATATAATACGTTCGCATCGTCTCGCGACAGCCCGCGTCGAAAATTGTTTTCAAAACTATTTTGTCAACTTCAAAGTCATAAGCTTGCATATAGGTTTCAGCTACGTACACGTACATACATTTACAGTCCAAATACTCATTTTCTATTCTGTTAAATCGATTTAATATGTCTGACATGATGGCCACAGCTTCAATGACTCTAATAGGATCTCTGACAGTCGTAACGGCAAACCAAAGAATTACTGAAGTTGTGCATGAAATATGTTACCGTTTCATACAATTATGTAATAGGGTAAGCTATGAAGCGTACACCAAACCATGGTGAAATAATCGAAATCCGCGCCAAAGCGTCGTTCGGCAATTTCCGTCGGCGGTCGGGTACGTTCGGCGCTCGCAGCGCTTTGCAGCGACCTCGGCGTCGCGGGGCAACGAACGCTGACTAGGGCGAATGTATTACAAAGTCCGAGCGGCCGCTCCCTCCTCCGCGAGATCCAGCCTAGCGCCTCTTACTGCGCTCGCGACTAGTGCACAGCCAATGGTCTGCAACTGGCCTCAAGGTGAAATATATGTAGGCACAAGCAATCTGCTATCATTTAACCATGTACCTACAAGGCGTCTCTCCGTTGAAGTTGCTCATAACATTTTCAGTTCAATATCTCAAGTAACTGAAGTCCCATTACTCTGTTACGATTACTGTACGAGTAACATAGTTACATGCGTACTATTCAGGAAAAATGTCACGATGAAAAGTCTATTGTTCTCCACAAAAAGATTGACGAGCGTTTTCAGAATTCAAAACGAACAAAAGAAGTTTAATGTATACCTTTGTCAGATGTTTAAGCTTCAGAACTTAATTAATTTGGTTCCGGGCGTGCATTCTGCAGACGAGACGTGGCTGGGGTTGATTAATGAGGCTACGAGCCTCTACGAGCGAGTGCTACGCCGCAGGCTCTACGCTACGGTGGTTAACATGTGTACTTGACAGCTTGGAAAACGTTAGCGGTAGCAAACTTAACGTTTATATTAATTAAAATTCGGTTTACTTAGGAACTCCATTTATTCTTACAGTAGGTAATCAACACCTATTTGATGTATTATTTATAATGCAACAGCTAAATACATACATACATACATATTCTCACGCCTGTATTCCCATGAGGGGTAGGCAGAGCACATGGATTCAAAAATCCAGTGCCACGTCTAGCAAATTCAGGGTAACCAGATGGTTAAACGTGATATTGCGGTGACAGGTTGCTAGCCCATCGCCCACAATACACTAACCCTTTCCCAGAGTCGACTCTTACGACACCCACGGGAAGAAAGGGGGAGGTGCTATTCTAACCCGGCACCACACGGGTAACCACCACAGCTAAATAAGATAATACGATAATGTACGTTCAAAATAGAATCACAAAGGAGCATTCAAGCCGAACCAAACAGAATTCACCTGACCGCTCGTCATTGTCATTGTTACAAGCCGCTCTCGTCAATCTCAAAGAGCAATGCCAGCTGAAATGTCACCGAAAGGCAAACACGGTATATGCAAGAGCTAATCCGCGATTAGTACAATTCGCTAGTATTAGAATGCGAATTTGCTTACGCTAGTCGCGCACGTTCGCAAGATAAGTCAGTCAGGGTCGGCGCGGTGCCGACGGCCGGCCGTGCACCCGCGCTTGCGACACCCGCGCCCTGCCCGCCGCCCGCGCTCCTATTCCACACCACGAACCGCTACAAAACTCCATCCAAACTTCCTCACTGAACGCACGACGCGAGCCCTCCGTACCGCAACCAAGTTCCACCGGCGTTTCGTTGCAGCAATCACAAAAGAATACAGCTCTATGAGCACAGGCATAGCCATGAGGAAAACAACAACACCCACGCTACGCCAGCCATGACGTGTCGTTACAACTGTATTTATGAAACCGATGGTTACAGCTTACATGCCAGCCGTTTCAGTTCGCTACCACCGTTTCAATGTTAAGCAAAGTTCAAAGTAGAACATGAAACACTTAAACGAAACACACTAGTAGACTGAAAATTAACCGAAAATGTTAACCAAGTTTCATAATCTGTACAAAAATGAACTCAACCATAAACAATTAGATTTAATTGGTAACTGATACCTAAAGTAACGCTTTAGTATTTTTAGTTTAACACATATTTCATGATAGATTTAACCCCCAAGAGAGCGATAAAGTTGTAATAACCCATATTGCCCAACGTCGAATTTAGGTCGGCGGCTAACTGATAACCAGCGCCGGCATCGCGCGTGACGTCCCTAACTCCCGATGACGAAAATAAAACAGATTATCGCGCACTAACCAGTAACTGGTAAATTGAATTTGCTTAGGAATTATTAGTAAGTATATTACGGTACATGTGTTTCAGGGGATTCACTTACTTATCAGTATTAAAAGTACAGTAGGTATATTTTGTACAATTAAGTGATTCGCAAAACATGGAATAAGTATACGAATGCAAAACATTAACTTAAGGTAATTTCATTACCTGCAAATCACGCATATTGCTATCAAACTTTTTACGTCACACGCAATTCGTATCCATGCCATAATAAAACAATAGCTGTAGTTGCATTCCGTTGGAATTAGTACTTATTAGTGCAGCGTTTCTGATAAATCCTTGAATGGAATAAAATACTGGCTACAATCGTACGATGATAAGGGCCAGTTGTTCCATTTAACGTAAAGGATAAGGAAACGTGCGTTTGCGGCACGCCAGCTGTAAACAGCTACGACAAGGTTACGATCGTTTGTTCACTCTTTTATTGATTACGATACGTACGTAAGCCTTCGAGGTCGTGCTTTGCTTTATATAGAAAGTTTATTTATCTAAAGGTAGATATTCAACTATATTATTTAACCAATTTTCATAAAGAAATTGAAAAATGTTCACATTTCGATGTACTTATGCTCTTTTGTACGTACTTATACTTAATTAGCGCCTACGTCCATAAGAAACGCAGCTATTAACCAAGCCGATTCTTTCCCAGTATTTAACTTTTTTACTATATCTTTTGATAGATTCAGCTACAAAATATCTCCAATACTTAGATCAAAAGCTATCCCACGCAGACCTCGAAAACATAACAGAACAATCTAGAAATCCGATTCAATTATAATACCAAGTTATATGCAAAAAGTCCTTGAGGGTATGCTATACTAGGCAGGGGATACACGACGTCGGGTCGCTGCGTGGAGGGTGCAAGCGACCTACTTGCGGTTCAACGACCGCGCTATATTTAGCCTCTCCCGGACCGATGCCTAGGTACCTCAGTCTATTGCATGTGCATTCGTTATCATACATAAAGCCAAGTCACGTACTTACATGCAAATTCGAACCAATTCGAATTTCTTACTGGCCAGCACTCTCTCGTTGATACATTCGACGATTTTGTCCTGGCTGGTAACGAAGAGATGAACTTACCT
>BHDV01006056.1:0-70510 GCA_005406045.1 Adoxophyes honmai | reverse complement strand
TTGCATTCAGTGTCATTGTATGTGTAGTCCTTTATTAGTTTCTGTGACAAGGTCTCCTTGCTTATCGATTTTATTATGCGTCATGTTTATTCTCTTTCCGATAATTATTCTACTTATAAGTTAAGCTTGTATTTATAAGTACAAGCGAACTTTAAATAAGGTAATTCTTACAAATAAAAAAAATCTAATTAATCAATTAACAAAAATAAAACAATATAAAGATAACTCGAGTAAGTCCCATTTAATGGTAAATAATAAATATAAATTAATGAATTACTTTAGTATAAATGAATAATACTTTAAAACCCATCTAAAGCTATTATTTACAATGAAGCTGAAGCTAACGAACATGCGTTACGGATAATTCAGAATTCTTAGAATAGAACTTAACTTAATATAATCGTCCGAGTGAAACACTTAGAGCTACCGTCGGAGTCAGCGTATTTGCCTAATTGATCAAATATAGTTCAATCGGGGAGGCTCCACAGTTTTGCATCATAAAATAACCACGGTGAGTTGAAAGTCGTTCGTGGTGAGCGGGCGTTTCAGTCGTTACGTTGTCATCGCCCTAATTTTGTAGTGTCCTCGTTTTTGAGGTCAGCATCTACGGGGGCAACGAACTCGTGCCCTTATGGCAGGGAGCGCGGCGCAGCGAACGCCGCTTACGGAGTTTGCTTTCTTCTACTCTACACTAGATGGCGTGGTTACACCTAACAATGGATTACGTGGTGGTGTTTTATGTGCGGAGAAAACTATTCACTTTATATAATCTTAACTTTGTGTCATTAGACTTTTTAGAGCTTTAGCTAGGTAGATGATGCAACTAAATGATATAATCACTAGTAATTAACATTTCAATTACAATAACATCGATGTGTATAAAATACGATATCCCTTTACAAACTTTTTAACAAACCAACTCAATTGAATACAATTAAAATACATACATACATACATATACTCACGCCTGTATTCCCAAGAGGGGTAGGCAGAGCACGTGAATTCGAAAATCCAGTGCCACGTTTAGCAATTTCAGGGTAACCGGATGGTCAAACGTGATATTGCAGTGACAGGTTGCTAGCCCATCGCCCACAATACACTAACCCTTTCCCAGAGTCGACTCTTACGACACCCACGGGAAGAAAGGGGGAGTGCTATTCTAACCCGGCACCACACGGGGCAATTAAAATAACTGTGCATAATTGCTTTCAGCTTAAGTAAAATAACTATTGATATTGATAAAATATCCATTTCCACTTCTTACTGCAGATTTCAGTTTCCAGTTTACGAACGTAAACCGGCTGAACGCAACGTAAACCATAGCCACCATCGAAAGCTGAAATTTCAAACGAAATTAGATGCAAATCGCAGTGTTGCAACCCTATCTAGTTGCTACGGGCTACGTCAGAGCCGAATGCATAATGGCCCGTATTATTCGCCCGTAGCGTAGCGCACGCACACAGCTGCGCGCGCGCGTGTGCCGGGTCGTCGGCCGGCAACCGGGGCAGCCTTGCTCCGTCCTCCGCGCCCTATTTCTGTCGCCTGAGCCAGTCGCTCCCCCCTCTCCTCTTCCCGTAACCACTTTGAAAAATACTAACTCAAAAGCGTACGAGGACATTACCCGCAAAATCACATTAAAATCGAGTGTTTCAAAATGTAACTTTCACGTCTTAATGTGAGAGAAACCACGGTTTTATTTAAACGTGTGAAATGAAAGGTTTCACAACAAAACATTTAATTACTTTACAAAGTAGGTGTGTAAGTTTCACCCGACCAAGTCAATTAAAAAAAACAATATTCCGAGATTTCAATGATAAAATTTTGCCCTGCCTAAGTAAGTCTATTTCAGTTCATTCAGCACTTGAATATTATAATTATGTTGCTAAAGTATGTAAACTACTTGTAAAGTAAATGGATCGTGTAATCTCAAGCTAACAACTTCAAGGAGCAAGGCATTATAGGCTTGTTATCTTAGTGTTAGTCGCCGTAGGACTTATCTAAAACTATCTAGACACAGATATTATACGCATAAGCACCAGCTAACACTGGACTATTATTGTTTAGCTCTTTACAGCGAGAGATATGAAGACAAAAAACTTTTGTTGTGGTTGTTTGAGGCCAAGTTATCAAAACTCTCCCCTTATCAACCAACAAGTCGGCAGTGAGAGAACAGTCATTTACCACACAAAAATATAAAGTTGGGCACTAAAATCCCTTTTGTCTGGAACATTTTTACTGGCATATTTTCCGAGAATGATTCACGTTTGTTCACGTACAAACAAAGTAAACGCTTAAGTATTTTGATAAATAAAGCGCTCGTCAAAATATTATGAATGAAACAGCGCATGCGTCACGATTGCGTGGAGTTTATTGTTCGTAAAATTATATTGTTGTAGTAAACACAATTATTGTTTGGTGCCACCTCGTTAGCGAGCCTCGTGCAGTCCCCAAACCCCGTTTTTGTTTACGGAAACAATACCTAAATGGCCTAGAACAACACTAGTGATCATTGCAAATATAATTGGACGCATTACATATCTCTCTTAGATAAACTATTCTGTACAGTGCGCGTATTTCTTAGCGCCACGTTGTGATTACTAATAACTGCAAAACTATTGATAGATATATTGAAACCTCACAAATCCCTACTAATATCAAGCAAAAACCTATTTTAGAAGACGAGTCACTTGTTTTCAAAATACTTTTTGTAGTAACGTATTTTTTTATTTGAAAACCAAAAGCAAGTAGTTTGAGTACCATGTCTGAATAAAAGCCAATGGCGCTATCTTGTCTCTGCCTACCCAGCAGTGACGATTAAGTGTGTGTATTTTTCATTTTGTAACTGAGTATTGATTGCGTCACGAAAGCGCGGCAAATGTACGATCGTACATTCTCTGAAATACTGCTGAACACATGCACGTACATTGTAGACAGCGATTGTTTCAATTTTGCATAAAAAAATTCCACCCTGTCCATTTGGACTCGCCGTTTGCCTGTATTTCGTTCAAGTGTCGTTCCATGTTAGTTAGGTACGTGTATTCTGTGTACCATGAACGTGTTCCATACGTGCTCGTAGCCCGGTGCGTGCGAGGACGTGTTATGGCGCGCGGGTGACGCGTCGCGTCTACTTTTACTCGCACTTTCTCGGGCATTGCATCGGCGCTTGCGCAACCCGCACATAACAGCGCCGTACTGGTTCGCTTGCGGCTGCTTCGAGCGGTATAGCATTTCTTTTCTTTTTCCACAAACAATGATAATATTTCAATTAATTTCCATTTTATTCTAGCTTATCAGTTACAATGCCGAGCTTAAAGCGATACCCGTTAAAATCACTGTGTCTACATCAAACGCCATTCCGTCGGCGCTTTCACAAAATATCCCAATCACCCTAAACTTTTCAATAGGCCGTTGAAATTTTCAATGAAAACTTTTCACTAACGGGATAGGAGGGGGCAGCGGGGAGGGGGGCGTACGCTGTACGTGCCCCAGTTTCGCGCGGGTGCATGAACTCAAACGAGGTAAGGCCACCGACCGAGGCGGCGCGCAAACAAAACTGCGCTTTATATTCATGAATTCTGGGATTGTTGTTGTTTGCGCTGAGTTATATCGTCACTAGCCTATCTGATATCGTACGGAGAAGTTGCGCTGTGATGCCAGAACCAGCTTGTGACGCGACCTTCGCGACGCGGCCTCGCGGGTCCAGCGGCACCGCACGGCCTGTTGCCATCAGGTGCAGGTTGCATATGGCATCATTCTGATTTTGCAATACTTTGATCAGCTGTTACTGTTAATGGAATATTGTAATATATGCATTTACAAAACGTGCTCCGTTTCAATACATACATACATACATACATATACTCACGCCTGTATTCCCATGAGGGGTAGGCAGAGCACATGGATTCAAAAATCCAGTGCCACGTCTAGCAAATTCAGGGTAACCAGATGATTAAACGTGATATTGCGGTGACAGGTTCCGTTTCAATGAACTTTGAAAATCTAAATTAGGCCCCATTTTTCTCATTTTCATTCACATTATTACACTTTTGGCAATAAAGGCAAGAAAATCATGGCAAAATCAGGACTTCAAGAAAGCATCTAAACATTTAGACATATTTAGGTATGTCCCAGCTATTGTATTTTCCTCAAAGAATGTAGAGTACTAAAACAGGACACCATTACTTTAAGAACTAAGTTTGCATAGAGCTTATTTGCGCGACGTTCTAGGCGTCGTACAAAGTTTCTCGGAAAATTGTGCGCTAAAACAACAGACCCACTTGCCCATTGTCAAGTTAATATTGTTTTAGTCAAATATAAACAAAGAACAACAATACCAAAGCAAATACAAAGTCAACTAGTTTTATGAAACTATAACCTTTAAATGGATCCTCATAATGTTGTAGACCCTATTCTGTTTGAAATAACCTAATTCAGAATGAGATTTGGTAAAAAATATGCCAAACGTAAGATAGTGGTTCTTTAGACTACGTAACGTTTTGTGTGTCTTCCCTTTTGGGAATACAGGAGGGATGTTTATCTATGTTTGTGAGTTTAAGTAGTAACCAAAAATTTATTATTTATTACCAAATAAATGAAACTGATCGAATCACTGTTAACGAACCAAAATTGTATTTTAAATACATATCATAGGTAAATTTAAATTTGTGGATTTGTAAAAAAACTGTTCATGATACAAATATGTTGGAGTGAATAATATTTCAAATAAGATTAAATTTGAGAAAATTGCATAGGACTATTTACTGCGATCCAGGTTTCTGTAAGTCGGCTTCGTAGTTTAATGGCGGCGATTTATCGCTCCTTGCAACAAATTTACGAGACATTTCAATTATCAAACTTGTCGTAATAAAACAAAGCAAAAATTAATTGCAAAATGACATTACAGATGTGAAACTGCGACCAAGGATCCCGAGCTGGAGACTCTATGCCACAGGATTCAGTTTAAAATAAAATAAAACAACTGACAACAGAAATCATACATTAGGACTTATTTTAGTAATGAACAATGAATTAATGGAATGCCTCTAAATTTGTACATAAGCTGAAAGGTACTTCCCCTATTACAAGCAGCGACTGATGATGGCTGTAAACTTGCAATTACGTGCTATCAGTTATGTATTTAATGCCTTTTGGGATTAAGTTCCATCACTTTTATGAAAATGGAGCCGAATATTCAGAATTTTCTAAATTATTAATTAATCAGCAGCCACAATTTTTTTCACTAGCACTTGAAACTCTTCGCACATTAATAAAAACTATTCTCTACAATGCATCACCCACATGGCGCAAGATTTTATTAATATTGTTAAATTATACATACATACACCAAGTCTGTATAATTTTAGGTTGAAACATTGAAATAGGTATAATAGCGCACCATCTACCACGCAAATGTTGACTGGCAGAGATCCCTTTTGGGATAAATCCATCTGTGTACTTTATACTTTTTATTTGCGACTTATCTTTTGCTTTTGTACAATAAAGAGTTTTTTTTTCTTAGGTAGGTACTTGCTAAATAAATAGTGATAGGCTGCTGGCCAGTAAAATTAAATACTTAGATATTAAAATAACAAAAGAAAAACAGAGCAATTGATGACTTGAAAATGATCACGCAACTGAATTATAACAACTATTCAAAATAATAAACATCATTAATAACTAAGCAATAAAATACTAATTTGACAGAGACTCGGCAGTACAGCAGCTACGGATAGCAACAGAGCTGATAGGTAGTCTATCGAAGAGTAGTGTCAATGTACTTTGAGCTAGCTCATTGTTACACATGTAAAAGTCATTGTTTAGGAATTGAATGGGACCGTAGAGTTATGGTTTATGGTTTGAGTAACTAATGAAAATGTGGGAATATTTAACAATAAAACGTTAATTCGAAAAAACGTTAAACATCACAACTTATAAAGTCAATAAAATAATTAAGTAAGTAATATACGCGATAGTCTTGTGGTTTGCCGCCTAAACACCGATCTCATATTACATTTGTTCTTGTAGGTACATTTAAAAATAAATACATTCACGGTACAATAAACATTAGTAAACAAAAGACGGTCACAACACGCGGCGCTGTCAGTCGGTGTCACGTCATTTTTCGTCGTCCAACTTTCTTTATTGTTATCCCTCGTTATAGCGGCCACAAAGCCGTCACGAGGGATCATGAATAATTCTGTGCTGTATATAGGTCACTCGTTGCGTAAACAGATGAAACCCTCGGCTATGGAATTATCCACACTGTCCTATATCTAGGACAACAAAACACTTTGTTATGCAGTACCAATATCTACATGGCGGTGATAATAACAATTTAAGTGCAGAGATTTCTGTTTGTCCAACGACTGTATGAATAGCTAGTAGATTTTTTATCTTCCCATTTATAAAGCTGCATCTATAAATAACATCGTTTAAATGTAAGCAGTTTTATAATTTCAATATCATAAAATCAGAACGTAATTTGGACGTAGTCTCGAAATGCCGAGGAGGTGAAGGCGATAGGCTAGCAACCTGTCATTATTTTACCTCTTTTGTCTAACTTGGTACCTAAATATTGTGCTAAAAGTGGCGTAGAGTGCGCAGAGTGGCTACCAAGCTTGAAATAGTTCATGGCTTTGCCTATGTAACCATTCGTGTACTCTATCTACCCCGTTTGGGGATGCAGGCGTGATTTATGTATGTTCTTCATAGCCCTACATGAAAGTAAGTTCTTAATGAGCGCGTATGTTGCTGAATTGCTTTTAATACGAAAGCAACACTCGACAACAACTCAACGTGACCGGAACTGGGGTAAAAACTTGTCCTAAAACAATGGCGCGCGGCGTTGGCATCACGCTTATAAACTGTATGATACTAAACAATGCATACGTCTGCATAATGATGCGCTCAAAAGTAAACAACCTCTATTTGGGCCAATAAACTTCATCAAGAACGGCCGATAATTTGTATTCGATTGTTAAGTAATTAGGTATCTCATTATATTTCAGACGATAGGCGATTATCTTCGTTATCTAGCTGGATAATGTTGCAGCTGAGAGAACATTTGCGGAGTACTATGATATTTAAGTATCCCGTAGTGTTTGTAATTGATGATTTACATGTCAAAAGTGTTAAAAAGATTCTAACCAGCACGCCACGGTTATAATTTACTTAATCTACATAATGTGGCGTTATAATCGTATAATTTTGAAAGCACAAACAGGTTTATTTTTAATAGATATTTTTCTAATGGTCTATTTTGCAACATAAAGGGCATAAACATATTTAATTTACTATATGTATAATATGCTATGGTACAGTATATTGGTAGACTATGTACCTACCATGTATGGAAAATTGATAAATGCGATTGTAATGGTTTAAAGTTAGCTGTACACTTTAATGTAATTACACTACACTTACATTGACAATAAAGGTTAAATTATGACTATGACTATAACGTGTATATTACGAAGAAAATCCAGTTTTTATTTTTTGCTTAGTTACAAATTTATTTACTGCTGCTTGGTAGATGGCCTGCACTGAAAAGTCAATAGTGCAAGCTAGTGACCTAACGGCATATTAATTTCGAGAAGGCCTATGGCGCCACGAATAAGTCAGCGGCACTGTACCCTAGATTAGCTTGACTGGTATATAAATAAATAGTTGCATAGCGTGCAGTATCGCAACCGTGTCACCAGAGGTCGCCCGCCCGGCCGGAGCAACAAACTCTGCAAGGTTGCGCTCCGCTATCGCTACATAACTACAACAGAAAGCTATATTTGCCCTTCTCCGGCCATAATATAACTTAGTAGCTGTCATATCGGTAGCACGAAGGTCTTGTAACAGTGAATGCTTGGTATTTCTGTTACAATTGAATTCTGAACTAGAAAAAGCCAATTATGAAATAATATGAAAGGACATTTCAATTCATACAGAAAAAACTCTCTCATTGTCTTATTGAAAAGACTCAGTACACTTCTTTTTATCAAAAATATTTTTTTTTTTATGTTACTACACTAATAGATGAAACAACTTACACGAATTCATTGGCCATTGAAATTTCTAGTATTCAATGCTAAGATGATCAAAGAATCAGGTTACACACAGTTCGTACCAGTTGAGACTACTAGCGCCATCTGTTGTCAAGTAGCAAAAACTAATCAACATAGTTGTGATAATCGTAAAATCTGTTACTTTTTACATAAATTATGCAATTATCGTAGCAATTAGTAATTTTTTAAAGATAACAAATAAACATTTTTGTCTAAAATAGTAGGTAACAAGTTATTTTCGCTAACTGCTTGCGAAGTGTAAAATACCGATGGCTCAATGGAGCACCTAAATAAATCTTTATCGTCTCCACTACGACTATGAGTGTTTCACGCGATAATTCTGCATATAAAACGAGAAAATACCAAATTCAAACCAAATTCATAAGCAAAGCTGTATTAGCTGATGTCAACCAAAACAAGTGCTAAAATAAAACAAGCAAAATACCTAACAACTCTTGTCTGCCCACGCGTTTTGACAGCTCATACACTTATCTCAATCCCGAGTTGACAATGTTTTCAAGAGATACCTATTTTAAACGCCTGTCCATTATATAAGTCTTGCGGTTTTGTAAACAACAACATCAACAACCCCGATGCCGTTTTAGGCATTCAACGCGTACAAAAATACCAGTGTCGTATGCAACAAACAAATGAGTCAACGTCATTTTGGTAATGAGAGCGACGACCGCGTGACGCGGCCGCCGTCACGCCGACGTGACTCGACGCTAGCCGACGTTACCCGACGTTACCCCGACGCTGCTCACTGCTTGACGTCGAGCGGCCTTTACAAAGCCTTTAGACAATAATATGGGAAATTGAGGAAATTATGCATTGTTGAGAAAATGCTTGAGCGGTCATGGCCCTTTGTAACTGATGGAATCAAGTCAAAGCAATTGTTTTGTAAAACCTAATTAGGTATTTAAGCACTAGATTCACTATTTTTTTTATGTGACGGGAAGCTACATTCGAAACTCTTGCAAACACTTGTTTAGAAAATTTTAAGTAAGTACTTACTAGGTAAATAATTACCAATTTCAATAAAGCACAAAAAAATGAAGTGGAAAATTTCAGATAGTAGTAAAACTAATATCTACGGCTTTTTACTATTGAACTCTTGGCGCTGCAATCGCCATGAAAATGTGGAACTTCAAAGGCTTTTACTGAAGGTTGCATTTTGCGCCTGTTATCGCCATCTCGCGGAGAACGCTTGAAGCTTTTAGGTCGCCGACGACTTTGCGAAACAACGCCACCTAGTGAAAGTTTTCCGAACCGCGCTTTGCAAGGCTTCGTTGGTTGCGGGAAAAGTTGCGAGTATGGCTACTAGATACCGCTGTTCTCAATCTATAACGATATAGGTGTTGATAATACAATAACAATATACGAAGGTGAACTAATTAATTACCTGTAAAGAGGTTTAAATTATGAATGAACTAAGTACTACTTAAAATTATCTAATAATTGGCCGTCGGTTTTTCCCTTAAGTATGTACTTAATGTCAATATTTAGTCTGTAAATATCTGACTTGTCGAGTAGGTACACGAGGTATTACGAGTACAAGTAATGTTTTTAATTTTCAGCGTTTATAGAACAGTCTACATATAGAACAGAAAAGATAGCAAGTTTTCGAATTTAATATCTTCTTAAATAAATCGTAAGGTCGTTAATCTTAGAAGATAGACTATCTCCATCCCCATTTGCTGGATGTCGTACGCGACTAAGGAGATACGTCAATATGATAGCGATACAGTTCCCGGCTTCAAACTTGACAAGGTTTTTTAGTAGTGGGGGCAAGTTCACGGTTTAATTTTTAAAGGAAAAGTGATAAAGTTATTGTCCGAACTTACCCCCTGCTTAAAACCTAACCACGATGCCAGGGACCACATGTGCCGGCACTTTACGTTTGCTATGGGCTAACAATCTGTTAATATTAGTACCAAGTTTAATTTAACCTAATAGCCCTTAACGAGTAAAAATAACTTTATCTTTGGGTTGAAATTCATTAAAATGGACCATGGAGAGGAACGCCTGATTCATTCTATTACATCAAACCCAAAGTTGCTAAAAGTAGTACCTACTTTAAACAAGGAATTAATTTCTATGTAACGGTTCGAATGCAGGACTGGAGTGCCCTTCTGCCCTTTGGGAATAAAGGCTGTTGTTTACGTTCTTGTGAAGGTGACATCTAATAATGTATTTCTATAATTCTACAGGAGTTTCCACAGTTCTGAATTCGGTAAAATAGACAAACAATAGCAACCCAATTCGAAATTTTACCGTAGCTCCTATGTAAGTTTCTAGACCAGGAAGTCAATTTTGAACTAACTTCTGCACTTTACCTATTTAGACATGCAAAACTATGCTAAAATAAAAACAAATGTACGGTTTGTCCCGACGTGGTAATTCGTTGGAGCGACTAAACCTTTCGGGCGGTGTTAATTATAATTTGCATTGTCAAATTATGCTGAACTCAAACGTCAATAATACGTAATGCAACCTCCAGCCGACTTTCCGAACATCGTCCGGAATAAATAACACGACTGACCTACAAACAGTCGCGAACGCATAAAGTGGTCGTCCATCCCGCTCCTGCCTCCGCGGCCTCTGCATTGTGCGGAAGAGACAGATAGCTCTTGTAATGATGACGAACCTCCCGTTCTCAATGTCAAGTTCACCTATTATTAGTGCTCAATGCCACAGAACACACGCAAGCATGATGCCCGCGCGCTGGTCAGGCGGATATACAGCTGTACAAACGATTTTCCAGGAATTTATGCTATTTACATTGCATAAAATGAAAATTGTATTAGGTTAGCTTTACATTCGAAGAATCGAATTACGATTACGATATTCAATTTCATTTGATTACGCTTATAATTTGAATAAATTTAGCTGACAGACAGATTTACACTGCACTTTACCGATTTGCAAAGTTACAAACCGACGCTACATGTATTTTTAATTTCTACGGCAGTTTCGTTTCAAAATAAATTCCGCCATTAAAACATACCTTTTCGTTGTTTTGAATACCTTGTGTAATACGTGCACATATAGTAGGTTACCAAGCGAGATACATACCCTACCTAAAGATCATCTACTAGGTAAACATATGAAGAAAAATAAACACAACTCAACAAAGATACACTAGGTATATGCGCTTTGTATTGCGTAGGTATCACTGTCAATAAAAACTGATATTTTGGTGGAGTCAATCAGGACGACCTGAAGGTTATCACGACCGTGGTCTTGAGTAATTAATTAGTAAACAAACATGTGAGTGCTGGTGATTATGTACAAGTATCATATTATATACATGACTCGTCTACTTACATATGTGTGTATCAAGTAATCATGGCCTAACGCAATTAGGTAGAGTGAATTGGTTTTCACGATAATGCCTGTAGAGACACTGAAATTTGCTACTCATGTTGTCGCATGTTTATGTTTAACAGATACAGCATAGTGTTATTTACAAGTTTTATTCTTATGTTACGATTTGAAGAGCAAGTTGTTTTGTAACATTGGTTTGCTGGCGTTGCTCCTGATCTGACCACGGTTGGAACTGTAATGGTAAGAAAGCGGTAGATCAGAACATCGGAAGTCTGCTATAATATTTAGTCGGCCATCATTCACAAGAAGAATCGATTCGCTTACTAAGACCTGAGAATGGATGGTACTTTTGAGCTCGTAGACGTATTTTTGTTGCTGATAAAAAATAAGACACTTTAATAAACAAAAAGAAAACACAAGTCGAAGCAAAGTTAATAAACACAATTTTTGTTTGATTCCCATTAAACCACAACCGGTATTTATTACATAATTTTACGTAGTATTTAAATTAACTTATTTGAATATCAGAATTTTAAAATGCATGCATTTCATTAACATAAATTGTGTGTCATTTTAAAGGACATCTAAACGGATAATGAAATCAAAGTTGGGTCATTTCAAAGCCATTTTTTTCTGTTCAGTTTTATCTCTATTTTCCTGTATTAATACAGCGAACATAATGCCAAAGCGTGAATAACGATAAAAAATAAAACAGAATTCTTTTACATATTATCATTTACCTATATTTATTACCTTGACATTGCGCAGTTTTTCAATTTATGACAGGCGAGAATAAGACTATACGTCAATGACTTATTGTTAGTAGGTAATCCATATATTATAATTATAAGTACATCGACCTGCGTTATATTTCAAACTGATTTTTTTTTAGAAGACAAGGTTCTATATTGGACATACTGAAATAAAATTTAGACCTTTTCATAATAAGCCAGCGATGTACGAAAATGTCGATTTTAATCAAATTATCCCGTGACCGACAGGCGTGAATGAGAAGAGTGATCAGCAGGGTTGCCAGCGGAAAATTATCGGAATTTCAGTTGTAATTTCAATTGTCAGTTTTATGTCCTGTAACAAATGTCCTTTGCTACATACAACATATATTATGTTATCATTATCATCGACGAGGCGCGGGCGAAAAGTAAAGCATGGCGGTCGTCTTTTGTTTCCGCTTCAATTGTTAGATACTATCGGTATTGGCGCCGTAAAACGCAACATAACTTTCGTAATGTCATAGGAAAAAAAAACAAATATTAAATTCTTCTTCCGGGAAAAATGCATCAATCTGTGTACGTTACAATTACGTACATAAAAGTACCCGTAGGCAACTCAAAAAGGTGACAGCAGGGTGATTAGGATGTATTCACAAGAATTATTAAGAAGCACCAAATTTTCCTCAGTATGGATAACGCCATTAACACCATGGAGTGCCCTGTAGACAACCCTAGCAATCTGTGACGGACGCAATTGAGATTTCTACGGTGGAACCAAAGGTAGTGAAGGTCGATGGTTACAATAATTAATATGTCAGTGAGCCCTCGTAAATATAGAAGGCGAGTTTGCGCAGTGCAGAATCGCTAAATATGATTAAGGTACGAGGTCACATCAATTCCGAAGAAGTTCTTTCGTAAATATGGTATTAAATGATATCATGCCAAATAAATAGACAAAATATTTCAAACTTGATCGCCTATTACAACATCCGCAAAGGAATGCAGATGTGTTTTTTAGCAATAAGACCGTCTAACATCTACTTTGCCTATTTTTATTTTACTATCTCATTGTACTGAGTTATGTATGATCTTCTGTACCTATAGTATATTAAGTACGTATTTGTAAAGCCTAACACCAATTTCGTCATACAAAGTAAGCTATACAACATGGCAGCTATTTTGACATTTCGACACTCAGTCGTCAACGCAAGTGGGTGAACCCCGTGCACATGCGTACAAGACAAGCGCCAGTGACCGGCAAACGCAGCGCCACGCACTTCCCGGTGCAGTATTGATCCGAGGCCGTGACTCAGACGCCGCCCTTGCCCGATATTCACCCTACACCCGCTATCACCCATCTCCCACTGCACTGGGGTGCGTTTTATAACCGGAAATAAAACATGACGGAAAGTAAGCTTCGAGTGTAAACACGCCTGTTCATTATCGGCAACAAAGTTCGGTTGTTACTGGCCAGTTCTAATGTAACTGGCTGGATAGGTTACCATGACTGCAACGTCAAAGGCAACGCAGATTTTTCAATTAGAAAATTTATTGTTACGTCTTTTCAAAATTGTTCTCTTATCCATGCATGGACATCCTCTTGTACGGATTTTAAATTTTGATTGTTTAGTGTTGTTGAGGAATTCTTTTAGTATTGTAGTATTTTATTAATTCTCGTCAAAAATGTTTAATAATACTCTAAGGGTATGAACTCTCTTGTTGTTTTTTTTTTGTTTTATTCATCAGCCTACAAGAAGCGTAAATTTCTTAACCCCTGCATACAAAATGCAAATTTTATCAATAAGAATTCCGTTATACGTAGAGCTATGTCGGCTGCTCTATTTCTACCCCCGCTGCCGCCGCTACCCTCGTGACCAACACACCCTACTAACTTTTATATCCTCATTCAATATAAGGGAAATGCAGAGGGTGGCTAAACAGGTAAAGATATCGCTGAAGGAAAAGCTATATCTATGATATACACGCATTGTCTATGGAAGCATCGTAAGGAGAATTTTATCGATTTTCCGACTCAATTTTGCAAGGAATGGTCATGATTTTATTGTTTAGAAGGATATATCTGTAAACCAATTATGTCAATATATGAGGATTAATTTATCCCAGCCAGGAGAACCTTTATTTTGAATTAGTCAGACAGCAATTGTGATTACGTTCATCTTTTTTTTTACCGAACGGATGGCAAACGAGTAGGCGGGTCACTGGAAAGGTTGTCAGAGTATGAAGAGGATCCTATGATTTAATTTTATCCTGACGGCCCGAAATAAAATAGGTTCAGGAGATGCAAGGAGGGCCGCCCTCCGCGGCGGGGGCGAGCCGGGCCTGCCCCAAGGGACTGCGTCATGCCCTTACTCAAGGAATGCCAAAGAAATCGATTTGTTACAAGCTTTTATTTATTTACACCTGTCATTGCGTTTGACTGTTCGACACGAAGAAGGCATAGTACCTACGAATACCCGTCAGGGTTCCAAGCGCTTGTTCTTGTACGCGTTTATAACTTATAACTCTCCGTATACATTTTTTGCATCTAAGACCATTGGTAAATTGGTTTCCAAATAAATCAAACTCAACAACGACTAAACGCACGATAGTTTATACCTTTTGTATGGTAAACGCACTAGCTGTGGATATGACAATTAAATTCATGTGGGAAAATCGCCGCAACTAAAATTTCAGATACCAAAAAAACGCCGTTGATTCCCAGCCACTGTAAAAAAGGTTTTTATTGACAGTCACAAAGTTCTACCAATTTCAGTATCCCTTTTGCCTGTCTAATTACTGTGCTATGGTTCCACAAAGCAAACCCGGCTAGACGCATGTCACAAATCAACCGCGAACCGGAGTCGCCCGAGCGCGAGCGGTCGCAAGGCACCTACGTATTTACAAACATACACAAGTACACATACACCCAATATACGAAAACAAGAGATAGTGTATGATAGGTATTTTTTTACTAATATCGGGAACTAAGTTTTCATATTAAGAAATTTATTAAGAAGAAGTCGCCAGAGTGACTTTTTATATGTGGTTACCTTTCATTTTGAAATATCTACCGTTGAACTAGTACAGCCACAGGTACTCATTGTTGTGTATTGTCGCTGTAATTCCTTATTTAGAATGAAAGTGGTTTAAAATTATTAACATTAATAGTTGAAATTATTACTATTAATCTGCCAGTCTTGGTCTCACATAGACGGTGGCGCCGCCACCATTATAACTTTCATCTTAATTCACGTACAATGTTATGTTAGATCGCGTGCTGTGTGCATATGTGTAATTATGCAGTTTATGTATAATAACAGGTGTTTTATTTTATATGCCTCTAGAACATGTAATCTTTTAATGATCATTAGTTCACCAGTTTTAATTATCTTCGCGTCGCAATGAAAACGTGTCTTTAAACTTTTATGGTTTCCTAAATAGTTATATTGGTATAATTATGACGAACTAAAATGTCTTACTCCCGCTGTTACTCGTTTAATTATGGTGCTTTATAAGAGTCGCCATCTGTGTTTGTCGAAGTATTAATTTGCAGCCCATTGTACTTGTCGTTGATATGTTGAGCTTTTAGAGCCATAAAAGGCACCGGATCGGAAACACTATAGTACTATTCACGCTGAGCCTCGTCGTACCGGGAAAGAAGATCAGTGAAAAGCATGTTTTTCTACTGAAGGTCCATTCATATCCGCTCTGCGAACTCCATATTCCGGGCATCTTTAAGGAAAAAATTGAAGCAGAACTTAATTCAATGTAGCGCATAAATCGAGCACGTCAAAGTTTGTGGCATTCGTTATCTGTGGTTGTTGTGACGTCATTTTGTAACCACCACTCGTCGCTGTCGTCTACCAAGCTGTAAAGGACGAGGGTAGTACGATGGGGCCTAGCAGCATACACTTTCCCATTGCGCGAGGGTATGGCTGGATCGATGCCGCCCCACGTTCACGGTCATCGCCCTCCGCCCGCCCTTCGCTTCCGCGTCAACGGAGCCNNCCCCCCCCCCTCGGGCCGCGACGCAGGGTTGCCAACGGGAAAATAAGGAAAATCAGACGCGTCTTATGTGATTATAGACTTATACTAGCTGGTTTTTAGCGTATGAACTGAACCAATACATTTTATGTGGTGAAATTCAAAGTTAAATATGCAAATCAAATCAAATCATTTATTGCATAAATGTTGTACATGAAGATGTTACAAATTTGCCTATCCAGGCCGCGCTTCAACATTTACCCTGTAAGGGCACAGCAATTTCTAAACTTATAGCTAATATTTATTAATACTATTTCTATTTTATTAATAATAAAACGTGAAAGCATTGCACTAAATTAATGCAGTTCGAGCCTTGGTGATTTCTAAATGCAAACGGGTGTCTCTCGCCATTCTATATTTGAAAATGTTAGAAAGAGCATGTCCTTAACTTTTAAATTAATTTTAGTGACAAATGGTTGCTTCGAAAGGATAGTAACGAAATAAGCAAAAGCTTGTGTTGTTTAAGCTTTTAAATTTGTATTCCTGAGGTAGTAATACTAAAACAGTCGATGTGAAGGTACTGTTACACCAAGTGAATGTTTCCTTCTTCTCGTTATTTTTATTATGACTCTGACTCATCCATTAACAGTTTATATTCAAATTTTAAAACAAGTTTACGAATGATTCTATTTGCGATTAACGAATTTAACGAGTTGACTACAAAAATATTTGAAATATTAATTTATTTAAAGTTTTAATGTTTGCGACACATTATTCTCATCGTTTGTATGCCTCCGAACAGTTGCGTAAAGTTTCGTTAATCGATTATCATCCGCTGTCAATAATTGATTGACATCGACTTGAAATTTGGCATGCAAACACACATGCAAATTCACAGTTATTAACTAAAACCACAAAACAAACTTTTGGGCAATTCATACATACGAATTTTATGATTTATGATTATGATTGTGTTAGTTATAAGTCTGCTGGTTAATAAACGAGTCTAATTGTGTTAGGCTAGTTATAACCAAGACTTTACACCCAAGAAGTGGCAGACAACTGACAACTTGTAGATTCTAACAAATAAGTGTGTGTCCAATGTCCATTAATAGCAGAATTCATTTTTAAGCCTAATGCCTTACCTGTCACTATGTGTACTCAAAAATGCGCTAGAAGCGGTTATGAAACGAATACCTAGTCGTTGTTTTGACTATGCACGTATCGTGTACCCCGCCTACCCCATTGCATACACGCGCGATGTATGTTAATATTAATTCTTGCCACAGAAGCTCGCCAACCCTGCCGCGCCTCTAAATATACCCGCGCCGGCATCCCTTCAGACCACTGTTATGAAACACAATTAGCCGCACTATTTCGAGACAAGCGTCCCGCTCCGTCTGCACTTGAGGCAGGTAAAGATTAGGGGCTTAATCTAATTCCGGATGTTTTTTATCGAGAGCGAGAATACGTGGCCTACTTCGGTCAAAATTATTGCCTCGATATAACTTGTCGGTTAAAAATGTCACTAAAGTGGTTTGTTATAACTTCGACCGAGGCTACACTTTGTTTAGGGGCGATTTTTACTTTTTTTAGTTTCTAACTCAAGTCAAATATTTTTTTTTATTAACCTTTTGAACGCTTTCATATTTGAATGAAGTGATCACTCACACGCCAACAACCGTGGCGTTATCAAAAATGACGAATCTCATAGTGCAGTGCAAAACATTTATCGATTATTTGTAGTAATTGTAGTACGAGAATGAGTAGCCGCTTTCCAAGATACGAATTATTTCTTCTGCAGTAAGTACAAAACGCCAATTTCATGGGTAAGGTCCTAATAGCTCACAATCAGAATGATAGACAATTGTGTTGATAAGGTTTCATTAAGTACTTCTTGTAAGAAGTTTTGACGCCTCTATGTAAAGCCGAAATTATACCTGCAACTCCTGCAAGTTATTGACGCAAGCTCGAAAACTAAGAACAAGATGCAGAACTGCCACTCACGGCATTCCCTCATAATAACTTGCCGGTATACGAGTATATCTTGCTTTTAGCTTCGTATACTGTTTTAAAAAAATATAGTGAATCTCATACGTAACAAAACCGGTCAGGAAAAGTCAATGGAAAGGTGCAATTTACGAATTTTGTTTCTTTTTGTTCATCCGTACGCCATCACTAGTACAGAGTATTTACCGTCCATGACGTCATAGGCGAGCCACTAAAGTGGTCGTTGGCGTACAAGGAACTATGATTTCCCGCAATCATAGAGTTGTGACTTTTACGCTATACAGATACATTTTTTCTATCGAAATATCAATGTCAGTAAGTAAATCGTAAACTTAAATATTGTTTCAGTATGTTTTATGCTGAGACGATGATTTACATACATACATACAATCACGTCTGTGTTCCCGAATAGGGTTGGCAGAGCACAAGAAACGTGACACAGACCAAACCATTATTATGACTATATGACGCTTCGCAGCCACTTCTAGCGTAGTTTAAGGTTTGCAAAGATAGAAGAGGTAGAATAGTGACAGGTTGCTAGCCTGTAGCCTAAAGCATAACTAAATCTATTTCCGTAGTTGCCTCTTACGACATCCACGGTCGAGAGTTGTTATTCTATCCCGATACTACACGACAAAAACGATGATAGAATGTTATAAAGTAGACTAGGATTACAAATATTGGAAAAGACAACTTCGTAACAATATTTTCACAATGAATAGTCAAATGTATATGAAACAGATCCGGCAACAGCTCTAGCGACCACTTTAGGGGCTATTGGCGTATGAGACACTGACATTATTGCGTCAAATTATATCCGAAGAATAATCCCGAAATTTTCACATTTTGACCTGTCCAAGCATTCGTTAATTCTTTTAAGGAACAAAATATGAATTGATGTTCCGTTTAAGCCAGTAGATATAAAGAAAAGCAGTTCACAATTGATTTTATTCCTGATCAAAGTGCACTGTCACTCCGACCCTTTTAGTGGTCGTTGGCGTGGTGGGCACGACAGCACTCGACCACTTTAGTGGCTCTTGGCGTTCAAAAGGTTAAAACATCCACATCTGTTAATACTTGTTGGAAGTGTTCCACATAACTTTTTGCCGTGTTTTTCATACATGTTATTACAATGTCTTTCAGCAATTAAACTACAAATTATAATTATTAGTGCACTTTTCTGTTTTATTTACAAAAAAAGTATCCAAAATAGAAACGACTATGTTAATCTGCTATCAAATTACCTAATCAGACAACAGGATATCTATGTAGGTACATGAAAATGACGAATTTCCGTGATGCCCACCACATTTTACTAGAAAAAAAGGGCCAAGCGCGAGTCTGGCTGGCGCAGAAAGCGTTCCATACCATGACCTATACAGATACAGTATCGCTATACCTTCAAGTATATCGAATTGGAACGCAGACGTTGCTGTTCTCCCGATACATCGACATAGGAGTCTAATCGCAAAAGAAATTTTCTTTTTTTTCCTTGTATCGGTGTTGTGTAAGTTGTGATACACGAAATAGCTTCTCGCCAAATTTTATGATGGAACGTCAACTGGACGTAGTTTATAGATTTTGCATCCATTTCGAAAGTATAAGAAATCCAACCTACCTTAGTATTTAGCGTCAATTTTGATTTAACATCTCCACGCGTTCATGAGAAAATGATGTCAACTTAGGTATATGGGTTCATTTTTTCCTTTAGTGTTACGGAACCCTAAAAGACTAGTCTTTTATCGAGCAATTTTTCCACAGTGCTCTCAATGATCATGATCAATGATTGTAATAATTTGCAATTATTTTAATTAGCCATGCATGCCGCACGCCACGGCTCTTAGCTCGCGTTGTCAGCTTTAACGGATTTGTCATTATGCCACACCGCAGCCGCTTTTCTTCTCTATTACTCACCTGCCTTAGCGAGTGTTGGTGTGAATATGTGATAAAACCGTACTAAAATGACCTCACTACGATACACGCATCTATCTCTGTCTGACAAGTAAATGCTTATACTGAGTAAAATACATACATATACATATTTTTCCTGTATATGTCGTTGATAATACGATTTCGTGATTCAAATTGGGATGTACTTTCACAGATACATTTAGAGTTGAACTAGGTACATACATTTTTAAACAAAAGACGCACTCCCATTCTTATCTAATAACAAAAATTGGTTACACAAGAGCATGTCATCAAGGTTTTGGTAGCTAAGCAGAATAAAGCGGTCTGTGTAGCCAAAATCGGCATGTTTAATCGTAATCAATAATCATCCTCATCAGTAGACTTAGTACGGCATAACCGCGTGAGATAGACTCTACCTGTCGTTTTCTAATGTCTCTAGTTAGACAGTGACAGGAATAGTATATCTCACGCCCTGCCTTGTTAAGCTGCCTCATATCAATCATGACTGTGTTACCTAGTAGATAAACAATAAGCTCGATATCACAAAGGCTAGTTACAAGGAAACTGCCTATTGTAGTTGCTAGTGCCTATGCGTATGTTATGATGTCTATGAATCGCTTGTTTAGGTTTCAACTAGAGCCGAATCCCGGGAACTATTTGTATGGTGTCCAGTGACCCTGTTACTACGGAACGGAATTTTTCTAGTAAAGTATAACGCAACGTTGTTGTAAAGATGGGAAGACAGAATATAAAATTTCGGTAAAACACAGTAAACAATTTGTTTGCTGTGCATTTACGCTTTTTACCAATGACAAAATAATTTAATAAATTCGTTACCTACTAGTAAAATAAAATTGTCAGACGCGAAATGGCGTAAGACAGTTTAAAATATTTAGGTACCAAAGTTTAGCCAAAGTGCATTTATCAACCAGCAAAGGATTCCGTGTAAACAGTTAATGGTGTATCAAAGAATACCTACCACCACAACTTTACCTACTAACTTACTTAAAGACAATGCCAGAATCAAGCGCCACGTCCACCCTCAATTAATTTATCCCAAACTAGCGTTCCATTTATTGATCGCTACGTGCCTTCCCTACTGACATACGCTACGCTCCACCACCGACTACAAACCTGCATAGCTACATACAGGAAAGTAACACAAAACTGCTTCAAAAGCGACGAGGGTCCTCAGACGGTTCCATGTAGATACGTACAGCTATAGTGCAGTGAGTGGGTGAGCAGACTGCAGGCAGAGTCGGCTGAATCCCGGAAAACTACCGACCCAGTCTAGACGTGGGGGCACTTCCCCTCGTCCGCCCCCGCCCCGTCGCAGCCCCGGTGCTTTCACCGACTTGCAGACATTATAAAAAGAGCACGCGCCGACGCTTTTGAGTGATGCGTCGGGTGACATGCGAACAAAACCCGTGGAAATGGACGGACCACTATAAAGTGTTTTTTCAGCAGGAAAATGAGGTGCTGGATGAGTTCGTACACGGGGCAGGGGATCAGTTTTGTAAATACCTACTATCTCAAGGGTGCAGGGTAGTTAATATAATATCTAATAAGTCACTGGCCGATTATGTGTGAATAAATTTAATTTAAATTCATGTAGTTAGTTAATAATAGGTATGCACCCGTAAAACACACAAAACGTGCATGCAATTAACCATAAAGATTTCGATTAATGCGTTTAATTTATTAATTTTACCAGACCGCTTAAAAAACACTAGAAAATAAAAACTAGCGTTTTTTCGTGTTTAATATATTAACGTAGGCAAAAACAAAGGTTGATACATACTGACCTTGTTTTGTTAGGTAGAAATAATTTGTAGAGACCACTATTAAGTTTTTGTTCCTTTTTCAAATCATACAACCTTTCAACTTTAAAATTCTTGTATTTTTAAATATTCTATGCTATGCACTTGATGAGATGACCGTTGTGGCATATGACGCCATTAGGAATATTTATCTTTACAACCATAAAAATATTATTTTTTTCTTATTATAATACTCAGCAGGCCAGGCATCACTATCAATCTTAACGCAAAAAGAAGTGTACGAGTATGTTATAAGTTGGACTTGTCTGCATGTCTATTGCACTCTAACTCCTAAACAGATGAAGCGGATTAGGTAAAACTAATAAAATAATAAGTATCATTCCTATATTCTCAAACGAGAAAGACAGAATACAGGGCCCTTGCATAAAAATAAAACCCAAAACATACGTTTTGATGCTACTCTTAGCAATCAAAATTTTAATCAAAGTGTTATAAACAACAAACCCATAAATTATAAAAAAAAAGTTGAACCATAGCCGTGACGGCGAGTTAGATAGACACGTTATGCATGATTGACTGTGCTGCAGTAGGTTAGTGAGAGTGAATTGCAGTCGGGGGGTGAGTCAGACTGCAGGGGCGCAGGGCGCAGACAGGGCGGGCCGTGGTGTGGGGCCAGACGGGAGAGCAACGCACCTCATTTCCGCACTGTACTACCCTTACATGCACTATGGGGTGATTACAGTCCACCGACAATTCCGTCTGCAGCCTTCATTACAAGCTACATTTGCTTTAACACGGCAAACAAGGTGTTATTACGACGGAGGATATTCCTGGCGGAATCTTAAGGAATGTGACAGTTATTTGTGACTCATTTGTTTCAGTTCCCATTGTTTAAACTTTTATAACCCCGTGTGATTTCGGGTTTATAACAACACCTCTCCATTTCTCTCTTGGATGTCGTAAGAAACGACTAAGGAAATAGATTAAGATAAGTGTAACGTCTTTCATCAACGTTTCATCCTAAAATTATGTGTAAATAATCAAATCTTAGTGAATAATCTAACATTAACAGTAAGTATAAGCGAGCCTGCAATGGCCTGCATGCAACCACGAGTTGTAATAAAAATAGGTTATTTATAAAAATCTACATGAAAGTCGAACAACTCAACATTTTCACTATGAAATCTTGAATCTGTTGCGATGTTGATAAAATAATGGAAAGAGGCATAATATTGTGAATGGATAACTTTTGGAAGTTACATTAAATCTGTTTAGGAAATAGGATGCACTAAATGGACACAGAACTATACACACTTTAAGTCATATCTACAATCCCCTCTTTTTTGGACCAAGTCATAAAAACTTACTTTACTATTATTTTACAACACACTGTTCCTACGCGGTGTATATTTAGCGCAATATTTTCTCGGGGCCTATCTCAACTGGGCGTGGCTGCTCCATTTATAAATAAACTCTGTTTAGGTACATTCATACGTCATTAAAGTGATCCGATTCCCTCACTAAATTCAACAGACATACGAAGCATGGAAATGGATTGACTAGAATTCACCAGAATTTACTCTCTTCTAAGGTAACTGCACCAGTAAGGGACATTTAATTCGTGGTTGTGAATTGGCTGTTGTAAAATGAACGACTACAGGGAATTAGTAATATTGCCATGTGGTGTCGGGATAGAATAACATCTCTCCATTTCTTCCGTGGATGTCGTAAGTGGCGACTAAGGAAATAGGTTTAGGTATGGTTTAGGCGACAGGCTAGCAACCTGACACTATTCTACCTCTTTCATCTTTGCAAACCTAAAACTATGCTAGAAGTGGCTGCGAAGCGTATATATGTATAGTCATAGTTAAGGTTTTGTCTATGTCATGTTACGTGTGCTCTGCCTACCCCGTTTGGGAACACAGACGTGATTGTGTATGTATGTATGTATGGAACTAACGCAGAGGTTTTATTTTAAACCCGACACCACTCTGTTGGTCTACTTTACGCCGTTACTTTTCTTGCACTGCCTAATCTCAATATATAAAAGGAGAAACTGGCTGACTGAGTGACTGACATAATCAACGCACAGCCTAAACGGTTAAATGTAGGTACTTGAAATTTGGAAGGGACGTAGCTTAGGTACCGTAGAGGGGCACTAAGAAAGGAATTCCCGAAATTCCACGGGAATGGGAATTAGCGGGAAAATCCTTTTGTAAGCGGACGAAGTCGCGGGCACAGCTAGTATTATTATAATTATGACTAATTTCCGTTTTTGTGTGTTCTTGACGAATTAATTAAAAATCTGTACAGGAAACTATAACGCGTCTTATATTTTTCTTTATTTGGTAAAAAAGGAAAAAATCCTCTGAACATAATTCACAATAAGAGCCAAGTTTCTTCAGGCAATAAGTACGTCTAATCAGACTTGCCCTATTTTTACCGCGACAGGGTCCTTGATGAGATCAAGTTTGTGATGAAACGAAACGGGCCCAAAGTATTCGAGCTCAATGAACAAACTCTGGCGAAATTCTACTTTTTTCAATATTAAAAAGGTTTCGCAATTACTTTGGGAACTTTATTTAGCCTGACCCCATTAACACCGGTCAAGTGCGAGTCAAGCCCAAATCGAGACAATTCATATTTAGAAATATATACGTCGATGTCTTCGCAGGCGTAATTTACCACTAGAGGAAAACCATCACACGATAAAGCCAAAGATACATTAGTCGACATTTGTCGTGCGACATGTCGAGCGATGTAGCCCGACGTCGCCAGACATCGCTCGACATGTCGTGCGACTTATCTCCGCGTATATGCTCGTGTCGCGCGACGTGTCGCGCGACGTGTCGCGCGACATGTCGAGCGATGTCCGGCGACGTCGCACTACATCGCCCGACATGTCGCACGACAAATGTCGCCTAATGTATCTTTGGCTTAACTTTGTAAATAAATTAAATGAATATAATTAGGTATCCTATAACTTAAAACTAGCTACGTATACATACATACATACATCACGCCGGTATTCCCGAATGGGTAGGCAGAGTACACGAAACGCTACATAAACAAAACCACGGCTGTTCCCCGTTTCGTGGCCACTTCTTGCATATTTTTTTAGGTTTTGAGTTGGTAGGTCTAATAGTGGTTGCTAACCGGTCGCCTAAAATATACCGTACCCTATTTCTTTGGTCGCCTTTTACGACATCTCACGGAAGAAATGGAGAGGTGTTATTCTAAATCCGACAACACCGACGTAAGTAGAGCTAGGTGTACATATACTTACAAAAATAGGAATATAGTTAAGTAGCGTATATTTTATCTTGTAGACGACTTTAACATTTTTTTAAGAAATGCGGTGTGTAACTTCCGAGGGCAAAAAGATCTAGCTAGATATAAATAATCTATTTCGCCATACTCTCCAATAACTGGACCACATTGAAATAATACCCTTAACCTGATTTCTTAATATAGAATTTATCAAATAACTTCCTATAACAGTACGGATTGAAATGACATGTTGAACTTGAGTAGACTCTCCAACGTGATTAAGGGCTAGCCACTTAGAAGCGTGTGAAAATAAATATAATTAGGCTTATTCTCACACGTTTTCAGCTGAAAATTATTATTTTTGTAACAAACAATGTTCCTGTTAAATATTTTAAATTATCTGAAATTATTTTGATCAGTGTTTAAATTAGGCGTATGCATAATGAACAATGACAGCAATATAAATCGATTAAGTAAATGAAATCTGAAAGTAATAATCTCGGCAGCAGTTAACGAAAGACTGAAAATTTCTTCTGTGAGTGCAGAATAAAGAAAAAAAAACATTGTAAGAATTGAACATTATCTTTATCTCCTATGAGTAAAATCCACGAAAAAAGTTTACAAACGAATGATATTTCCGTCAAGAGCTCTTAAATTTAGCAATCGCTATACCGAGAAACTCGGACTGTCTTTGGCACGAATGGCCAACTTTTTGTTCGCAACAATAAGTACTGGCATCGTAATGGGATACAAGTTTCTAAGTTTGCTTTGGATCGAGTTAGAGCGGCCCTGACCGCGCGGGCCTTGGCCGCGGCCGTCGACTCCCGCCCGCCCGACTATATCACCACTACTTATAACTATTAAATGATAACCAATCCTCCATTACACCTACAGTGTGAAGAGCAAGCGAGACGGCACGTAATCGAAACTGATTCCGATACGTAAGGGTGGTCCGCATTCACAAGTATTGAGACTTTTGCGGCCAGTTTGTGTTATAACAAGCTTTGGAGATTACAAATACGTGAGGGATATTGGTTGATGAAAAAACTGTAATAAAGGTGTATACTTATTACTTTGTTTTTCTGAAATAAGAAGGTATCGGCTCTTTTAGCTGAGCTATTTTGTTTCTTGTCGAATACTGTATTATGTTCACTAATAAACAGTGAGAGTTTGACTAAATATGCCTTGCCCTTAGTCTGGGAAATTTTATTAACAATGTGAACCTGATCTTTTTAATTCAATATCGAAAGTTCACAACGCCTGAGCAAGAGCAAAATGTACAATAGGTGATTGAATATGAAAGAAGTTCGCAAGTTTTTTTTTCAAACTTCTGAAGTTATTCGAATTTTCACACATTATATTAGAATAGGCTCGCGAGCGAGCAGAGTTGCGCCTGATGAAACCGACCATGTACTTTTGAAACACGCTTGTCTGGTAATGGCTCATTATATATCAAAATTCAAAATGATCAGATACGCTACAGCGTTCATAAACACTGTAGAAGGACCTTTCTAAAAAATCAACAAACTATTGGTACAGGGTAAAAGTTTTCATGATTTTCTAACGGCTGGCGGGGCGCGTCGCAGGCGCAGGGCGCGCAGAGGTCAACCGCCGGCGAGGGCGGGTCGTCAACCGGGTCGCGCTGCATCTCTGCGCGCGCGCAAAAACTGCCCGCCGCTCCCACCACTATCGACGGCACGACGTAATTCCATTAACATTAATAACCGAGGCTCACCTGCGCTTAACTCGATCCCATTAATCGTGAAAAAGATAGTGTTACGATTATGACGCTCAGTCATTGTGTAACCGGGAACCTGTTTGGGTTTGAGTTGAGTGAAAATCAAGGTTAACCTTTTGTTTAGGCCTGCGGAGCTATAACAACAATCAATGCTAAGAGAGAAGCATCTCGGGAACTCGAAATTTGTATTCGGTTAGAAACTACACTCCAATAGCGACTCTATTTTGTTCGTCATACCAAAAATATACGCTGGGCAAGTACCTACAATCTGCAACGATAAGTCTAGACAGGAAACTCATCAATCGAATCAAGGAATCCAAGAAAATTTTCAAGCGGTAAAGACTAGCGCACTTGCTCAGCTGCCAAAGAAAATCTGAGTTCATGATTTGTAAGCATTAAACGGAAAAAAATACAACTTAATTACTCAGGAACAAGCCAGTTCACTTTGTAAACCATTTGCTTGAAGGTTCAAGATACAGGATATGAAAACTGGGAAGTGAACGCTGGGCAATGTCATACAGTAATAATTATCAGCAGTTTGCTGTGGGTGGTGATATATTAAGCAATTAATCAACCAATAAGGCGAGGACACCCAGTGGTTTTTCTAATACGAGGTTGCAGTTTTCCGGACAGTTGCATTCGCGATCTATGTAATTCCACATAGCTGATCAGTTACACCCAGCTGTGTGATTTCACTTGCACTTTCCACGGTAAATCAAACAGCTACGCCTAGTGGTTAAAATGAAAACTGATTTCTAAAATTAATAACTGTTGGAAATCCAACGACAATTAAAGGGCCGCTACACGGTAGGTCAATTTTAAAAACACACTTTGTTAAAGAAGAAAGACGATTTACTGCTTCTCGAAAAATGTCTGTAGACATCTTTCAACAAGATAATAACGAAACTTTGAAATTGTAAACAGTTTTTTTACTCTTTTTTGTACCGGGAAAAACTTGTTCAAAAGAGTCAAGTAAACAAAAAAACCTACGTATTCAGAATATAAATGCAAAATCCTCCGCATCCAGTGCCTACTACGCGTCGGTCACTGAATCTCAAATACCGCGAGGCGAATCAAAATTACTAATCCGAAGTGAACCTCTTATAATGTATTTGAATTTATGCATTAGGTACATTTGTTTGTACGTCGATGAGACTTTGTTATGGTGTTTTGAACGGGGTTGATGTACCCGTTTGCCCGACTTGATACGACTCAGCGAAAATATCGGAAAAAAAATGGCGTTTTTTAAATTACGGTTTAGTTTATTAACTGTTTTGTGCGTTTGACTGACCGCAAACAGCAATACTTAGTTTCATCCATTAAAATAAGGACAGCGTTAGTCATTCTGTCGAAAATAACTTTGTCAATATTTTTTATAGAACACAACGGACGCAGCATTCGTATAAAAAGTTATCAAAGTGAGTCATTCCACCCCCATCCCTTAATAACAACAGACTCACGCTTGTGACTCAGAATTGGGAATTTCCAAGTATTGCTAAGGACGCGCCTCTGGTCCTCGAGGGGAAGATGACACAGCCTTCACGTTATTTAATATTACTTACGAGTACGGGAGCTTTTCTTAGTATTCTGCCCTACAAAACTTATAAAGACTTAGTCGTTTAAATCGATGACAACGATAGATCGGATATGGATAGGTACAAAAGGGTATTTTTTTATAGCATCTGAGTTTTGAATTTGATGTTTTCTAAAACCTTCTAAAAATAATGTTTGGTTTTAACGATAAAAAATTATGCCATCATTAGGAATAGTAAGTGTCGAAAACTTGAAAATTCGACTGTGAAATAATCGTAAACAAATCAGCAAATAAACAAAGGGATAAGTTTTTTTAAAAGTGCTTGGGGAAGTGATTTAAAATTTTAAGCGATTTTAATATTTATTATTTGACAATGACCGACTAGTTGAAATGTCTAGAAACTAGAAACATCACCCTAAATATTTCTAGAGAACCAACTAATATTGAATACTAACAATATTCACGGACATAATTAAGTAAATTTTCATAAGACGCTTTCAATCACACGTATGTATTTAGTTTAAGAAAGTTTCGTTTGGAATTACATAATTATAGTAAGGCGCAGTGGCTCGTAGCCGTTTCGTAGCGTTTGCTACGCGTGCGCGGGCGCCGCCGGGTCAGCGGCACGGGCTGGCCACTGCACCCGACTTGCTTAGATACTTCTAACGTTGCAACTTTTTTTCTATTTCTTACATTCCTGTTTGGCCGTGTTAGAACAACTTTTATGTACATACATACATAGAGCTCGGTATAAACTGGTAATGTTTGTGTGTTGTAGTGAGGCAGTGCAGTGTTTTATTTTATTTTTAAGTTCAGCCATTGCGTTATTTTGCTTACATTTTTATCTATTACAAGTCGATAAAATATCGATTCATAGCCGTAGCCGTAGTATTTGTTTCAATATCGACGTAAATGAAAAACTTTACGATGTAATCATAAATATTTTAACCCAGAAACAAATCTTTTAGAGTTAAATATTTTTAAATTATTTAATTCCTTTTTTTAACTCTGTCCTCAAATTAGTTACAATAATATTAAATCTTTCACTTTCGCTTTCGCTTTGTTTTTTAGAAATTTAGCTAATATTATCATACTGCTTTCTCAGTAGGTATTTTGAAACATCAACACATTCGAAATCACTACAACAGAACTGACTTTTTTTTCAGCGTTGAGTTTCGTTTTCATGAAGTCGAACAACCGATACTCATAAGGTGAAATTGATGAATCGATTTAGTTTACATGATTCATTTCTATGGTGCAGCACGACGCGTCGCCGGCGCAGCAGGATCGCATAGAAAGTGCAACGCCCCGGTGAACTTCGCCTCTAAAAGGGCCGGTCGATCTAAAACTATTACAGTCTCTTCGACAGTCATTTTAATTTTAAAATTAATAATGTTGCTGAATTTCCTTATGACAAAATTTTGCGAGAAATGCAACTAACTAGAACAACTTATGTTTCGGTTGAAGATATTTAACAATCATGTTCAAGTCATTTGAGTAGTAATTGCTTTACATTTTTTTAACGCCAGGCAAAGCTTGTCTGTAATTAACTTGCTTTTACTTTCGACGTCTTGAAAATTGTAAGGGGTGCAAACCTTTTCATTAATTGGCGTGCACTCATTCGTGCAAACGGCCTCAGCCCATTCTTCATAAGGTAAGCCGAGATTGTCGAATGAAAGTAGAGTCCAACGCACGCCACTCACATTACAGGTATTTGTGAAATGCACAAAGCAACGTACCGAGGGTATGGTATCTAAGCTGGCGTGCTCTGAAATAGTCGCCGGGATCTATTTCCTCGGCAGCTGCGCCCGTTCGTTGCCCCGGCGCCGGCGCAGGCGTTAGAAGTCCAACGATCCCTCCGAAGGGCACGTACACACGTCACTGGCTGCATAGAGCAATGGCGTCAGCTAGTGAGATCTGGCTAGATTGCTAGACTGCGGTTACTGGTTAGTTTAGAAAGGACCTGCTCGTAATGAAGTTCGCAGTATTACGGAGCGCTGATTCGTATTAACGTTTTACTTTCCTTGATATGTAGAGTGTAGTTAAGGTGTTAAGTATAGAACAAATTTATTTCTGACCCACCAGAGAATGTTGTAGCAATAAATGTAAAAATGATCTTCTGTGTATAGTAATGCAATGACAATATGACGTTTATTACAGGGTGAAATCAAAAAGGTGACAATAAATGAGCACTTCTTACCTACTCAGTTAATGCTGCACAATATAATGTAGGTACATATTAGGTCAATCGTTAAAATTAGCCTGACAAAGTTAAGACTGTTCAGACGTGATTAATTTTATTATTTTTGTGGTGTCCATACATTGATATGGTTACTAATTAAATGAAAAGAATTTGAGCATTCCTTGTCCAACATTAGATGAATAAGAAACTCTTATTTTGTATCACCATTTTCATTTAATTCTATATAAATAGATTCTATGGTGGGTGTGGAATCAATTGACTCGAGTGTATTTGTTATTGTACCAATGAAAATCAATGTCATTTTTATTAAGTAGGTACTTTCATAACTTCGTCAATGCTATAGGTACACAACTAAATGATCGGTATTTTTTTACTGGCCGAAGCTTATTTACTATCTGTAATAAATGTTTTATGTTTAGATTACCCTAGAAAAGACACACTTGCCAAAATATTCACGATTTAATTTTGTCGCATTTAGTTTTTTTTTTCAAATTGTCAGGGAACCTAGTCTAGCCCGTATGTACCCCGCTTTACAATCGCAAGCGCAGCTAAACTTGAACTGCGAGCTATGCGCTTGCACCTCACCTTCGCTTAGAAATCAACGCCTATTACATCTGCGATGACCGCGCAGGCGCGTAATCACCGCGCGTTGCGGCCAGTAAAAGGGAGAGCGAACGCTAGCTATTTTCTATTTCAAATGGTGAATGCAATTTTACTGCGAAACCAGATAATTTTCATAAGTGCTAAGTATAAATGTTAAAAAAGAGTAAACCAACGAGAATCTATGACGAGAGGGTTGAATGTGAATGAAGCGAGTGAAATACATATGCCAAAATAGAACCAAATGGCGCTGTTGTCTCTGTCTACCTCTCAGAGAATAAGGTATGACGTTTATGAAGAAAATGAAGAAAATGGCGGAACTGCAACGCAGCTTTTTTATCATAAGCTCGTTTCTGAGTAAATAGTCCAATTAATTTCACTGTATTACCAATCGATTTTACTTTGAATATTGTGTAATTTTTCTTTTTCAGATTTCGTAAAATAATATCAGTACATATAGGAAAACTACATAATTATGTAAATTAATGTTAGGTATATCTAATTATTGTAATCATATTCCGGGATAGAAATTCGTGATTTAATTGATCTCATGGTCTAGACTTTTAAAGACATGCATTGTCCTCACTCAAGCACGATACGTAGATGAATTCACAATTTACATTTTGATATCTTTGTTTACTTCTTCATGCAATATATTCTCACGCTTTCTTAATATTGAATCTCATCTCAATAACCATTATGCTAAGTCGATCAATGGCAGTAAAGAAAAATATTTGTACAAGTGAGTGTTATGACTTCTGAATCAAATTGGGCAATGTTATCTGGCGACAATCGAACGCCAGGGATGTTGATCAAACAAGTACAGCGTTATGGAAATGGACAACTTTATTACAATATGCGCAATTATTTCCCGGCTGAGGTCAAATATTGAGATAAAATTTTGTAGTGTTTATTTTCGGAAACCTTAAAAATTTACCCAGTTGATACAAAGAGCAAGCGCTATGTTTAGATATCAACCGACTTTCGTGCCAAAACCGATCGGATGTATTTATGGATTAGTTATAGCACAACGATACACATGTATTGCAGTTAGGTATAGAGACTTGTATAGCAAAAGTGCATACATTGCTCTTGTGATCTCATGCTCCCCTGGTACTCGGTTGCACTGAAGTGAACTGCATTTACGAGCCAACGCCGCGCCAACCGCCGTCTCGGCGCCGTGATATTGTTTACTACGTTTCACTTTGATAGAATAAGCAAAATTAAAACAAAAGGACATTAAGTACGTTAAATACTTTTCTTTTGTTAACCGATTTCAAAAAAGGAGTTTTTCAATTATTACTATTTTTAACTAAACAAGTACGTCTTTAAAAATAACAATGGAATAGCCTACTTTGTAAGCATTTTATCTTCTAGTCATGATTTTACGTTGCCAAACGTTAGGTAAAAAAAGCCTAATTAATGACTTTGAATTTGATTCAAATCCATAAATCAAAAGTTTAAAGATTGTACAAAATAATGCAATACAATTGCAGCTTGATTGCATGCAAAAAAAACATAGTGCAGTTAAGTGACGTTGTTGTATGATGAAACAGTAATCATGAACTGTTAGTTTCACTTTAGAACTACCAGGACAACTGAACCGCCTAAGAGATTGAACGAGCCAAGAAATTGATTCGATGCAACCGCATGCAATTCGATGAAGCTATCCGCTACCAACGAGCGTGAGAGAGATAGCACTTTGTGCATGTTGCGAATGCGTCTCCGGCGCTTAAATTGCACGTGTATGCAGTTACGCATTTTCCATTGGTTGATAACTATGTGGTGGTGTTTGATTCAGTTGGTTAGTGGCGAATGGAATTCCGACGCAAGAGCATGTTTAGATTAGTTTGATATTTATTTGTATCTTTTTACTACGATTTATTTCATAGAATTTAGTAAGTAGGTACCAAAAAAATCTTTCAATGGACATAATTTTCGAATGAAAATATTTATACGTAAATATTTTATTTAACTATACCGTAGCCATAAATAAGTCTAGGTAGTCAAGGACTGCTTTTAAACCCTTTCTTTAACAATTCCAATTTACCCAAGTAGTTCGTCTACCCCAAAATAATAAATATATATAATGTCATGTGCAACTAAATGTAATTATATCTAAAAACAACTATTATGGAGTTACTCCTCCTTCTGCAATATTGAACAAAGAAAAATATAACAATCCTGCTCCAATTTGGGCATCAAAATTCGAGTACAAGCTGGCCGGTTATCCTGCGAAATTATTAAATGTTTCTCTTTCATTTGACCCATAAGGACGACGACCTGCTGCGTACCCACCAGCCCACCACGGGACCTTGATATTTGGAAAGTCATTTCGGTTAGAAAATAAAAACTGCCTAAACAACTACAGTGAAATGTTTGTCTTTCTCTGGGGAACTTAATACTTCAATTTTGTCTCTATCGTCGTAAGTCGGTGAAGATGAAGACTAGTAAATGGTAGAAGGTTTAAAGTATAAGTAAAATAAGAAGGAATTTGCAAAAACAATTACACCCAAGTACGTACTCAAAACGCAATAAAACTTCTACTTAGCTTGAAACTAAAATAATCATTTATGTTATATTAAATGTTAATATAAATACCGTAATTTAGTACTTAAATTGCATAATATTAATGATATTTATTCAGCAATTTGTTCTGTAGTTATGGCTACTCGTAAATTAATTTATGAAAAAACAAAAACGCGAGTTTATTTTTATACCACGAGCAAACTAAACCGAAGTAAGTAAATAAAATTCTGCATTACATTCCCACATTACGTCTGTGTGCGTCGCCATTCTGTGCAATGACCCGCCCGCGCTGCACTGCGCCGTGACGCGGCAAGGGCGTCTGAACGTCGACCACCTCGCGCCTTCTGCTCTCCTGGTCACAAAGGTTCGTTTACCACACAACCCTTTTCTGGTCCTAAAACGATGGCACTCTGAAAAGGACTTATTCAGTGCATTGTTTGCAAATCACTCTGGTTACGGCTGCATAATAAACAAGTCGTGTCGTCAACTGCCAGGCAGTTTTGGTGGCTACGTGATTTAATTCCCTGCTCGGCTCACTGACGTCTTAAAGGTTCTTCGGTCAAGGTCGGACAATGTAAATCAGGTTTCATGGAACCGTGAAGCTCAAGAGTCAAGACACAATTAAGTGAACACATACCTTTTGCGATGCGGTTTTATGCCTACTCCACGTTGTTGATGCGCCTTTATCTTACATTTAATTGTTAAATAAAATATTCTACCTCTATTCAGAATAAAATACATATTGGACATTGCATAAGGCAGTAAGACTGAGTTTTTTCGTACCTGACTTTTGTAGTTTTTGTAATTTAGGAATCACATGATTTTCGTTTTCGTTACTTAGTAAATCCACATAGGTAGACAGTGAGCCCTTAAACTTAGCAATATTCCCAGAAAACTCGTATTCAATGGTATTATTATAAGTATTATTGGACTTGGGTTTGCCAGTCGGTCACGTGGAGGCTGATCGTGTGCTCCCTTCGACAGCCACAGTATTTAGGGACTTTTATTTTTACGCGGTCGTTGACTCCAGCCATCACATCAAGCCAACATTTGATGACAACTTGTCCGCTCCTGATTACTATCTCGCTATATTGCTGTAATAAATGGCGAACCTTTTACGGACAACAGAAGGAATATTTTCAATAATGAAGTGAATCTGATTTTGTCCGAAATTTGCGAAGCGAAATTTGCCTAGTGTGAGCGTTAAATTGAATTTATTTTGCAAGGTTGAATGTCAACGTGAAATATTTTTTTTGAAGTTACATAACCTTAAATTTTAAGGTTGTAATAAATTGGCATAATTAATGCGATGACAAATTGGACATTTATATTCATTTGTTATACGAGTAACAAACGTAAATCTATAGATTTTAATCTAAGCCGCTTAGCAAAAAGCTGCTACTACCTGTACCTATGTATTGTTTTGGTAAATGTTTAATATTTTGACTGCTTTTATAGTACATGTTCAGTGTTTTATACGATAGAAATATAATACCAATATGTCGTTGTTTGGATCTCGTATGTTACGATCGATCGAAATAATTGATTTCTGGCCCTCCGAAGAACGTTGTTAAAATATTTAGCAATGCAAAACATCAGATGATAATGTATTATAACTAGACTGAAGGAACGAATAAGTAGGATATATCCAAATGTATTTCAAGTTGATTTAACAGTAGCAAGACATGGATGAGTGCCATATAAGGAGAAACCTCTTCCAGGTAGTGAGTTACTCTAAAATAGGTTAGGAAAAAATCTACGTGCTGCATAATTTTGCCAGCTAGCATTGTTCGGGCTAACCTTCACCCCACTCGGGTTTAAAGTCCAAATCAGTCGCGCATGGATCCTGAAATATACGCATTTCCTTTGTAAAAAAGAGTCACAATTAAATACTTCGTCAGTTTAAAAGTTAAACACAGTTTTCGCTTCATGTAATGGACAAAAAAGGGAAATATGGCGTTAAAGCTTAAGAGTGGGAGCCCGTGAAGACAGTTTGTAAAATGTGTAGCAAGTACGTTATGACGATTATGACAAAGGTTTTATGTTATTTAATTTAGGTACCTACTCAGATAAAAAACTAAATAGTTTTTTTTATCAGAAAACTTACCTATGAATTAATCGGGGTACAAATACCTAAATAAATACCAAAATATGGACGAAAATCCTACATACACCATCGGCTTTTTTTTTCAAGTTGTTTCCCTTTACATTTTTCCAAACACAAAACCCTGTAACTGAAAAAATAAGAACAGCAAAAAAACAGTCAAACTTGTTCTAACTTTGTAAAGTGGCAATGAAAAACATATATCAAATTGGAATTGTCTGTGAATTATGTTTCCAACTGTTTTCTTTCTTTTTTAACTGTTTGCAAGAAAACGACTCCTACTAAACGAAGTTTGCCACACATTGAACTATTAATTATTTAGATACCAGTACCTATTTCTATGCACGTTGCAACTGCGTTTCCCGGGCAACTCCATTCAGTAAAGGACCTTCAACCTGCACAATCCAGGGCCTAGCTCGCTCGCCCAAGGCTTCGGGACGCACGTGCAACATTGAACTTTATCCAATAAAATCTACTTCCTAGAGGTATTTACTGGGAATTGTGATTTTTTTTTATCTATGTATCTAACAGGAGAGGTTTTCCGTGTGAAGTCGGGTTTAGAATAACACCTCTCCTTTTCTTCTATGGATGTCGTAAGAGGCGACTAAGGAATTAGGTTATAGTACATTGAGTAACTAGGGGAGGAAATGGAACATTATTAACGAGAGGCTGTTAGAAGCCCGACGCCGCAGGCGGAGGGCTTTTATGCCTCGAGTTTATAATGTCCTTTACTCCCCGTGCTACACACAATGTTTTTCATCACATTTGCGAGGAAAAACTAAAAATTAAAGAAAATTCATGACATCACGTCACCGCGCCGCGCTATTCCTTTTGACAGGAGTGATGCTGTCAGTGCGTTTAGGTCTATTGCAAGAATCTTATATACAATCTGGATATTGCACTAGTAATAAAATTTTGAAGATCTGTTTTTTGACCTGGTTTGAACTTTACTGTATCTTCTATCTCGTTTACTCTTTAGACGGGGTAGCCAAGTTCAGGTTTAATTTTCCCAAATAAAATTGCTTAATTCACAGTGCACTATATGTTACTACCAAATTTGGACGCACACAAGTTATAAAATGTGAAGTAAAAAAAATGTTAGCTTTACTTTGTTACTTGCTTGTTATTTCCGCGAATAGCCTACTGACAAAAACACATTTAAGTGATTTCAAATTACATCATTTTTCGTAAAATTTTACTAAAAGTTACGGTAATTATTGCAACGTAATATAGCAACACCATTTGCATATGTCAAACATTGTGATTGCCGCTGTCATTGAGTTATCGTTCGCTTCGAAAGTTTCCAACGGTTTTATGTATTATTTAAGCAGTATTCTGGAGATAATCATCATGAGTTGCATAGTTCGTAGTTGCAGAAATGTGTGGTATCCAGGATCAAGTGTATAATTTCACAGGCAAGCTATTAATTCCATTATTATTACTCAATCGTTTACTTTTTTAACAGAAGCTTATTTCACGTATATCTCGTAACTATTTTATTAAATAGAGACAGATAAAATTAGTTTAAGCCTTTATTATCAGATTTAAGTTCTCATTTTTGGTGTTAGATAAGAGTAAATACACAAAATCTTGATTGTTAATGAACCATAAAAATATGAAGGAGAATGATTAGGGTAACCATGTTTTAGGTTAAATAAAACCCAATCGCGGAAGGTTTTACGATTTGCCTATGAAGTTAATGGTAATTATATGGAATGTACAGTTACAGTTACATATCCAAAGAACAAACTTATTTCTTATCTACACTAATATTATAAAGAGGAAAACTTTGTTTGTTTGTTTGTATGTTTGTTTGTTTGTTTGTTTGTTTGTTTGTTTGGTTGTAATGAATAGGCTCAGTAACTACTGGACCGTTTTAAAAAAAGAGGATTCCGTAAAATATTTGGGTTTAGATACCTACATCTACACTAATATTATGAAGAGGAAAACTCAGGCTCAGAAACCTACGACCCCAAAATCCGAAATTTACGCGAACGAAGTCGCGGGCGGAAAACTAGTTCTATTATACTTTTTTTTGATATAAGGATTAATTTTTTAGATAACATTTTACTTTTTTTACAGGAACCAAAGCAAGCCCACGTAAAGAAAGTCAATGAGTAGAATAGCAACTCCATATTACGATAGCTTTAGTTGTCAGTGATTTGCACGAATAAGATGGTAACCGTTTATTACGAAAATATTTCAAGCATATATATTTTCGGTAATGTACATTTTGGCTTATAACAAATAAATTAAGATAGGTAAAAATAAATTAATTATGACATACGTATACACATTATACACGCCCTTAAAATCACCATTAATTTGATATATAACTCGTTGATGAATTCTTTGTAGAACTAAAGATATAGAGTAGAATCGGTTTTTATTTTTCCTGTAAAATTTTCTTTTTCCTATTACCATTTTATTCCCCGGGGGCGACAATTTTACGAAATTTAATAATTCTTAAGAGACGAACTTCTTTTAGTTGATTCACTTGCTTGTTTTTATGATCTTTCTTATGTTCGTAAATAGGTTTAGAATAAAACTAATCATGATTCTCACCTAACGTCCGAAAGTATTGTCACCGTAATGAAAGGGACAGCAAATAACAGTGACGTCATTCAAGGTCAATTTTTTGGGCTTCACTTTTTTCTTCTATATGCAATCTCCAGTTTGAGTATAAGCTTCTTGGTCTATTGTCACTTTTTTTAATCATATACCACAGACAAGAACTATGTTTCGTACAGAATTCGAATGGTCAAACAGTCAGACTCTACCAAAAAGGTTCAAACAAATTTACGAAAAATGCATATTAAAAAACGCGTTGACATACATCCAATGTATTAAATTAATACAGTTTCATAATGCATACATTAATTTTGCATTTAAAAATTGGCCCTAAAGTTTTAATAGCAGAATTTTTATTTTTACATTTGTAACCTCCTTAGTCTGAACTAACGTACCTATACTAACTTTTGCAATTTTTAAAACTAAACTTTACCTCCCATAGGATGTAATGATAACTCCCGCGGTTACAATTTAGGCCTTTGTCCTGAAGGATACGCGCTTGTAATACTACCATTGACGAGCAAGTGTGATGAAAAGGTATATTTTAGGCGACACAGGCTAGTAACCTGTCATTACCATACCTGCCAACTCAAAACCTAAAAAATATCCGAGAAGTGGATTCGAAACTTGAAATAGTCATGGTTTTGTCTATAAAGCTTTTCTTGTGCTCTGCCTACCCCATTTGGGAATACAGGCGTGATTGTAATATGCAAGTAGTATGAAAGAGGTGTAACAGTGAGAGGTTGCTAGCCTGTCGCCTAAAGCATACCTCAACATTTCCTCATTCGTCTCTAACGACATCCGCGGAAAAACTGGAGCGATGTTATTCTAAACCCGACACCACACGAGTATGTATGTATTGTATATACAAAGAACATAAAAGATAATTGACCAATAATGTATTAATATGTAGAGTCTACTATTTACTAACATATTAAGGACCAGATCAGTTGTTTTTAGGCCAGCTAGGGTTGCCCGGGCAAAATCTACGCGGAAGACCTTCACCCTGCCGGCCCAAGGTCCCGAATGCACCCGGGAGCTGATCGATCGGCCGTGGCCATGGCAACGGGAGCCGTGCGTGGGTCAGGGCCGCTGCCTGTCACTACGCCGCTTCCGACTCGCTGAGGGTGTGAGCTGTATGCGAGTTGTGTGCCACAGATAGTTACAAGTTCGGATGCGTTCTAGCGCTGGAAGTTTGGTATCTGTGGTAGCGTGGTTTTTTTTATAGTTTATCCGATAAAGGTCCTGGGATGCACCCAGGAGCTGATCGATCGGCCGTGGCCATGGCAACGGGAGCCGTGCGTGGTTCAGGGCCGCTGCCTGTCACTACGCCGCTTCCGACTCGCGGGTATGAGCCGCTTGCAATTTACTAGTCGTGTGCCACAGATAATTATTCGGTGAGATGCGTTGTTAGCGCTGGAAGTTTCATATCTGTAGCGTGTTTAAGAGTTTTTATGGTGTCTGTTATATAATATTAGGTAAATTGCGTTACACAGAGGAGAGAGGACTTCAAGTACCTTTGAGACGTACGCCATTATGTTTGTGAAATAAACAAATCGGCTTGCAATTTTGAGGGTACTGAGATTTTTGAGTTGATAATTAAACTACTAATATTGTAAGCGCGATATGAATGAAATTTTACAATGATAACCCATTCATCATAACATAATACGCCAAATGTACCTAAGTAACTATAAATCATGTGTCCGAGAATTCGCGGACAAAAGCTAGTTTAAGTCTTATAATTGATTACAAAAATAAAACTATTTTCCGTGTGGTGTCGGGCTTAGATCACAACATCAATAACATCTCTCCGTTTTTTCCATGGATGCAGCAAGCTACCTGTCACTATTATAACCTAAAATTAAACTAAAAGTGACCACAGTGGTGGACTATGTAACGTTTCGTGTGATCTGCATATATGTATATGTGTAGGAAGAGAACTAACTACTGTTATAAATTCAAAAGCCAGTAGACATTTCCGGCTAAGCGTAGAAGAAGGACATAACTACTTTTTATCTCTGAAAGTTGCACGGTTCCCGTGAGGCAACAGTAACCGACTTTCTACGCAAATAAAATGTTATAGATAGCACGGATCAACCCCAAAACGGTGGACGGGTTTTAATTTCAGAAAGGTTATCGCTACAGGTTATCCTTTTCATTTGGAAAACCTGATTTGAGCATTTTCCGTACACTTCCCGGAAGCGAAACGAGAGCAAAGTATTTTCTCGCAAATAGAATTTGTAATGATTTGGATACAAAGAACAATTCATAATATCAAAAACAGGTAGAGGTTTTATTGTCGCAAAGAGGCCGGCGAAATCACACGAATATAGGCAGTAGGCACCTTTGTTATGATTTTTTATTGCGTAAAAAGCATAAAGCCAATGTAACATTGCGGATTTCTTATCAACGACCTTCACTACGAATCATTACGATTTCCATGTAGCATAAGAACTAGTTGTACTTCGTCATACCTACATCGTATTAACATGTATGTGACCGTGTGATGTACTGCCACGTTCCTTCTATTGTTTTTATTTTTTATACATTAGAACAGATTTTAAAGCAAACAATCGTTTAAGCGCGTCGTACTTTCGTATTTAAACTCCAGGAAGATGAGTTACATATTTTTAACCGACTTCAAAAAGGTAGGTTCTCAATTGGGCTGTTTTTTTTTACTTTTAATGAATTTAGCTTAACTACTCATTATCTTAGCGCGATTTTCACTTACATCAAGAAATATCAACCTAACTAAACGTATTACATTTCTAGTACCTAGTTTACATATTTCAATCTATCGGGATCCATTTTCGTTGCGTTTAATTAGTTTTACTGCGTCTGTAGACACAGGAACCTCAACAAAAGCTCCATCTATAACATTTATTTTAGTGTTTTAATCCCCAGCTGATGAGGTTGACCTAAGATATACAAGCAGTAAGAGGAGCGAATAGTTCAGATCGTCGGGTCGTTATGTAGGTAAGTTACCTAAAAAGTATAATTTATCTTCATTGAGTGCTACAGATCTGATGAGACACGTGTTCCCGAAATATACAACGACTGGCCGTGACCCCTGCCGGTCACAGGGGGTTAAAGGGGGGGTGGGGCAGAGTGGGGGTGCGATGAATAGACCTTTCAGAATTTCACTTGTTTCCATACCAACTGTTAAAAGCCTTTTAGGGACAAAACAAGTACGAAAAAAGAGTAACGTTTTCTTAGAAGCGCTTAGTTATTTTGCAAAGTAGTCAGCCGTTGGAAGTTGATTAGGTATGTTATGTTATGGAACGATTTATACATCGAGTGACGCGACGTGACCTCCGCCAAGGTTGCAAACGAGCACTTCCCTGTGTGCTCAATCGGCCATTATGTTGTGACAGTCGACAATATTTACTAGGTTGCATCTCATAGGTACAACCTATTTTTAATACGATTAGGGCTGACTACGTAAAACACAGTAAAGTATCTTTATATTGAAGAGGGGTTTAAACGCTCAAGTAGATTGTTCTGCTCATAAAGCCTTTAGTGCGACCAGATTTAAGTCAAAATATTTTTTACGAGTGCTATAATCTTTCCGAGAGTGGTAGGAGAAAAGGAAGGGGTTTGCTAAGGAAGATATTACTATTAGACTAAAAAAAGTTTGTCGATGGTACTATGCATATTTTCAATGAAATTATTTCAACAAAAACACAGTCAAGTTCGACTCCCATTTTTTTTTTTATCGATGGTTAATAAGCGAACTGCTGCTGACTGTACCGTCATGACGTCTGGTTAAAATGAACCTCTAAACAATCATCATAATAAACTTATTTGTTCTCCGGTATCTTACAATAATTAGTCCAATTTATATGTTTGTGCAAATTTTCCTCTAATTACATTATCATCATGAAGCTACAGAAGTCGGATGTCGCCAATCACTTGTGCCTTCAATACTTTGTTAAGCATTACAATATTACACATTCAGGATTCCGTAATAGTTCGTTGTCTTCGGATGTATTTGTACGTTTGAGTGTTTCTTTGTCAATTTTAATTACATTACAACAAAATATATAGGGCTCTTTATTGAGAAAATAGGTCGAAACTTGTTGTCATAACACTAGACAATATTTCCTGCTTATAATAATGCAGTTGATATTTCATAACACCCCGTGAATCGAATCCGTTAATTTGAAATACCGTCTCAAGTTCTTTCCGTTGCATCATAGCAGGACATATTTTGAAATATCCCAACGCATTCTCACAATAATCCAAAGACTCTTTAGCATAATTTTTGATCCAATTTACCAGAAGAAAAGGATAAAAAATAAACAAAAACGTGTATAAAAAACGTTCTTTAACAATCATAATGTACTTAGTTGATATTTGTATCGGTATAATGTACTTATAACGACGGTAGGTCAACTGATACGTCGCGTCAGGTATATGCCCCTATTGCTTCTACTCCAAGACAATGCACGGAGGGGTCTTGATATCAGACATTTCCTCGTACCTTACAATCGCGTAGGTTACTCTTACGTGCTTCCTGCTAAGCGATCTACTAAATCAGTAGTGCAGTGAGTTTAATCTGGCTTCTCATTACTCTTGACAACCGCCAACCCGCGACCTGTATTTAGGACTATTTCTCAAGTATTTTTATTGTGAGTGCTTAATATGTATATTCCAGGTCACAGGCTAGCAACATGCCTCTATAGTACCTACTTCTTAACTGAATACCTCAAAATATGCGAAAAGTGGCTACAAGACGTCTCATGGATTTGTCTATATATATATCGTGTGCTCTGCCTACCTCATTTGCGAATATAGGCGTGATGCGTGTATGTGCATGCACGTGGAAAATTACGATGACTTTACTGTGAGTGAGTGTATTTTACCAACAATGTGCCATCGTTTCTATAGGTGTGGTAACACGTGTATTAGCAAGCAAGCCGAGACTTGCTAAAAATATTTGTGTCCGATATGTACTCCATTGTTTACTTTCCATATTTCCTTGTTTCGGGCATCGAAAGAAGAAAAAACGGAAAACTTTTAAGATAAGAGTGTTTATTGTTATTCGATTACATGTCTGACTTCGTTCTATTCTAGTCTAAGTAAGTAAGCAAAAACCCGCATTACGAGAGCTCAATTCACACTTGGCCGATATTTTCCTGTGTAAATCTGCAAAATCGTCGACCTTTATACATTCCCGGTCATAAATCTCGCTAACGTCATATACAAATAGTATAACATCTAAAATTAACCTTTCACTAATACCTAACAATCAGGAAGGTAATCGCAATTATACGTAAATACTCGTAGTTTGAATCATAATCGCGCATCGCGTATCAGTAGGAAGTAATTTGCTCTTACAGAAGGTTACATTGATAAACGATAACGCTACGCGAAGTATTCATGGCAAAAATTAAAGCTGCGTATTATGAAAGTCAATATGAAAGACCTTTCAGGCTACAAGGTCTGTGTTGTTAGCTAATTTAGATGATAACAACTTGTTGGAAACTTGCGAATTTTTACTTGTTCCTATTTAGCGTTCCGTATGAAGAGGAAAAACCCTGTATTGCGATCTGGCTACACTGAGATTTTCTCTTGGCTCCCGATATTAAATGAGGGCACACATACACGTTCGATTTCAATCTAAAATAAATAGTTTAATCACTAAGGACCCTAAAGACCGTGTTTTGTTCACCCTAACTCGTAGGTACCCATCGATGTCGGTTCTATCTGTATCTTTTTGCATATAACATATATTTACTTCAATTGACATCGTCAAGAACTAATGTCTGTTTGCGTATATATAATATACGTGTATGCTACAGTAGATAAGTGAGGCAGTAGAACTATTTACGTGATGTGATGAATAATAAAATAGAGGTGATCATTAAAGCGGCAATCGATAGCTATTTGTGTAAAAGCAAACGTTTTATCTTACTACATTTATAATATACACGGTCTATATTACTACGACGAAGAGGAATATTTATGCCCTTGAAGTGTCGGATTTAGAATATTGCATCTACATTTCTTCCTTGAATATCGGAAGAGGCAACTAAGGAAATACGTTAGGTATGGTTTAGGCGACAGTCTAGCAACCTGTCACTATTATACCGCTTTCATTTAATATTAAACCAATAATTGTGCTAAAAGTCCCTACGCAATATGAATGTCAATGTGTGATGTGTGCTCTGTCTACCCCACATTGGGAACTTTATACTGTATTTCAGGACTAATCTAGGTCTCCTCAAGATTGGAGTGCACAGACTATTACCGAACTGTGACTTACGCCCACGGCCTCCTCCTTTCTTTCCTTCAGGTTTCAGTTTTATGTAAGAAATAGAGCTTAGCTTGTAAAGATATTTTAAGTGTGATTCTGTATCTCTACGAGTATGCAAGAATCATTAAGCCAGGGTGCTAAGCACAGGAACATTTACATTATAGTTAAAATGGATACTGATGCAACCTTCCCTGGGGTCCACTTTATCGGGAAAAAAACTAGCACTTTTCAATAATAAAAATAAATACTTAGTAAACAAACAGGCATCGTACGTTGTGTAATTCTGAGACAAGTAAAGGACGACAGAGAAATGAAAATTTGGACGACTTTCTTCAAACAACCAATTTTTTTTAAGTCGCTAGGTAATACTTTAAGTAATCTAACCAAACCAAATAAAACAGTTCAAACTTCAATAATTTGAAAATTACTAGAGTTAAGAATCCCCGCAAGAAATCTAGCTTTTGAATGTGAGCTACGATGTAGGTAAGTCAAGTGTTTTAATGACGGTTCGCGTTCTAATACTCGTATTAAATTGAAACCCTTAATTTGGTAGTTCGTTACACAAAGGTTGCCTTTAAAACGACGTCCTTTACCAAGCGGTTGTAATCAGATTATTCACGGTACTCGGTCAAAATAAATGTTATGTGAGTCAGCTGACAGTCGGGTGTCAAAACAGCGATACGGAGGGCCGCAAACAAGCAGGGTGCAGGGGTCGCGCACCTGCGCCCGCGCATTCACGACATTGCCAGATAAGCGACGACTATTATTTTGCCCAATGTCACATTGACCTCAATGACACTGCGCGTCATCACCACACGTCGCACTGACCTTGCCATATTTATCTAATCTTGCCGTTCGCGAAAATAAAGTTAACAGGATTATTTCCAACAGGTAGGTCGGCTGCCATTATCACGTGTGTTACAATGTGTTACGAAAGACAACACATTGCATTTTCCTCTGTATTATCGATCTCATAATCGATTTTCTTCATCAATCATCGAGAATTGCCGTAAAATGTTTGTTTATGTTTTGTTTGTAGTGAAATAGTGTTTAATTGTTGTGTTCGAAATATTCCGCTTAGAAAATAATAAATGATACTAATAAGTCGTCCGATTCTTTTTTGCGTGGGATTTGACGTGCAGCCATAGCACAGAAATGGTAATAAAAACAATATTTCTAACAATGTTGCTAGTTGTTCAGATGATGCATTGCAACAATACTAGGTATGTGGTTTGATAAATACGACCTTCGTAACACATCGTCATCACCCGGAAATCACTGTTAGCTGTTGACGCGTTGTTACAATTTTCCGAAGCAGGAAGTGATCCTCAGTCAAGGCAAAGTAAAATTGTTCCTATTATCGCAGAGTGCTAATGCTGACCCTGAAACGGTGACCTACTGGTCGCGGTTTCGCGGAGCCTCCCGAAATAGCGCCAAGACGCGGGGCAAAGTTGACGCTTGGGATCTGACTGGGACTGGAGCGAGCTTCAGAGTGCGCTCGACGTGGGCAAGGTGATGGTGATGACTGTGTTTCCGTCAGTAGTTTTATTTCGATGATCACATTCCTATTGACCTTAGACAAATAATGAGATACTGGAACTCGTAGAAATATGCAAATTTGCAAAAAGGAAACAAAATAAAAATCAAAAAAAGTGTGTTTGTTTGGATGGCTGGAAACCCAAAAGTCAAAGGTGAATAATAAAATTATGAGCATATTTTTATCAGTGTCATAATAAGTAATTATGTCTCACGTATTGCTCATATCAAGTGTAATTATTATGCAGTGTTTTTTGTTTGCTAGCCTTAACCTTAGATACAGTTACGAGTGGCAATGATAAATAATTCAAGTAAGAGCGACAGGTTATGGCCCCGTAGCGCGTCTACGAGTCTACGCTGCAGCGCGCAGACACGTGCTTGTTGACCTAGGCCTTGACTGTGGCGTACAATGTTGCATCGACTCACCTAGATCGGGGATGGAGCTGGAAGGTTCCTCGAAGGATGGTGGTTTGAGCACGCGCGGCGGCGGCGGTGGCGGCGGCGGCGGCGGGCGCATGCACTGGATGACGGAGTGCGCGGGCGCCGGCATCAGCACGGGCGCGCGGAACTCCTTGCCGGGCGGCGCCGGCAGCTCCAGCCGCCGCACCGGCAGCAGCTCGGGCTCGTACCCGTTGTCCGAGGGCTCGCGCTTCGGCGACATCTTCGGATAGCACTGCATCGTCCTTACTTAATACTGACAAGTCTTTATCTCAAATGTTCAGTTCATAAAGTCTAAATTTCACACATACTAGAACGAGTATCCATGCACAGGTAAAATTAAAGTCCTTCTCATTGACATTTTTTGTTTGTTTATCAGTGGGGGAATGCGATTGCAATCGGCCGGTGCGACTCGAAACGTGCGTGGAGCGAGCGCCGCGGCGCGAGACTCGTCCGCTCGCGGCGGCCAACTTTCTCTCACTGGCAGGCGGTCGCGGACGGACGAAAGTGAATCTGCAGCGCCCCCGCGCCCCGCGCCCGCGCCCTCATCTCACCCCAGGTGTCCTGGCGTGCAGCCGCCCGCCCTGGCCGCCGCTGCAACGCCCATCCGACATCAACTTTAACCTTAACTGCGACCTTTACGGGTGCACTGCACCCACGACCCACGATCAGTGTCTGAAATTTAGAGAAATTTTATTAATTTTAACTAGACGAAAAAACGAATTATAATAATAATAAAAAAAAGCATAAAATTGGTAAAACCTTTAGTTTAATTTTACTGCTACGACTTTATTTATTTAAGTCGCTACATAGGTCTAAATAAATATTAATATTATTATAGCATTATTACTAACACTTCAATCATTTTTTGTTTGCTATTTATGTACGTAATGAGTACGTACCTGCATTATTTTTATCAAGATTTACTAAATTCTAATATGTATGAAAATAATTATTTGGTTGCAAGTTAATTTCAAAAAAATGCGTTTTTTTCTACCTAATACATTCTCAGGTTCTTGTATTGTTACAATTTAATACGATTAATTTAGTACAGTTTTTACATAAGAGTGACTTTCGAACTTCGTAATCTTCGAAAACAAATAGGTGTCCCATATTTAGTCATAATTTAACTTGTTAAAAAATAGAATGATACTTTTTTAACCTATTCATCACCTCAATTTATATGCTTCCAAAAATTGAGGTATTTTATTATTTAACAGCAACGTTTTGCTATTTCGGAAATACGTTGGCGTTGGAAGAAAATGCCAAAGTAGAATTACCAAAATAGAGTTCCGCATCTAATAGGACACGCTATAATCCTTGCAAACCTAATTTAACTGCATGTGAATTAACTCTGCACCATTTAATAGACAGCAAATTCACAAATTTTAAGCTAAAATTAAATTAACATTGTTTATTAACCGACTTCATCTTTTTCTCTTGTTTATCTTTGGTCGGTAAACACAAAGCACCGGTTATATCAAAAACTAATCTTAAACTTCTTGTAATGAATGCATTTAAAAGATCCCTTCGATAATACCACATTTCATAGCGCACTAAAAAATATATTGGCGGAACTACTTGATAAGAATACTACAATCGTAACATACTATAGTTTTATGTCCTGGCGAAATTAAAACTGGCTTTAGACACGAAGATACGGTTGAACAGACAGAATGGGCCTAACAAAATATACCTATGGAAACTTCTTGATCTCCGACTTCAAAAACCGTTACAAATTGTTGGAAATAGAATATTGAACGAGCACTTACATTTAAATCAAAGGAAAACTTTTCATGACCTTCAAGTTTTCAAAAACAAAGGAAATTCGGTCAGTATTAATATCAGAGACTTAGGTTTATCATTACATGGTATTATCACTTGGTTTCGGAGCCCACGCGACACTGATATTGAAAACGCGATCGATTCCCAATGACCGTCAAAGCACGCTCACTGATAGCACTGATAACCATCAAGATAGCGAGTCTGTATCACGCTGGTATGTGCCTCGGGGGATGTTCGACCTGGTCGTATCACTCCCTGAGATAGCCCACGAAGATCTGATTAACCTATGACGTGTCACTTTTTGAGTGACACTTTCATAGACATTTCTCGTTGAGTACCGGTAGCCAGATTGTATAGACTTGTAACGCAAGTAGGTCTGAAAAGCACAAGATTAGTGAAAAAAAAACATGTCTTAATCTCAAGCAAAATTTTGAGGCTTCGTGACTTTTGGCTTCATCCACCTTAAAGTAGAGTTCGCGATGCAAATTTTCTCCAAATTCGCTTTTTAATCTAACCGTGTCAATATGCCTGATGAATGATACCTACAGAGAATCAACAGGCGCTACCTCAGCTTAATATTTGAGGTTCAAAAGGAGGGTAGACAGGGTTCAGTAGCTTTGGCAAGGGAGTGGGGAGTGCAGCGGGCGGCCGCGGTCACTGCCTCCTAGAGACCTGCGCTCACTTCTATTTTGGAGGCTAGACAATGACCTCTCAAATCACAGAATTCATGAACTCTATTAAATTTTAAAATGTGATTTTGAATGGTCGACGTGCGCTTTATTGTGCTTTGATTGCGCGGGTGACTAGGTACCCAGGAGCAGACAACAACAGGTCTACGAAAATTTGGAGTAACCTTATGCCCTCTGAATGCTAAGAAGCTCTATGTATGCGTAGTGGTACTCTTTGGATTATATTCATAGTCAAAGCATATATCAATTAAGTCACGTAGTGATCAACTCTAAATCATACGATAACTTAATGTTATGATAAAAATTACTTCGCCAATATAAATTAACCTTGAAATTTGAGGAACAATTAAATGATGTGTCATTAACAGTAGATTGACCAAATTATTACATAATTTAGCACATGTGGCCAATGTGCTTTGAATTTGCGTCTTAATTAAAATTTGCTAAGCAGAACAATATGTACCTAATCATTGACTGTAATCAGGCAATTTGTAATACAATTGATAAATTTCCGATACGTAAATTTTAATTTTAAACGTAAAAACGTGACAAATCCTTCAAAATTTTTGAGTACGTGTCCTATCACTAATTGTAAGATAGCATCTATAAAGAGATAGATTTTTTTTCTGTTAGAATGATTAAAAATTTCTCGGAATTTTCTGATTTGCAGTTGAACGTAAAAGTCTTTGGAACATTCATTTTATTAAATGAATAAAAATTGTGTCTCTTTTGAGATTCATTATATGTTCGTGATTATCCTACATTAATAACTAAAGTAGGTTTATTAAACATCTTAACATATACTTACACACACATATATTATATCGTCGTCATTCCAGTTGTTTTGGGAGTGTTGTGCCACTACAGTAGGGAAAGTTCCTTTTCGGAGGTTAATAATCAACTCAATACTTCTAATTCAATCGTATATTGTAACCATCAGATAACTTGCTCTTGTTCCACATCTGTCATTTTAACCAAATATTAACTGAACGCTAAAAAATATGCTGGAACAGGCCACGAAACATAAAATAGTCATGTTTCTTTTCTCTATGTAGTGTTTTGTTTGCTCTACCTGTACCCTACCCTAACTTAACGTATACTTTTTAAATGTTTTTAGACATTTTAAAAGAACCCACTTACTAAAAAAACAAAATTGGGTTTGCATGAACGTTGAGTTTTCACAGACTTCATAAAATCGATAGGTTCATGTCTAGACTCTCGACTTACAAAATATACTTACCAAATTGCAGACTATCAACTCATAGATAATAACATTAATATGATATCCATCAGGTCGTTGACATATACATTAATGTACCGCTTTTGAAAAAGCATACTTAGAATTAAACATAGATTTTTTATTCCTAACAGAACTAAATGGTCTAAATGTTTAGGTAATTAGCTCATGTTTACAAACATACATACATCATAAATCACGCCTGTATTTTCAAATGAGGTAGGTAGAGCATACGAAAGGTTAAATAGTCAAAATTATGACTATTTTAAGTTTCGCAGACACTTACGTTTATGACATGGTGATGATGCTAGTGCTAGACTGTCGCCTTAAGCATACCTAAAACCTATTAATCCTTAGTAGCCTTTTACGACATCAACGGAAGAAATGCAAAGGTATTATTCTAAACCCGACACCACACGGGTAATTACGGGTAGTTAATTAGCTTGTACCATTTTAAAAGGAAGTCCTAAAAATATCGCAAGATTTTAATTTGGTGTATTTTTTTATTAACAGGTAAATTCTTGGTTTGTAATATCTTCGTGGCCTTGTTCGTATATTAATTTCTTATTCTGAGGCTTTGCTGGCATAAACCTACCTCATCAAATTTATCCTTGACCATCTTGTTTCAAATTTCACCGATTCAGCGTGAAAATATCCTACTTCAAAGTGCAGTTGTTGGTCTTCGACGTACTTTAAGACTATAAATAACCCCATAAAAAAGTTTAAAGGTTGTAGGCGGCTCGGGGCTGATCAAAAAGGATATTCACAGCGAAAACGTATATTATTGAAAAATCCGTACCAATATATAAATGTGAAAGTGTGTTTGTTTGTTTGTTTGTTTGTTTGTTTGTCCGTCTTTCACGGCTAAACGGAGCGATGGATTGACGTGATTTTTTAGGTAGAGATAGTTTAGTGCACGGAAAGTGACATAGGCTACTTTTTATCCCGGAAAAATTGATGTTCCCGAGGGAAAACAAAAATATAGTTTTCTTGATAGATCGATATCGATCGATGATAGCTCGATATCAATCGATAACCGATCGATAGATGATAGATCGATGGCGCTGTGTGTCGTTTGAAACGAGAAGTTTTCTTATAGTTGTGCTTTATACCGCAATATAACCGAGTTCCACGCGGGCGAAGCCGCGGGCGGAAAGCTAGTAAGCTTATAAAACACAAACTACATTAGGCGGCTGACTTAGAACGGAAAAATATTTAAAAAGGTAACAGCATCAAGGAAAAACCAAAAGAAAACCATAAATAAAGAACTTATATTAAACCTTCGTGAGCGCGTCAGCTACAAAGGTGTTAAATCGAGGTACCCTAGGTAGGGCCCATTTCTGAAGACCAAAACTAGAGCAGAGCATGCACTACTAGAAAATGTCGCATGCAGTAATTTCATTGTTTGTCAGGTCTTAACAATTTTTTTAAGGGTTGCTATCATAAAAATTAAAAAATGGCGCCAAATTCTCCGTTACAATTACACCATTCAAGTAGCATACGCTGTGAAGTAATATCATTCTTTTCGTAGGAACTGATCAGCCAATCAGCAAGCGCCATCGCTTGGGTACTCGTGTTGTCTATTCTGCCACAGACTACAAAGGAACACATAGAGTAGAGCAGCCAGACGCAGTGCGTAGGTAGTTAGGTACGGCTAGGTCGACTCGGGAGTGAAAGTTGGCAAGGGAGGGCAATGGGCCACGCCGGGGTGCAGACGAGGGTGTCACCGGCGCACGCATGCGCCTGCATGCCCATGCACCGGGGCTGCAATCACACTGAACTGCTAAATTCTAAGTAATGGAACTCGAGAGATGATAAACAGGGATGTGTGTGACGAGAGGTCTCTTGAACAGACTGACGGGTTTTGATTTGTTTCTTTTAGGTGAAATCTATGGTTTTTCTTTACTTAGTGCGAATGAAATCGAAGAATAGTATTTAGTTTAATATTTTACTGATTCAATGTTAGGAGTGTATTAAATGACACATCTCCAAATTAGGTTAAGGTATGTTGTAGCTGACATAACAGTTTCGCAACCCGTCACTGTTATACCTCTTTTATAAAATATTTTACCGGGGTTTTAGATGCATACCCGACCACTGGTTAAAATATTTACGGTCTGTTGCCGGCCACCCTGTACACTTAAATTAAAACCTGTAATATGAGCTAAAAGAGACTACTAAACGTGAAATACATAGGGTATGGTTTTGTCTATGAAATGTTTCATGTGATCTGCCAACCCCATTCGGAAAAACGGACATAACATATGCATGTATCATACGTATGTAATTTTTCTATCGACAATCTGAGACATATGCTCAAAGGTACAATAGTACGAAATCTCATTTTTCGTTTTCTTTTAGTTATTTTTTCGTGCCACAAGGAAAGCAAATGAGTCAGTGAATTAACTGATACCGCTCTGTTTTCAGAACAGGACATGATAGCGGAAAACCTGCGTCCAAACGCGTTGCTTAGGCCCTTAGATAAGTGCTACATAATACCTATTGAAGATCTGGTCTCGACAACTTATAGATTTTGTTTTTTTTTTACTTTTTTTTAACAAATTGTCATAGAAGTATTAATTTCTGCCAAATTTCTTGCGGCGCATTCTCCTTGGGAAGCGCTGGTAGACTCCGAAATGACGTGTAAAGGTGCTCTTAGGAGCCTTTTGCGTAATAAAGTTTTTAACTTATATATATTTTTTTATTTACATTGAATTTAGAATAGTAATAAAATACAGAGAACATAAAAAAAACAGTCGGAACAGTATGTATTTATCACGACTATTAATCTATGACTAAAATTTTATTTGTCAAAAACCGGAAATCAAATCACATTACAAAATAATTAAAGAGAAGTCAATATGTCTTAGATAAAACTAAGTAATAAGTACTATTTTTTTGTGTTTTATGTGAAATTGTGACTCATCATGTCATTCAATTGTAATAAGTATTCATACATACATACATACATAACCGTCACGCCTTATTCCCTGCGGGGTAGGCAGAGACAACAGAGCGCCATTCGCATCTATTCTGACATACTTCTCTCGCTTAAATATTTATATATTTGAATTATTCTACACTAATGTAAAATATGAAAAATAAAGATTTCAAAAAAAGTTTGTCTATTATGACACTGCCATAAAACTTTAAACTTGTCACAAATTAGACGAGTCAAATGCATTCGGTGTAAATGCACCCGCGGCAGACGGCCGGCGGCGCTATCCCGCGATCAATATGCAGCGGCGGCGAATCCTCGCCCTAACCCAGAGCCGCAGACGTTCCTTCAAAGGATTTGCATTCGAATCGGTTACAAGCACCTACCGCACCACGGGGCGAGTGGGGACAACACTAACATCCAAACCTTCATGAAAAATTAGTTTTACATTTTAATATAGGTACGGATATGTTTCCAAATGACGTAGGCTGAGCACACAAAATGTGACATAGATAAAAAAAACATGTGGGTATTTCGTCTCTTGTGGCCACTTGTACTCGTAGCATAATTTTAGGTTTAAAAACAAATGAAAACAGTTTACAATGTATGCAAAATTAATTTTATTGATAAGGTAATATGCTAATCGTTTGCTTTTATTAAAATTAGGAAGCAGGTAAAATTTTTAGGTTTAAAGCTGAACACAGCAAAGCGAGTGGAGTAAAATGTTGCATCGACACTTTGGATTATGAATTAAGAGCAAACTACTTATCTAAATACAGCTTGTGAAAATTAATTTTAATTCGACTCTACTTTTAATTTTCGATTTTTCATTATAATAAACTTATCAGAACATAAGTAAGTTTTGTACATTGTAATGTACAAAAAAATCATGACCATTTGACGATTGGAATTATAACATCCTGTGAAATTTAGGCCGGGACTTTAAATTTAAGAACATTCAAAATGAAACAAAAGCCTGTAGATTAAATAAACGAAACAAAACCACGTTTGTAATGATATCTTTTCACTCTAAATTGTAACATCACCAAACGATCTGTCTAGGTGGTAATCCAAGGTACTTTGTAGTACTAAACACAACTGGAAATATATTTGTTTGTCTCGGACTGCATATGGTAGTCTTTCATTTAACATCATTTTACTAGCGACTACTGTTTGTAAATTGTGCTAAACGCTTGTTAAACAAAAACCTTTTGGTAAATATTGTCCATAAGGTACTAAAAGTAAAAACCCCATCTAAATCCGTTCAGTGCGTGTGTGTGTGTGTGTGCGTTTTATCTGTCTGTGACACAGTAGCTCTAAAAGAGATGGACCAGTTTCATATCATTCTAAAGTCAGATTTCTTGCAGTAATCCTTAGCTAGGTTTGTTCGAAAAGTGAAAAAATATTTTTAAGATATTAAAATTAAGCTGGTTAGATTATGTTGGTAATGTTACTGAAGGCAGAGGTGATACCATCAATGATATGCCCTTCTTTAAATGTATATGAAACCTTTTATTTCTTGTATATTTTCATTGTAACAGATAAGCCAAAGTCAAAAACTTTAACATACTTCAAAATGTGTTGTAATTCCCAAAACCATCACAATTTTAAATAACAATGTGTACCTATAGTCCCTGTAACACAAAAACGTTGAGTTTTTTGACACAATGCTTTTATTTTAGGTGGGCGATGCCACCCCTCGCCGGGTTACAGTCCTCAGAACTGCAGCAGTGGAATGCCCTTGCAAGGGTAACCCAATGTCAGCCTTCAGGTGCCAGCCGTCGCCCTCGCCCACCCCTTGCCTCGCGCCTCACCCCCACGGCTCATAATACATGAAAATGAGAATTACAACTGAGTAAATAAACAAATGCGCATCGTGTTTATTTGTGGACGAATGAGAGCCACTGTGTGCGCACAAGCCTATTCCTGCGATCATTGTTGTTGTATAATAATAGATGGATTGGGTGAAGTTATTACTTATACATATTTTAATGGCGATTGACTTAAAAATATTTATATCATTCTGTTTAGTCTGGTTATTCGATTATGGGAAAATATGGGATACGTATTTTTAGGCTAGTAAATTAAAAAAAATGAGATGTAGATCGTCAAACTTCCGGATTGGGGCTTGTGACGTCAGTCTTAGATAAATAATGAACCCAAGAAAATGTCTCTTAAAACGAAAGAAAAATAATATTTTTATATATCGTCTTGTCTATTTACGTTTTCAATTGTTATCAGTGTTGATTATTGTAGTTAAAACTTTAAAGATAATTTTAATCCTGCAATCCCAATTTGTCAATTTTAGCATAAACAATATTACGCTTCTGATTTTGCTTTTAGATGGTTACTGAAATTTTAATAGTCACGGTTTCGATTATGTAATGTTCCGTGTGCTCCGCCTACCCTATTTTGGGAATCCAGGCATGATGTTTATTTAAAAATAAAATAATCAACCAATTCTGGGAAATGGATCAAAAACTTGGACAAATACCAAGATAGAGTGCCCCAGACGTTAAAATAATCCCCTGTTGAGTTGTTCGAACTTCAACTAATTAAGGATTAACCTGTATTCAAAAATCACTCAAATTTTCTGTGGTAGGTATTGTACAAAAATATTTATTTACTTATTTATTATTTTACCGTTTATACCGTTTACTTTTAATGATGCGGATAGACAGATATACTCCATTATGTTCTGGCATTATCATTTTTTGCAAGATTCTTTAAACTTAACAACCACATTATTATCTTTAAACTTGAACCTTAAAAACCATAAACAATAAACGTCCTAACATTTCACGTAAAAGTTGAGTCATATATTAGGCTAGTCTGTGGTAAGAGGAGTATCGTCAGAATATAGTTGGCTACCATGGACGCTAAAGTTTTATTTATTAATCGAGTTCCTTATCCTCATCATAAATGCAGTAATCATACAACACAAAAGTCGCGCAACATAATTCCATATTCCGGATCAAGTGGCTCAGTTGGTCGTCTTTCTTAATACAGCGGCTTGATAAAAACAAAGTTAATTTAATTGGAAGAAATGTTCGGGTATCAGGGGGGAGCGGGGGCCGGGGGTGGGGGTATTTAGCACGCGCCGTCGAGGCCAAAGTCTTCGCTGTCGTTGACTCGGCCCGAGGACGCGAGCCTCAAGGTCAGAGGGCTCCCTATTCCCTTTCAGGGAAAATAAGCCAGCTTCGGAAACTTCCCGGTACAATACCGGCCGGTAGGCTTGCTTGCGGTTGCTTGGTTACGGATGTTTTTGGTCCGTTGCACTCGTAACTAACACTTATTTAGTTTAGTATTAGGACATCAGGTATAAGTAAGACCAGGTAAACACCATAACGCGAAAAACACAACCTGAACAACTGAACCTTAGTCCTTGTGAAGCAATTCATTTCGGGAGTAGTGATTATCATTGTATTGATTGATCAAAATTTTCCGAGCGAATTGTGTTTTGTGTTTATCCGCAACATGTGCTTCGCCATCAATACTCGTGTTGCTATAATGTAACATGCGAATTATCAGCTTCGTATTATGTTAACAAGAACTTTACTTTCAATACTTTATTGCGTGGAAGCAAAATTTGAATGGTGGAACCCGATCAAGTACACAGTATGTACCTACACCAACTGAGTTAGACATTAAAGTAAATGAAAAACGATATAAATATGTGTCTTAACCTATTTATTGGCAATTAACGCTAAATGTACACATCCATATTATTATTGTCATGTTAACGGCCGTAAAACTTTTAGATAACCGAAGTAACCCAATAAATCCACCGCGTAAGTACGTGGCTGGGCGTGTTTCAGTGAACTCGAGGAATAACTGCTAACTTGTCCTAAATTTGACTTTAAGGGAAGTCTTGGCATCGACTGCGGTGCTAGTCCTTGGCAATGTCACAAATAAAGTAACCTTGGGCTTTGACCCCACGGCCTCTACTTACATAACACTTACGCTATTATACTTAAATACAGCCCCCATTTTCACTTGACTATGTTACGTGACTTGGAGCCGTTGAGTACTTTTTGAAAGGTTTAACAGGCTTTTAAAATATTTGCAGGGGTCAGTTACTTGTGTGTACTGGTATAATCCATTAGAGGCTAAGGCTTACCTTTGCACTAAGTTCATCTAAGGTACATTTCAGTGGGCTTTTAAATGGAGAAAGTCTAAGTAACAGAGCTCTTTAGGTACCTGCTGGTTTACGTCGTCTGAGCTTTTTAGTAAACTACCAAACCTTTTTAACAATTCGCCATTAAGCAGTCAAATTAATTTACCCTTACTGGATAATTTACCTGAAATTTATCCGCTAAAAATCGATGTCCATGACAAATGGATAGGTAATCTAAACATTAACTAGATATAGTTCCCGGCAAGTTAGATGGCACGATTTTAGAAAGAAAGACAGAAGATTCGTGCATCGCTTTTACCTGGATAAAGCGCTTCGCGAACATCTTTCTCTCTCTCTACTATCGTGCCATCTAAATTGCCGTTATCCGTACATATGTATATTGATAATAAATTTATTTAAGTTTATATAACTCAATCGAAATGTCGTTTACAATTTATAATAAGCGTAATGATGTCTATTTAATCAAGTCGTTAACCGTCAGAAAGAACGGAACGCACTAGTTACTGTACTCCTGCGCATATGATTTACGATATATTAAGAGGAAATGGAGCGGTCACATTTTCTATGGAAACGTAGTCCCCTGATTCCTCGCTGGCTATTACCCGTAGAACAATGATTTTTTACATCAACAATCTAATGATATATTAGCATGTTCCTATGTTTTCCTTTTTTTCTTTATTGAATTTTTAAAAGAGATATTAACCTTCAAAAACATGAAAAATTGGTAAGTTTTTTCCGTTGTGTTCAAACCTCTAAAAACCAATTTTAACACAATTATTACAAAATATAAGAACATAAGAACACAGTTATGACATTTTTTAAACATTTAATGAAAAAACATATTTAATCGGTTAAGTTTTGGAGAAGAAATCAGGGGACTACGAAACGTTGTTTTTGAATAATTTTCATAGGTATTTTCGGTCCGAGCTGTAGTTGTTCTTATCGCACTCGACGTCGTCTGGGCAGGTCACGGCGCGACAGCAATAGATTTAGCAAATACCTATTTTTCAATTCCCTCGACTGGCATATTTCCTCTTAAAGGGTGTTGTTTATTGTGACCGGCACAATGAGACCCTACGAGCACGAAGGTCTTTACTCCGAAGGTTCAAGGCTTCGACTTGCGGCCGTAACTTACTTGCAATTGTTATCTATCGGGCACAATATTCGCGATGACTTCGTAGAACCATTTAGCGCTTTGTGCCTACTTTGTAAAGCTACACAAGAAATGGCATGTTCCGAAACATGACTACGCTTTTGGTATTTAGTCAAATATCCAAAAAGTCCAAAAACACATATGGCCAAATGTTGCGACACGATTAAAGAAAGAATTATAGAAATCTAATTTTAAGCAGCTACAGTATTTTGCACCTTGTATGCTTTTATCTGAATGTTTTAAATTTTTCATTACGTAGCTGTTCTTTATTGTTTTATGTTAACTTTATATTCCTTAAAAACTTATGTAAATATAAAAATAAACAAATTTTAATGGTGGTTTAAAACAAAAATCAGCGTACTGTCTAAATGGATATTTATATTTTTAACAATTGCACCCTGACCAACAACTGCATTTTATTGTTCGATATTTTTATGAAAAATCTAGGAAAAAGTATATAAACACCACGCCATTATCCCCAAAAGGGGTAGACTGAGCCTTGTCTGAACTATACAGAACCATGACTATTTCACGTTTCTTAGCAACTTTTATCAAAATTTTAGGTTTAAATTTAATTAAATGGTGGTAGAGAAGAAAAACTGTTAGGGTACTTATATGATTCAGATTACATTTAGGCAAAACTATTGCAAAAAGCCGCCCAAGTTATTCGATTAGCTAAATTTGCTATTTAACCTATTCAATTAACCGTTCAAAACTTGTTTACCATCTTATTTCAGGTCAATAGCGTTAGCTTTCTAGAATGTGGCTGGGGGCTGCAGAGGTCTGGTGCCCCCTCGCGTCTAGGGTGGGAGGGTTACGGTGCATCGTACGAAAGGGCAACTGCAGATAGCGCAGGGGCCCAGACAGTCAACGTCCCGATGCACTCCCGTCCCGCCCCTCGCCCCAGGAACCCGTATCCGAACCATCGCTCCACAGTTTTTACACCGCTCCCGAGTCCCGGCCGTTCCATTCTCTCGTTCATTCGTTAAACTAATGAAAACGATTACCCAGTCGCATACTTGAGACAATAAGCCGGTCAGTTAATGCCCCTTCGTCTGTTTTTTGCCATTGATTCAGTGTAATTGAGACGATGATTAAGGAATATAAAAGTTCGGGTTGCGCTGTATCCTCAGTACCTACGGTACCAGGCCTCGAAGTAGATTATCTTGGACGTTTGTCTAGAAAAGTAGAGGCGGCGAAATAAATTAGACCGTTCACTGTTGACGAAAGATAGAGAGCTCTTTGGTTACCTCAACAATGTAACCAAAATTCACTATTTTTTACGGAATGGATCTATTACTTTTACTTTAAGGTTTGCCTGTGAGAAATCGCTTCATAGCAATAAGGCCACCTACTGTCTTCATGCCCTTTAAATTGTGGAATCCAAGTTGTATTCTTTTTTTTGATGTTCGAAAAAAAGCATGATACTTTCGTTTGTCTGGTAGTCTCTTTGTCTTGATTGAAAATTTCTAGTAGGTACCTAATCAATAATAATCCATTGCGCTTATGTAGGGGTATCTTTAAAAAGCAATTAAAATGACAAAATCTAAAAATATCTTATTTTGTATTTTGTTTAATTAGTCAACATAAATGAACTGCTGCATACTAAGTATTGATTTGAAACTTGACCGACAAATGTGAATGGCATGGATATATTTCAATTTCAGATACATTTTATTTTCAATAATGTTAGAGATATTAACTGAAGGCATTTAACCACAGCTCTGGCAGACAATATTTGTAGACGTTCAGTTTGCCTTTGCGGCGGTCAACAACAGAGAACTACGAATTCATATTAATCAGCCAAGTGCGATATCATGTAGTCAAATAGGGACTGAAAATGAATAGAACATTCGACCATTCGCAAACTGAAACAAATGTCATAGTCAACAATTAATTAAATTAATTAATTAAATGTTTTTCTTTTCTTCTTTCACTCATCCATCTCTGAGCGTGGCTGTAAATTACTCTTTATTAAACGCCCCTTTGATCTCACTTAGCCAATTATAAAACGTCAATTATTTTATAAATAAGTATAAACTTTCCCCAACTCAACTTTGTCACATGTCACCCAGTGCATCCATCACTGGGATTCAATCGGTAATTAAGAAATTGACATTTTAACCAGGTATGAAAAAGACAGCATGTTTTTTAAACGTTCTGGTACCTAATTAATCCCTCAACGTAAGCAAAACACGAAGAGAGATAAAATATTTACATTTATTCAGATAATAAAAAAAAAGAAAAATATATCCTACCTGAAAACTAAATCCTAGCTGGCAGCGTTTCCTAGCTGAATTGCAACGCTTAAGCGTTGAGCGAGGAAGTTGCCACCTCTTCGGTCCCCAGTTGTATCTACCAGACGCTTGGGCCAATCGGCTTGGCAATCTCTTTTACAAAGTTGAGGGCGCTGGTACCCACGGGCCTAAGGTCTCAACTCCGAATGGTATTAAAAGGTATTCAAGGCAGAGACCTTTGTATTTACCACCACGAAAAAAACGAAACAATGAACAACAAGACCTACAACAGCTAGCACGTCGACACGCGTGTCGAGTCGCGCGCGAGATGGGCTAAATATGTCAATGTCTAATTTGAATGTCGGAAAATAGCAGATATTTATCTCGCTGGTGACTCAAATCTAGGCTGTGCTAAGCTGGCTGAGAAATTTTATACTCCACAATTCGGTAATGTTCATTATTCTTGATCATGCACATTACCGAATGGTGGACTATAAAACCGTTGTAGAGGTTTCCCATGTCAACATTTATACGATCTGCGCCTATGAAGTCGCAAGCGAAAGCTAGTAAATCTGATGGTCTTGCACAGCTACTAATTAGCTTGTCGTTGCGTCAAACCGCAGAGATTGCTAGTGTAGTCTACATGATTATGATAAAATGATAAATGTGTGTAAACGTGCGTGTACCTTACTGTATGCTTAGCTACGCGAGAATTTAAAATTAACATAAACAAATCACACATTCAATTTTAAAATCACTACACTATTTCCTAAGCAATTAATTTGTTTTGTCTAAAACAATAAAAACATACATTTTTAATATTTTTATCAATACAAAAAGGAGTTGTAGACTCTTTTGCGGACATGACACAACTGTGTAGTTGAATAAATTTTAGTTTTTACTTTAAAGGTATGACGAGTTATTGTGCCTCATAAACAAATTTCATTTCTGCTTAAACTAAGTACCTATGTTGCTGTAGGAATCGAGACCCTAGTAACATGGGGTTCTTGCGCAACATTTTTTTGACGAATTAAAAGCGCCTGATAGACGCAACTAGCAACAAACGCTCTGGCAGCTTTTTCTCCCAAAGAATTAGCATAATTCAAAGGGGGAACGCTGCTTATCTTTTAAGCACTATGCCACGAGGCATTTTTTAGATTTAGTTGAAGGTAATTTAAATAACATCTCGTCACTTCTGCGGATATCGTAAGAGGTTGAGTTAAGTGACAGGCTAGCAATCTACAATTAAGTATTCTACCTTTTAACTTAAATCCTAAAATCCTAGTATAAGTGTTGAGCTGTGTTTGCCCTATTTCCGGGTAGTTCCCATTATCTAACCTATCCCACCTAAATTTATATAGAAGTTTAGGTGGGATAGGTTGGAAAATGGGAACTACCCCTATTTCCTCAATGCCTCACGTTTTACATTGAAGACAGACGTCAACAACAATTGTTGATTGGCCATTCTTAGACCTGATCACAATATTACATACTAGCTTTCCGCCCGCGACTTCGTTCGCGTAAATTTCGGATTTTGGGGTCGTAGGTTTCTGAACCTATCCATAACAAACAAACAAAGTTTTCCTCTTCATAATATTAGTGTAGATGTAGATATCTAAACCCAAATATTTTACGGAATCCTCTTTTTTTCAAAATAAAATTTAGCCTATGTTACTCGTGGATAATGTGGCTTTCGAATGGTGCAAGAATTTTTGAAAACGGTCCAGTAGTTTCTGAGCCTATTCATTACAACCAAACAAACAAACATACAAACAAACAAAGTTTTCCTCTTTATAATATTATATTATATATATTACATACAAAGAACATATATAAATATGTGTGTTATTTTACTTACACTTACAAGCCCTCGTAACATATTGGTTACCGTCCTTGTCAGATAGAACGCCTTTATAAAAGGGAACCTTGGATGAGGCCTTGAATCATGTGCGTATATTGTTTACGCTATGGGTGTATTCAATTTGTAATAAAGATTATTGCTTTACCCTTCCATTTAGGCATAATAGATCTAACAAATTAGGCCAGTTTCATGGACATCAAATGGTTCGACTGGACATAAATAAAACTAAATATTTGAAAGTAAAAGTACAATAAAAAGTAACCAAGGATGCTACGAAAAAAATATGTAAATTATTAGTATTATTACATCCTCTACTTACCTACTACAATAGTTCCACCCTAATACATTACATAATGGTAGTGGAAATGGTTGTTCTCTCGTCACATGTCCACCTCATGGCCAGTCAAGACTATTCCGTGGACGGCAGCTTTCTGCATCATTGCGTGAATTTCCCGCACTTTGGGCTGTATATTCCAAGCACTCCATGAAAAAGAAATTATTTCTACGCAATTCTATTTTAATAATAGAATCAAATAGTAGCCATGTCACAGCCGAACCACAAAACAGAAACGTACAGAAGTCAGTGTACACTTGTGTACACTTATGTGCTTCGTTTTCATGCCCACGCTCGGCAGTCGCCCACATAAAACTATCCAGGGTAGCGGAACTTGTGTCTAATACTGTGTCGGTTTAGGTACTTAAATTAAAGTAAACAAACTTTATTTCAGATTTGACAGGTTAAGAACTTTTTTTTTCACTACATAACTTGTTTCGGAAGGAACCTGTAAAAAATATTTTGTTGGTGCCTAAATTTATCTACCTAATACCAGAAATAATCGGAATTAGAAAACTAACGTTCATCAGATCAATAAATATTACGAAGATTCCTTTGCGAAACTATTTGAACATCCGAAAAAAGTTTAGGTGGTAAAAAAAAACGTTCTTAACCTGTCAAATCTGACATAAAGTTTGTTTACTTTAAGTTAAGTACCTAAACCGACATATAGAGTATAGTGGTGTGATTTATTATTCACTAGCTTAAATTTCCGCCCGTGGCTTCGCCCGCGTGGAATTCGGTTATATTGCGGTATAAAGCGAACATCCCCTCGGGAACATCAATTTTTCCGGGATTAAAAGTACCCTATTATTTAAACCGGACTTCTATCTTTACGTCTGCAAAATTTCAAACCAATCGGTTCAGTAGTTACGGCGTGAAAGCGGAACAAACAAACAAACTCAATTTCTGATTTACAATATTAGTAAGGATAAGGATAGTAAGTAAATATAAGTAAATTAATTTTACTTTAATGTATTTGTTACTTAAATTACGACATTACATATCTTGCGACGATTTCGACATTAAAGTGTAATAAATTCCTAATCTCGAGTACAATTTTTTTCCAATAGGTAATCTTCTTCTCTGTCGTTTCACTCTTGGCAGAGTGGTCGTGGTCACGTAGAGACGTCAACACCAGTGGAGGCGGAAACAGCTCTCCGCACGATCACAGCTCTCTCCCTGTTGGCGGACTGTCTAGCGCAATTTGACACACATGTCCACAAGGCGGATTTCACTTGATCAGTCCAGCGCATAGGTGATCTGCCACGCGATCTAGTGCCCTCCACCTTTCCCTGCACCACCAGTCGTTCGATAGAGGTATTATCTCGTCTAGAGACGTGACCAAAGTATTGCAGTATGCGTGACCGTACTATGGCCGATAGACGCTGCTCGATATCCAACTCTTGAAGTATTGAAGCATTGGTGCGAAACTCTGTCCATGATATTAATTAAGTAGGTAATCACTTGTTACAATTTAGTTACAATTGAAAACTTTGCAGAGACGTTCTCATCGCGCGTCTTTGGCGGACGGCAACCGCGCTCGGAATTGTCCCAGCCGTTCCGAGATGTGCCTGTGAGCGTTGCTCGCTCACTTTGTATGGAGATTGCCTTCTGAGCGTCTAGTGTGTTCATTTCGATGGTGCAGTCGTTAACGAATTCGTTTGCGAGTTATCGCAAAATTGTATGGAAACCGAGACAGCGCCGCCAGCGGTACGTTTGCACAACTGCCACGGTCGACAAGTCTCCATACATTCCGCGACAACTCGCAAACGAATTCGTTAACGACTGCACCATCGAATTGAACACACTTGAGGTACTGTAGCTATTCGTTTTGTGGCCGAGCCTTAACGCGTGGGCTCTCTCTCGTGACACGGCGCGGTCACGACTTTGCGGCCTTGACTCCAGGCTCCACGAGCTCAGTTGCCACATGAACAGCTCCTCCCTAATAAATAACCTGTCAACAGGATAATTTACTCGCTTATATATTTACATGATAGGCTTCCTCGAGGAACGTGCTGATATTTATTTAACAGCGAAATCATTTGGGTCCATTAATTAGAAATCTGTTTAACTTATCGACTCTAATGAATAGTACCGCGAAATAATTTATCTTCCATGAAATTTAACAGTTAGGACGTCTTTGCGATTTGGGACAAAATCATTCTTATTATATTTAATCCTTTTTAAGAGTCTTATTTTGTGTGTCGTCATTTTGACCAAAATATCAAAACGTTTTTTTTACGTAGGTATATCTGGAAAATTATTGTGCACACATTGCCTATAATTAAAAGCACTCTTTAATTTCAGAGAGTAATAGAGAGTACAGTGGGTTACAGGTGTACCTAAATAGTTACGTACCACCTGTTACCCACCCGTGTGTAAGTAAAACTGTAAAACTAAACTTTTCCTCCCTTGAAGAGGACTCCCGCGGTTACTATTTAATTTAGGCATTTGTCCTAAAGGATACGCGCTTACCAGAGACTATGGACATGGCAAAGCCCGGATGGAAAAACCAGGAACCAGATCGACTTTATCCTCAGCAACAAGAAATACATCTTCAAGGACGTAGACGTCATCAATAGAGTCGATGCGAGTAGTGATCACCGAATACTGCGAGGCCAACTAGTTTTTGACTTGAAACTGGAGCGGAGACGGATGGTTGACACTGCGCGATCAGCAAGTGACTGTCATTATATCGCTGCCCAAAGAGAGTATTTTGAGGAGAAATTGGCAGAGAAACTACATGCAACAGAGTCATGGGATGCAGATGCGATTAACAATCAACTGGTGGACTCCATAAATGAGATCGTAAAACAGATAAGACCAAAGTCAAAACCAAATTCTAATCCGCTGTCGCAGGAGATTAAACTGCTAACTGATGAGCGTAGGAAAATAAAGGAAACGACAGATCAAAAAGACCTTCCTAAAATTAACAAACGTATCAGACACCTTATACGGCAGCAATTGCGACAGAGGAAGAACAAACTTATTTTGGAAACGATCGAAAAGCATAAAGGGCCGAAAGTTTTCAGAAAGCAGTTGAAACGGGGCAGCCAGCAAATCCATAAGTTGTGTACAGAGGATAACTTGGTTACAACTAACCGTGAAGACGTATTGAAGGTTGTGGAAAAATACTACTCCAATTTATACAGTTCCCGTACACCGGAGCCGGATTCGCGGGAAGAATGGCGTGCATTGGAAGAGACCTACACTCAGCATTGGGTGGTGAAAGGTTGAAGAAGAAGAAGAAGAAGAAGATACGCGCTTGTAATAAAACCATTGACGAGCAAGTGTGATGAAAAAAAAAATACATGTACATTTTATTCCTTCATCATCATCATCATTATCAGCCGACAGACGTCCACTGCTGGACATAGGCCTCCCCCAGGGATCTCCACAATAACCGGTCCTGCGCTGCCCACATCCAGCGGCTTCCCGCGACTTGCACCAATTCATCGGTCCACCTTGCGGAGGCCTACCCACGTTGCGCCTGCCATTTTATTCCTTGGATGTCGTAAATGTGTGAATTGTGTGAGTAGGTAAGAAATATAAAATATTTTTCTTCCAATGGAGGGTGACTTCGAAGCGACCGTCTTCGAGCCTCCAAAATATTGACGAGCAAATGAGAACACGTGGTTATATAAATAGTTAATAAGTATAATATTAATAAGAAAGCATAAATTAATAAATTTTAACAAACAACAAGCGTCCTCTACTCGCCTGACAGCGAAACTGCCAGAGCTTGACAACTGCGCTCCCTGGTGACGGATTTAAATTAAGAACTAACTAATAACTAAAGAGGAAGGAGTACCAGTCGCCAACATAGTCATTCATAGTTTTGTATATCCAACGTTTCGTGTACCCCGGGTATTCTATTTGGGAATCCAGGCGTGATGTTTATGACAGTCCAAGGGCTCATACTCTTCGACCTCCTGTCTCCTACAAGCGACCCCAAGCTTAAAAACACTGCACTGGTGAAGGGCACATAAAGGTCCTCTCAACTCCCCCAGCGTCTACATTACTTGAATATACTCGTAAGTAACCTATTTTCATACTTCAAATGTTCTAATGCCATTGGTTTAAGTATATTAAGCAAGGGCATAAACGATTTCTATAAAAAAAAGCTTCGTAAAATAAGTATAATTTTAAAAATGTGCACCCAGGTTTTGATTTGCGGTATTTGCATTTTTTTATTTTTTTATTATTATACACATACATACATAGATACATACATATTCTCACGCCTTTATTCCCATGAGGGGTAGGCAGAGCACATGAATTCAAAAATCCAGTGCCACGTTTAGCAAATTCAGGGTAACCAGATGGTTAAACGTGAAATTGCAGTGACAGGTTGCTAGCCCATCGCCTACAATACACTAACCCTTTCCCAGAGTCGACTCTTACGACACCCACGGGAGGAAAGGGGGAGGTGCTATTCTAACCCGGCACCACACGGGAGACACTTAAAGCATGCCTAAACCTATTTTCTTAGTCGCCTCTTACAACATCCACGGAAGAACTGGAGAGGTGTTGTTCTATACCGACACCACACGGGTTTAATCATTATCATTGATGCGAAATAGTCTGTTATCGGGTACATGAAACAACAAATAAGTAACTATTATCATAGTTTTTTTTATTTAAACCGGAATTTTGTCGTTTCTAGGTACTCAACTCTAAAAAAAAGCTTGGTTTCTATGGTGAAAAAAAAACAAGACTGGAACATTGAGATTGTCCTTGGTCTGATTTAGGTGCTCTGATTTATTTAAGGAACAGGATAACTCAACAACGGTTTTTTTAGATTTCAAGCATGAAACTGAAGAACCGTACAAGAGGGATGAATTGTGGACGAAACGACGTAATTATGTCAGAATGGAAGCGTATGGCGCTCTGCTGATTTCCCCTATCCTATACTATACGGAGTGTTAGTAGCATGGCAATATTCCAAACATTACTCTTTATTACGTACACATTATTTATCCACAAATCAAAATATGAGTTATGAACAGGTGACAGCAGCAGCTCGAAGCCGTTACCTAACTCCGTAACTAGGTAACCCCGAATTGTTCTCGATTCCGCAGCCCCCGCGGCGCGGGAAAATAGGCGCGCACAGATAGAACATTTTCTTTTCAGTAGCAACGCCTACGCGTAGCGGTGAAGGTAAATCGATCCACTGGCAACCCTGAAATACAGGGCCTGGTCGACGACCTCAGAGGAAATCTTCCAGGGACCTGACCTTGACCTTTCTACGCGCACGCGCTGTGCCTCTTACCCAGTACCCTGACCCTGTTACGAAATGATCCGCTTATATACTACGGTATTATGTAGCAGTAGGGTCGCAAGGCTTAAATAGGAAAATTTTGTAGGCCAATTTTTTTTTAAATATTTTTTGGCTCTATAAAATTCGGTTGCCCAAAAATTTACAGATACTGTGCAGTTTCCCGCTGATACAATAAAATAGACTGCAGTTGCAATACATTCAGGATTGGAAACATTCCTGGCTTCAGGCTTCGTAGACATACTCGGTGACACATATATTTTGTAATCTGTGTCGAGGGTAAAATCAGAGAAATTCGAAAATTACAATAAAGTAGGTAACTATAAGTATCTAAATTTTTCTTTCTTTCGATTGGTTTTAATATGTATACTTATACATATACAAACACACCACAAATCATCCATTTTCAAGTATAACAAAAACGCTCCCTGTTCCCCATATATGGTGTCGGTTTTAGTAGTAGTAGTATGTAGTTTATTTATTCCAAATAACAATATTCGAACCACTTTCTTTTGCGGATGTCGTAAGAGGCGATTAAAAAAATACATAAGTAGATTAAGATATCCTCTAGGCGACAGCAACTTATCACTATTATTTAGACCTAAATGTGCTATACTAGAGACCTTTAGGTACTTAAAAGATGATAAACAATCTTGACGTGTCTTTTTATTTAAATGTACACTTTATAAATCAAAATCTTTACATTTTACAAATTAGGTATAAAAAAATCATTTACTTTCATAATTGAATTGTATAGTGTAACGATTTTCATATTTAGACTGTGTATTTCAATAAAAAGACATGTCAAGATTGTTTACCATCTTTTAAGTACCTAAAGGTCTAAAGTATAGAAATGGCCATAAAACGTGAAAATCGTGAAATGTAACATTTCATGTGTTCTTCCGAGACTAATCTTTAGGCCGGCCACATACATTCGGAATTTTTGCGTTCGGAATCCCGAATCGGACTTTCCGAACGCAGTCAATCCATACAAAATCAATGGACCGCCACACACATTCGGAAAAATTCCGTTCGGAATTCCGGAACGAATGTGTGTGGCGATCCATAGATTCTGTATGGATTGACTGCGTTCGATTTTCCGATTCGGGATTCCGAACGGAAAAATTCCGAATGTATGTGGCCGGCCTTACTCTCATTTGTTGGAATGCACCTTTAGTCATCATCATCACACCCGTATTCCCAAATGGGAATGCTCCCTAAATCATAGAATCGCTCCTCCGTCCACAAAAATAAACAACTGACAGTCAACCTACGGGACTGCTCCCGAGCGAAATACACGTGTCGCGATTTACTGCCTACGCCAAGTTCGTTAACACCGGCTAGTTATTATTACCGTGTTCTGTTAGCTGTTGAGAGGCTAAAGTTACTTGCTTGATGTGCCTACATCCTATACCTTTAAACGAGCAATTCTTGTATATATATTTATTTCTATATACCAGCTATTTCGGAAACGGCTCTAACGATTTTCATGAATTTTTTTATATAGACAAGGATTAGAGTTTTAAGTTTAACTACATAAGTGGTTTTCCCGGAAAAACGCGATTTTCCGAGATATAAAATAAAAACCGGGATATGATTTCTTACTTACTGAATAATCCGAGCAAAGCTCGGTCGCACAGCTAGTGAATATTATGTAAAGTAAATTTTACAAGTTAATAAAAGATATGGTAAGGCTGTATGAAAGATTTGCGAATTTGCCACTAGATTTTTTTGGCTAAAGAATCACACTTCGTGATTCAGGTAGGTCCAAATAGGGTAGGCAGAGCACAGAAACGCTACACAGAGAAATCAATGACCACAATTTGTCGTCTTTATGTACGCTTTGATTATTATGTTTCTTTGTTATTGAACATAGCTACATGAAAAAAAAAGAAAACGATCGAATACAGCATGCTCCACTTTTTTCGATGTTGGCTTAAATGATAAAAGCTCGAGTCATCTGACGAGAAGCTTTAGGAGTTTAGGCTAATCTCTAAAAGTCCAAACTACGGCCCGCAGGCTAAATTCGGCCCTTGATAGCTTAGGGTTATCCCAAAATACGATTAGCCAAGTGAATGAGGTTTTCGCCCAAGAAATCTAGAAGAAGAGCGAAAAGCCATGGCATGAAATTTTACAAAACACATAAAGATCATATTACACATAAACACTACAAAGATCTGCTCCAAAGCTTATATTAAACTCACACTGGTAAAGAATCGCTTTGTAAATAAATATATGTGACCGTCCATGAGAAAAGGGTCCTTATGGCAGTTT